>VZRO01006788.1:524232-575289 GCA_013397915.1 Daphoenositta chrysoptera
GGGCTGGGGGGCTGCCAGGGGGTGCTGGGGGAACAGGTGCTTCTTCTTCCTCTCGCCCTTCGCCTTCGGCGGCCGCGCCTTGGCCTTGCCCTCCCCTGTTGGAGAGAAAGGCGACACTGAGCTCCCACGCCACGATTCCCGGGAATTCTGCGTGTCTCTCCTTTCTGAGAGCTCACTGCTGGGCTAGCACGTTCCATCACAGAATCTCTGCTTTCCAACGGGCGCTCTGAAAGCTGCACGCGCTCGGCTGCGCCTCAGCACTGACCTAGAGAAGCCACTTCAGGAAGGAAATACTTGTGTCATTTCTATGGACTATTAAATTCCTGACTGGAGCACAAAGGCTGCTAAAAGCAATGTTTCCTGGAGGGAAAATACCTAAATCCCTAAGAAACTGGACAGTGTGCCAAAAAACCTGTAACGTGTCACATTAGCCATGACTCTGTGTTTCAAGTTTTCTGTCCTCCAAAGTCAGGAGCACAAAACCATCCACTGGGGTGCAGGAATGAAATATTTTAGTACCATTAATAAAATACATATTTTAAACAGTATTTTTTTATCTTTGTGCCTTCCTTTTTTAATCTCTGTTTATCTGTATATTCATAATGGGCATATTAGCACAGAAATACACATGTATGTGTGTATTTCTGTGCTATATATTAATAAATGTGTATATAAATAAAGACATATATCAGGAGGTGTGCTCAACATTTTTTGCTGATAAGGAGAGGCAATCAAAACAGTTTGGAGACCCCCATTCTGTATCAGTAGTTTGCTGCTCCTGGTGTTTGCAAGAACAGCTCTTATCTGGGCATTAGTGTGTCAATGCACCCAACAGCCCCAGGGAATGAAGAACTGAACAGAGATACCTGAATCATTATTATCCAAAGATTTCTGCTATCAAGTCTTAAAAAAAAATGCTTTTGAAGCATACATCAGGTACAGCACTGAGCTCAGCTGGATCCTAAGATATCCTTTACTCACACTCATGTCCCTGTTTCTCCCAGCTCACTGTCACTCAGTTTATCTGCACAGCCCTCACAGATGTGACAACACTTCTTGAGCAGATAAACATCTCAGTGTTGTCACCAGAGGCCTGTAAAAGCCTTCCCCACCTCTCTTCCCTGTGAAGGGATCCACACACTCCCATTTCACAGCAGTGATTAAAATTCCTGCTCTCCACTGGGGGGATGTCTCTAGGCTGGGACAATCAGGGACACCCTGTGCACCCCAGTGAAGAATTTTCACCAACCCCAACCCACCCAGACCCCTCCACTTCAGGCTACACCAAACCTGACCAGCCCAACCCATGAATGGAAAATCAGAATAACCACCACACAATAGAGGTTTCTGCAGGAAGAAAGATGAATAATCCCACAACAGGATAAAATCCCTGCTGAAATTCCCTAGGGAACACCTTAACCCCAGCATTTCCCAGAAGTCCGATCACTTTATTTACACTAACTTATAAAAACGGGAACAAGTCCAACTCAAATAATTATAGTTGTACTCGTGTAGGCAGTCCCTCAGATAAACTGGTTTGTTCTATCACAGAGAAAGGAATATTGAATTTCCTTAGAGAAACAAACATATTGAATGAAAGGCAAATTGGATTTCTCCCCAGTTGCACAAAACCAGATCATATTTACTCTCTATACACTCCAAGAATTCTCTCCCCAACAGCACCACAAATGCCATTCACCAGCTTTATTGACTTCTAAAGGGTAATTTGACAGCAGCTGGCACAGAGAACTGTGCTTGAAAGTTTTTGCATTAAGATGAACAAACGAGTTTGCAAGTGAATCTATGGAATCAGAAGCCAGGAAAAAGGAAGGCAAAATTCCAAGAGCCTATCTGGCTATCCTGAACACTTCTAGGAAGGAAAAGGATCTGAAGGCACAAATGCAGAGGTAGGTTAAGAGAGGAATGTCTTTCCTGTCCTTCCACTGCAGGAGGATGGCAGGTGTAGGGCTGGGACACGAGGAGAGCACGAGTGGCAGCACTGTGCTGCCTGTCCAGGGACAGCCTGAAATCCTCAGCAGAGCTCAGGAAACTGAGGAGCAGCTGAGGGAGCTGGGAAAGGAGCTCAGCCTGGAGAAAAGGGGGCTCAGGGGGGCCCTTATGGCTCTGCACAACTCCCTGACAGGAGGGGGCAGCCGGGGGGCGTCAGGCTGTGCTCCCAGGGGACAACAGGACAAGGGGGAATGGCCTCAGGTTGCACCAGGGGAGGCTCAGGTTGGACATCAGCAGGAATTTCTCCCTGGAAGGGGTGGCGAGGCCTTGGAAGGGGCTGCCCAGAGAGGTTTGCAGTCCCCAGCCCTGGAGGTGGCACTCAGGTTTGCACAGCCCCACACGGAAGAGCTGCTGCCTCACAGGAGCCATTTCTGCTGCTCAGCACACCCAGACAAGGGCAAAGCCTCAACACTCTCCTTCCTAATGTCCCAAGACAACCTGCTAAGAATTCTAAATATATTAATAGCAACATAATAAATTATGAATATAAAGCTGAGTCATAAAAACCAAAAGTAAACACCGTAAGGGATCTGGGTCAGAAATCCTGAAAACCTCAAGTTATAAATACTCAGCTTGTCCAAATAACCAACACAAAGCACAAGACCTACTTTGGAACCATGATCACTTTGAAATCTCATTCTTTCTCCTTCTCAAGGTCATCTCTTCTTGTGTGACAGAAAATCAAGCCAAATTAAAACCAGGGAGATAAAGAAAGGAAGTGCAGGAGGTGGGGGAAGCAGAATTGCCACGAGCAGGGCCACCCAAATAGATGCTGTTTTCTTCTTCAAGATGAAGCCCTAAGACACTGGTGAGAGGCAATGCAGACAGCAGGATGTGGAAAACTAGAGAAGTCATTGGGATTTAATTGCTGTATTGCAGCAGGAAAGCTGAATATTTGCTAACAGCCACACCAAGCTGGAGTTTGCTCCAGTGGCACTTCTGCAATGGTGCTGAAAATAAGCTTCTCCCTCCTGAGCTAACAGTTAAAGAGCTCTTAAGAAGTAGTGGAAGTGTATGATTTGGAAGCCATTCAGCTAGAACAGAGTTTTTATTATTCCTTGGCCATTCCAATGATCTCAGATCTGTCCTTGTCACTTATCTCTCGTCTCCGAAGAAAAATCAGCATTTTCGGGCCATTTATTACAAGCATCAAGTGTTAAACTTGTACAAGAGCTAAGAGCAGACAATTTAACACACTGCTGATGCTTTCAAGCTTAGGGCAATAGAAATTAAGTATCTGCACTGTGCAACAATGGTTCTCCAACTCCTTATTTCCCATGAAAAGAGAAAATACACTGTCTAGCTGAGAGACTCTGAACAAAGCCCTCAATTCTCTTCCCAGAGCTTCCACTGATTTCCTTTAAGATCATTATCAAGGGTTTCAAAACAGTTTGCAGCATCAATTTCTCCAAATGCTAAACAAATAATGGATATATACAATAGATGTAAATTAATTCCCTGTAAGCAGTGCTGGAGAAGCCTCCAAGAGGGAGTGAGTGTGTCATACACACAAAAACCACTTAACCGCACGTTAGGGGGGAAAAAGCAGATTTTTTTCCCAGCAAGAACTCCAACCTTTTCTACACAGCCAAGAAAATGGTGCCACAGAAAGAGCCCCCTGCACGATGGGTGTGTTCAGGCCTTGGGACTGAATGTGCAGAAGGAATCCCAAAGGATTGGGAGTTGTCATGGCCTGCTTTTATTTTCAGCAAAGGTTTTATATTTCATGCAGAGGAAGCTGAAAAGCTTCCCTGCTCCAGCTAAACTTGACGAAACCCAAGTGGGACTCATGCAGCAGCTGTGGATCCCACCCAAACTGAGGCTCACCGGATTCAGTCTCTGAAAAATGGGAACAAAGGGAGGGGAAGAGGAAAGACTAATTGCACAAGGCAGTGCACAATTCATTCTTTTTCAGAGCAGGACACAAAAATACATTTTTTTGTTTCTCTATGAAATAATTTAAAATATTCCTCACATAATACATACTTTTACAATCTTGTAATAGTTTGGGCCTATAGAATTTTCAAGCCCTGCCAAAAAAGCTATTTGGATTGAATCCTTAAAGAGAGGGAAAAATCAATTGCTGCTGTGAATGATGACATATTTCAGTGAGCAGAGATTTAATATTGGGGAAAACTCTGCTGGTATTTCAACAGAAATAAACAGCAGCAGACAAGTTATTTACAGAGGTGTTTTAGAGCTCGCCCCAGCTCTTCACTTGTCTGGCCTCACCTTCTCCCTCCATCCCTTTGCTTCTCTCCTCTTCCTCCAGATCTGGCCCCCTTTTCAGCTCGTCTTTTACTTTCACATCTTCCAAGGCAGTTTCAATAGCCATGACATCCCCAAGAGACTTCTGATCCTCTGTTTTGTGTCTTCTGGGTTGACTCCTTTTTCTGTGAGACCTGAAAGTACAGAAGTGTGATTTGACATAAAAGAACAGCCTTCAAAATAGAAAACCATCACTGACTTAAAAAGCTGAATACAAAACAAAAGGATCTTCTTTGGAGAGAAAACACAAGGTAGCTAAAATAGCTACAGGGCAGAAGAGATATCTGAAAGGGAACAGATGAACCTTGCATAACACAACATTTAAGATCCATTCACAGCAGCCATTAATTGTCTGGGTTTCCTGAAGAGCTTTTTCCTACCATTACTAATGTAAGCTCACAAGCTGCAGTTAAAGTGATTTTAATTGTGTTTTCAATCTATTTTGCTTGTATTTCAAAATACAGATGAAAACTTGTTTAAATCTCTCTTTCATCCTGTGCCTCCATTCCATTATTTCTTTTCATTCTGTCCGTGCCTCCCTTTGGCAAACTGCTGGAAGTCTGCAAAACATCATCTTCCAGCTCTGAGACATTACCCAGCACTGCCAGTTCCCAAAAACACACTATAATGAATGCTCAGAGCAAAATCAATAGGCAGTCTATGATTTTTCAGCAGTAAATTCAGAAGGTCCAAGGCCTTGAAGAAATCTAACTAAAAAATATGCATATTAATAAGAACAGACAAACACTAACGAGGCAATAGCAATGCTGTTAATTCTTTTTAAAGTCAATGCCACGAAGGCAAAGATTACAGGAGCCACAATGCAAAGAGAAATGGAAATTCAGAAGTCAGAACAAGATTTTTTGGTTGGGAACTGTAGGAAGCCAAGTGCCCACATAGACACTCCCCACTGCTCAAGAGGGACAGGGAGGGAAAACTGGACGAACAAGAGCCACAAACTTGTAAGTCAAGATAAATGCAGTTTAATAGGTGAAGGGAAGAATAAAAAAAAAGAAAGAAAGAAGCCCAGGAAATCCACTCACCACCTCCCCAGGCAGAGCAATGCCCACCCAGTTCCCAAAAACAGCCACCTCAGAAGCCAAACCCCTCCTTCCTCCTCTCTCCCAGTTTTTATTGCTCCCCATAACATTTTATGGCACAGAATTTCCCCCTCCCCATCTCTCGCCCACCCCCAGGGTCCTGCTGGGCCAGAGTGGGACAAGATACAGCCCTGACACTGTGCAACAGCCAAAACTTCAGAGTCTTATCAGCACTGGTGCAGCCCCAGATCCCAGTGACTCCACCCCAGCCAGCCCCAGCACAGGGTTTTTACAGAATCTAAAAAATTGTTCCTTGAATTTCAGATTTAAATCTAACAAGCTCTCCTTTTCCAAAAGGACTGATTCAGAAACTTGCAATTTTTACCCCATTTTTAGCATGTAGGCACTTCTTCTTTGGTTGAAGGCAGCATTTTCCTGATGGCCTCACATCCACCATCATGTGACAAAGATTAAAACACACTTTACTCATCTTCAGCAAAGTCTAGAAAAGCTGAAAAGCAGCTCCCCATCCTCAGAGCCCAGAAAACTCAGCTGCTAATTAAATTTGGAGCACAACAGAGTTAAGAGCCCTTAATCAGCCTTTAAACTGACAAAGAAGGGAGAAAAAAATTCAACCTGAGATGAATGATGAATAGAAAAGCAGGTTGATCCATATGCACAGGGACCTCTAATTGCCAGACTCGGAGCAGATGGTGGCCCTCCAAGAAGAGCTGGTGCCTTCACACCTGCAGGACAGTCATTAGCAGGAACAGGGGCTGAACCCAGAAGGATCAGCTCTGCTCTTCCCCAATATTCCAAGAACACACCACCTTCCCTGGGAGGGGAAAGTAGGGTGGGAGGTGAAGATAAAGCCGTAAGACCTTGCCATTGCAGCTGGAACTTTCTGTAGCTGAAGGAGGAGTAGAGTCAAGTGTTACAAGCTGGTTTTAGCAAAGTGTGTTTTATTCCTGTGGTGTGGAAATGCCAGGCAAAAATTACAGCACAGAGCTTTATACTCACAGGAGAGAAAAGAGATCTGTTTTGCAGTGCGCTTCTCACTCAGGGGTTGTGGGGGAAAGGCAGAAAGCTCAGCATTTAAAGGAAGTGCTTCCAGAACCACAGGCTGAAGGCTGAGCACTTCCAGAAGTGAAGCTGTTCTGTGTCTGACAGAATTCACACACCAGAAATGGGCTGGCGGGGACTGGACTAAAACAGTCTCTTGCTGAAGCCATGAAGTAAACAAAGTTGGGTTTTTCAAGGTAACCAAGTCTGACTGACCTTAGTGAAGAAATAACACCTCTCTGCAGAATTTAAAAGCTCCATTTCTCCAAGAGAGCTGACAAAAAAGCAGCGTTTGTACTCTTTGAAGAACAGACCACAAAGTGACTTAAATTAAGTAGCTACAACTGTGAAGAGGTTTGGGCAGAGGTGAATCCCATCCCTCCATCCTGCTGAGAAAAGTCAGGCTTCAAGTAAAACGATGTCTTGGAAAGACATAAGCACAGGAGGAAGTACTGCTAAGGAGTTTTGAACAGCTTCAAAACTGCTTCAGGATAATGCTGGAATAATCTGGGAAACACTGAGTAGATAAGCAAAAAAAAGTACCTGGATCTTTTGCAATAGGCTCAGGTTGAGAGAGAGGCTTCTCTGCTGGGTAATAGGCTCAGGGAGGGAAAATAATCCCTGGTGTTCACAGAGTACCTTACACTGTGCAAACACCAGAAACATCAGGAACCCTGAACAGGCACAGGCAGCAAAGAGATTCCCAACTTCAGGTGAGGAGGAAGCAGCTCCAGGGACCCACTGGAGTCCAGTCATTGCCCAGAGCGTACAAAAGGCAACTTCTGACTCTGAGATTACACTGCTTTTCCTGAAGCTCCTACCGCAGGAATAGCTGAAAACATTTAGGAACACAACATTGCAGGGGTCAGTCTTCTGCCAAACATCATCTTTATAATGTCTTTTGCAGCATGGATTTAGTGGGGCACACACTTCCCCCCTTCAGCATTTGTAAAATAATAATGACAAATCATTTCATGTAGGAAACACAAGACACAGGGCCCCAGCCCAAAGCTCACTGGGTAACTGAAACTCCTGAAGACAGACACCAGTGACAGAGAGACTTTAAGATATTTTAGATATGCTACGTGTTCTTTACTATTGCCTAGATAAGTCAGCTATCATCCAATTATCAGGTTTTTAAACTTGGGTAACAGGAATGAGAATGATGGAAAAAAGGAGGATATGGAGGCGTAAGGAAGGGCACACACTTTAAAGTGTGCTTTAAAGCCCTGTGATAATTCCATTTCCTAAAATCTCATTATTCAAGCAAGCTTGAGGAGGAAGGCAAGTTCTCCCACCAGCTGCCCATGTCCAAAGCACTCCAGTACAACCCACTCTGAGCCAGCAGCAGCATTTTTATCAGTGACTGGCTCCCTTTACCATCACACATCCCTGCCAGCCCAGCACAGGAATTTCAAGAGTGAACAACAGAAGACCCACGAGACAGTTGAGGTTCTCCAGTGATGGAAGAGATCACAGAAATCCAAACCAAGATGAAGCCTGAGGAACCTCGAGGTCCAAAGACTTCCTGGAGGCTTTCATGAAAAACTCAGTGACAGAGGAAAAGAGTCCCAGAGTTACTATTTTAAGAAACTTGCCAGGAAAAAGAATGAAGTGATTGAAGTTGCTGAGGGAAGTCACATACCGGTGTTTGTTGTCCTCTTCCTCATCTCCTATCCTATAAAGCAAGATTCCAACAGGAAAAGGTTAGCATGCCAAATTTTCAATTCAAGCATGCTGTAACACACAAAAATCACAGACTTGTAGAAAATTAATACAAAGATCAAAGGAAGCACAGAAAGGCATGCACAAAATCCCCTTTGCAACTGATGGGCTTTTTTTAACTCCTGCTTTCTGATCAGTGAAGCTCTAAATGTTCAGTATAGATTTTTTTGTCTTCCAGGGTAAGAGATGAGATGTGAGGGGGCACAGAGTCCCACTTTGAAAAACATGTGCTTTTATAGGATGGAAAGGAAACAGCACCATGAGGGACACATTACTCCAGACAAATTACATGAGGAATTGTAAAAAGAACAAAGGAAGAAAAGAGTTTGAACTATTTCAAATTAAGAACTGTAGCATTTACAGTCTCAGCAATTAAACTCCAGCGCAGGGCTCAGACACATGCACCTTCTGCCTTTACCTGCGGAGCAGTTTGGCCTTCAGGTCTGCCTTGGTCTCGTTCCAGGCGTCGAGCTCGGGGCTGCTCAGGGCCGTGGGTTTCATGTGGTCCAGCACGGCGATGTCCTTGCCCTGCTTCCAGAGCTCGTAGCGCTCGGGCTGCAGCACCCGCACAAACACGTCCATGGAGATCTTCACCATGTCCTTGCGGCACGTGCACTGCAAGAGACCCCGCGCGTCACACCAGGGACCTCCCCTCCTCCAGAGGCACAGTGACTGCCCCCAGCCTGCTGGAGAGGGCTCCTGGTGGGGGTCAGGGCTGGCAATGCCTCTGAGGGATACTCTGAGGGATATGTGACTGTTTCAGCTCCATGGAAGGCATTGGCTCCACCTGCTCCTGGAAAACCAGCTGGCACTCCAATGCTCTCCAAGGGCAGTGGAAAACTCTGTTTCCAATTATTTTGTTCTCCCCCTAAGCCCCCCAACAAGCTAAAGCTTCCTGGGACTGCTCATATCCTGTGCTGCAGGCATTAGACACAATTACTCTGCCTGATCTAGGCCAGGTCAGAGTCTGCCCTTGAGCCCATGTTCCCTCCATCAGCCTCTCTCTGGCAGAGTTTTCCAGGCTGAAAAGATATTATTGGTATCACTTCATAACTCAGAAAAGCCTTACAGGAACCAAGGCCTGACCTAGAGCACGGGGCAGTTAAACTTCATAATGACACATCCTGACATGGCACAGCAATCCTGCACAAAAGGGAAGAAACAAAAAACCTGCAATAAACACAACCTGCATCCAAACCATGATGAGGGAGAAAATGTGCATTATTCATTTCAGCTGGCATACGCTCATTAGAACTAACCCAGAGTTACACCCCTGCCGTTGCACTGAGAGCTCTCACAGGTGGTTCCCCTTGGATATATCCCTTTGCTGGGATGAATCAACAGACTGTGTGTAGCAAGGGGATTCTCAGCCTGGGCAGTGATACCAATCTCAAAGAGTCAGCCTTTATAAACCTAATCAAAAGAAGGCAGAGGATGGAAAAGGACCCAGGAACCCTCCAGGTGCCTCAGGGGGCTGCAGCCACAGCTCTCCTGGGGGTTCTGCTCCAAGGTGCAAAGCTTTGCTTGCACAAAATTGCTTTTCAACTCCAAGCTTAGGCGGAGGTAATTGGAGCCACTTTGCAGGACTGGTTTGGGGGTTTTTTCCACCTTACTCCACACCTTTTCAAAACTATTCTATCCATTCTTTTGGCAGAAATGACTGAAATTAAACCTGCTTCTCCCCTTTCTCCCTTTCCTTTTCACAACCATTACTAAAAGATTTATGGCCATAGTATAGAATTCACTGAGAGAGGGAGAGAGAAGAGTCCTGTACAGTTCTCCACTGCCCCACATCCTCCAGCTCCTGTTTCTCCCTGTGCAGGGACCGGGGCAGTGTTGGTAACCTGAGTGTGCCGAGTGGGAAGGAGCATTTATGGACAGGCACCTTCAGGAAAACTCCATTAATGAAAAATGGCTGAGGCCAGAAAGGCTGGAAATGCAATTTGGCCAGAGCACAGCAGGAACAGAGACAGCACCCACGATTCCAACTGCAGCCCAGGCAGGAGCTTCCCACGGCACCTCCAGCAATCCTGGCTTAAGGGATTGAGCAGATTTTCCTTAAGAAAGTTTAAAAGCACCTGAGCAGTGCTACAAAGAGGAGCACAGAACAGCATCCCCAGGGGACTGACCTCCTCAGAGGCTGAGAAATGGCTTAAAAGGGGAACGCTGCGTTTTGTGATCCTGACCTGGACTCAAGAGGTGCAGCACAGACACATCCAAGCCTTCAAATCCAGCCAGCAAATCCCGAGGCACTCGGGGCCAGAGGTCTCAGAGCAGTTTCCAACACCAGCAGCTCCAGTCTCCCCCAGCTGCACCCCCTGGTCAGTCCTGGAGAACCCCCACGCTGAGCCCCGTGGGCTGGGACTCAGCACTGGCACCGTGGCCTCCATCTCCCACATCCCACAGCCTGCAGTTGCCAAGCTCCTTTCTTTCCACAAATCTACCATGATGTATGTTTATATTTCAATTTTAATTTAATTCTATTGCTTTCACACCAGCAAGCATGAATAATTTACAAAGCCTCCTTCCTCTGGGGCTTCTTCCGGACCGTGCAGTGATATTTCCTCAGCTGCTGCAGTTGTGTCACATTCCCAGCGTGGCCAGGATATTTTTCCATACCCTCCCCTCAGACAGCAGTGAGATCCTGCTGATGCTTCCAATGCAGCTGGAGAAGGGAACGTTCTGGTGTGGGAGAGAGAGTTGGGAGAGGGAGAATGAGGGAGACCAGGACAAGAGCGAGGGTAGAGAAGGGCAAGAAATTGCCTTTGCAATGAATTCCCTGCTCTCACCATTACAGCAGGACAAAAGCAGCGAGGTTCTTTCCTGGCAATGATCTCCAGTCCCACACCCTGCTTTCCCCCTTCCACATACACAGAGCTGCATTTCTTTCAAAGTATTTAACTGTGGTCATAAACACACGGATTTCCTAAAAGACATTATGCCTACACCCCCCATCTCTGTCCATCCCTACCCCAATTTCTGCAGAATATATCCTCCCAGATTCCCTCAAATTCCAAGACTTTCATATTCCACTATTATTAAACTTCATAGAAAAAAAAGAACGTGTCAACACTAAAATACCACCACTAAGGAGAGATATGAAACCTCATTTCCCTTACGTGAGGCAAAACTGAACCACAAAGCCCCAGTCTGGGAATTCACAGAATTCCTATGGAGCGATGGCTCTGAGAAGGATTTCAGGGTGACACGATCACCCCAAGCACAGGACTAAATGCAACACAAACATTTTGTTGTGCCCAAATGAGAGGTGAGAAATCCCAGGAACTCCGAGCTCTTACCCAGCACCTTCCCCTCTCTCCTCCATCACTCCCAGCCTGGCTGCCAGACCCCATTCCTGGGAACAGCAGGGCTGGCAGAGCCACAGATCAAACAACAGAGTAAACAACGGAATATTCATAACTGGGATCTCCAAGGACCGACTGCAAGGCTTGAAAATGGGAGTGGAAAAAAACCAAACCGAAAATCAACCCAGCTTTAGGGTCAGTTCTTTGCCTTCGGTTACAGGGGAGCTGAGACCCAAAAGAGCAACAAGAGAGGAGTTCTATATTCACCAGATCTGAGGAACTTCACTTATTCCACCTTCTGAAGGCTTTTTCCAGCCTCGCCTCTCCTTTTCCATAAGTTAATGATTTGATTAACCATAAGGACATGGAAAAATACTGTAAGGAAATGCACAATTAAACCTTTTTCCAGCCTAAAACCCCAACATTCTTCTTTTCCTCGTTATTTTATTATCTGCTACTCTAATTTGGAGCCTGTGGTAAAATATGTGACCACACCAGGAGCCCTGTCCCATCAATTCTAACTGCAAGACTGATAGTGGGGAATTTGTGGCTATTGAATGTACAACCATTATCTTATTTGCAATATTTTTTAACATAAAAACACAAATAAGTCTACATAAAATAACAGTCAAATAAAATGACTGTCTCCTTGAAGTTATAAAATCAAATGATATATGGAAAAGCACAGACTCATTCAACTTCAACCTTCAGCAACAGTTTTGTGAGGATATTTCCCTCAATTCCCAGCTATTAACACTGAACTGAACCTCAGCAGTTCCATCACATAGGAAAGGTTAATGGAAAGTAAGCCTTTTCCTTATGCAGAAATAGTCACAAAATTACATCTTTAAAGTGGCACCTCTGGTTTTCATGGAAAAAACCCTTCATATTCAGATGAAAGCAGTTGATAAGACTCAGCCGAGCCTCCCACTTTGCCTTAATGGAAATTTATCCATCACAAAACCCAACACGCTCAAAATTGAAGTTCTTTCAGCTTTTAAATGCCAGACCAAAATCTTTGCTTAAAGCTTTTCTATCTGCTTTTCCATAACAATGAAGCCTAAAAGCAAGTTCCTGGGAAAGAAGGGTGGTTCAGTGAAAAGGCAGCGCAGAAACTCTCCTGTTACAGGAACACACTTTGCCAACTCAAACACCCCTCAGCCTCTCCTGTAAACTCCCAGGTCAAAGCAGAGTTTCAGCTTTTGGGAGAAACAAGCCCCCAGTATAATCACTGCTTCTAAGCAGCAGCAATCCAGTTTGTTCCCATATTACAGATGTGCTATTGAGATCCAACAGGACACAAAAGCAGTTTGGGGCTCCGGTTTCCTTTTCCTCCCACTCAGCCAGGCCAAGCACGCTCCTGAAAGACGAATGGCAGCATTTCTGTGAGTAAGCAAGGAGTTAAACTTTGAGGAGAAGAAGGAGGAAAAGCCCAAACTGCATCGTTTGTGTGTTTAATGTTTGGTGCTGGAAGCTTGTGGGAACGAAGATGAGCCTTGACCCCCTGTTTGCAGAGTAATTACGGCATCAACAACAAACCAGTTCATTAGGAAACCCACTGGAAACCCTTCCCAGAGCTTCATAAACAAAACAATTAGAGAAAGATTTCCATGGACTCCCCCTGTCCCTGGCTGCAGGGCACCATTCCTCCCTGCCTGCTCCCTTGACTGCTCCTGAAATGCTCCCTGTGGATTCCGGGGTGCAGGAATGGGGGAGCAGCCGGGGCAGTCAGAGTCACCCCACTCCCCTCAGACACAACATTTCTGTGGCACAGAAACGCTCTGGGACTCGTCCCAGCCTAAGCACATAAAAGAACCCATCCCAACATCCAGAAGGGCCAGGCCAGAAGGACCTGGTGGCACCGACCCATCCCCAGGGACATCAGCCACCCCAACCAGCAGCAGAGCAATCCTGGAATTCCCAACAAACCCGGGTATTTATTCTGCTCACAGAACTCAAAGTATTCTTCCTTCATTAACAAAAACTGTGCCAAGAACCTCCCAGCCTGAACTTCAGAAAAGAAGCTCAGAAAAGAGCTGATAAAACAAAGCTTCCAGACAATTTCCAAAAAATAACCATCCCCTTTCCACCTCAGCACGAAAAAACCCGCAGAAGTTCCTTTTTCTTGCACAGAATCAAGAGCAGGGCATCAGGGGTGTTTACAAATAATACAAGAAAATAAGTATGAAGAAAGATGGAAGAATTCATACAAGAGCAAGTTAGAATCTGTCTGACAAAAATAAACCATGGAAATGTTATTCCATAATAGATTTCTTTAATGTATTCTAATCTTAAAAGGTCTAATTAGAGTAAAAGAGCAATTTTGAATGTCTGACAAAAATAAACTATGGAAATGCTATTTCATAATAGATTTCTTTATGTGTTCTAGGCTTTAAAGGTCTAATTAGAGTCAGCTGAGGCACAGACTCAAAGTAATGCAAAAATACAATTCTGATTTGCCTTTTTTTGGGGACCAATTTTGCAGTATTATCAAACAGGTTTCTGCAAAAACCTCCCAAGTTTTATTTTCTTGGGAAATACAGACAGATTGAGGGAAAAATCTACTATAATGTGAATAGTAAGAAGAAAGCTTCAATTTTACCTGGAAAATTATACGCTAGGCAACATTAAACGACAGATATTCCAAGTGTAAATTTGAGATTATTTCAATATTATACACATAGTACAGAAAAAATGAGCGAGCAGAAGGTTTAGAAGCAACAAACCATGTAAAAGATCCTAGGCTGGGATCCAAAAGGTCCCTTCTCTTGGCAGACCAGTAAAATCCTAAGGGAGGAGTTTTATTTGTGTCCCCCTTCCCCAAATTAGAAAGCAGCAGAGCAGGAGGGCTCTGGAGTGAGGGGTTTGATGGGAACACTGCCTGGACGAGGTGAAGGCTGCTCATTTCAGACCCTAAAACACAGGATTTGGGCAGGAAGGGCAGCCTGACCCCATTTGATGCTGAGAGAGAGAATTCCAGCAGTTTCTCTGGAGTAAACAGGAGATAAAGGAAGGCATGAAAGTGGCAGGCAGCAGGAACCCAGACCTTCTCCAGGAGTGGCTGCACTTCACTGAAAGTGCAGAAATCGTTCCCCTCCCATCCATTTATTTTCAGTCCAGTTTGCCAAAGAAATAGAAAAGCTGAGCTGGGATTTGAATTTCTGCAAAAACTGTACACTGTGAAAGGGTCTTTCTGAATAGCAGGGGACTCACAGGCCACCTCGACTGGAGGAAGGGCACTTTCCTGAAACCCCTGGTTTAAAAGGGTTGTTTGGGCAAGACAGAGCTCTTAAAATCCTCTGGCTGTCCGTGGTGGCATCCAAGGGTTTTCAGAAACAAAAAACCAGGAATGCAGAAAGGAACTGCAGGCTCATGGTGCAAAATAAAAAGAAATTAAAAAAAAAAGATGGTAAGGAATGAAAATTATAATTTCCTGTCTTTCACTCAGCAGCTTTTTCAACAACCAAACAGAAAATAAATATGACAAATGGAAGGCAAATGACTGAGGAACTCCAACCACAGAGAACAAAGGGAAATATTTCTCCCTAATTTCTAGGCTCTGCCTATGCAGGCAAACATTAACTGTAGTATATTCAAATAAACCCATCCCTCCTCAGCTGTACCACCGCATCGGGAATGCTGAAGTCCAAAGCAAATATTTGGATTACAGCTGACTCTGAAACATTGTGCCAGGATCCAGAGCTGTGAAAACCCCTTTGAACTCCTTTCTTCTGGGTCTCTTTTTGCTGTGCACTGTGACAGTGACACCCGTGCCACTCAAACAGGATTGCAACCCCTGAGGAGATTCCCTGCCAGAGCCTGGTCTGAAATTCACTGGAATGAATTCCCACCAAGCACTTGGGAAGATGTGGTGGCAGCACACCAGGATTATCCCCGGGAGCCCCACCATCAGCTGAAGGTCTCTCCCACCCCTAAACGAGGATCTGCACCTCGGCCACAGCTTTTCCCAAGGATCAGGAGGAAGAGACAAGCTGAGGTTGGCCTCAAAGTCACCTTGGCTGGGAAGGCGTCAGCTGCAGCACGAGGCTCCTCCAGGACAGATGGAGACATTTACATCGGCAATAAATGGGAGAACAGTTAAAAAGCTGTTATTTCCTGCACTTCTGGGCACAATGTCCAGCTGGAGGCAAGACATCCACCTCCCAGTGGGGCACCAGCAGGGAATTACGGCTGTGAAGGAGGATGTCATACCCTTCCTCTGGATCTGAGGAGACTGACACTTGCTGAGAGCACAGAAAACCAGTCCTGAAGATTTCTGCACATCACGAAAGACAACGTGAAATTTGTCTGTCACAAACCATGCTCAGCACTGGGGCTGGAGGAGCAACTAAAAGGAGAATCAGAAAATCAGACCCAAGGGGCAAAAGCTCCTGTTTTAGCCAAAAACCCACGGACAGAAAGACTCCAAAACCTCACACCAGGTTCTGAAAAAGCTTTGAACCAAACAGGACAGCTTAGATTATTCACCTGGTATTCAGCAAGCCAATTTCCACTGGAATCTTTAAGGAACTGTCCATCCTGGTAACTAATTTACAGATACAAGTGGATTTACTCACTATTAGTTTCCCACACAACTCTGCAGCCATTGCTATTTTTTTGCTAATACTGACACTTGTTCTACAATTAGAGCAGGCCCCATGTCTCAGAAGCTGATCTTTACATTCCAGGCTGGTTATTCTGTATTTTTTACAGCCCAGGCAGGTTCTCTGTGGGATGCAGAACATTGCACCCATCTGGCAGGCAATTAGCACAGCTCTGCTCTCCGAGGTGAACCATTACCTTCCTCTCTGCCACTGCACCGCCGACACACACAGCTCTCAGCAGAGCACAGTCCACATCTCCTCCCCAGGATAATGTCCAGGAGAACGTTACAACTGGCTAATTAGGAACCTTGCCTTGTCCCCGGTCTCCTGAGTGCTGGCAGGACAAGAGAGCTGTGCTGGTAACCCAGGGAAAGGAGAGAATCACCCCCAGGCAGCTGGGTCAGTGCAGGAAGAGCTTTGCCCAGCTCAGACTTCCCAAGAACTTTTATAAACGAGTATATGATAAGAAAAAAAACCCCAAACCTGCCTGCATGTGAGCAAGGATAATCCAATTGTGCCTGGGAGCATATAAATCAATAACGCCATTTTTTAAATATAGGAAAGCTGCAGTAGTTAACTAAAAATCACACACTCAGGGATCATGGAACAGTGTGGGTTGGAAGGGACCTTAAATCTCATCTCATCCTACCCCTGCCAGGGGCAGGGACACCTCCCACTGTCCCAGGCTGCTCCAATCCCCATCCAATCTGGCCTGGGGCACTGCCAGGGATCCAGGGACAGCCACAGCTGCTCTGGGCACCCTGTGCCAGGGCCTCCCCACCCTCAGAGGGAGGAATTCCCTCCTCACAGAGGTGCAGGCAGCTCCAATGCACACCCTCAGCTGATACTTCCTTAGGTCCCTGCCAAACCTCAAATGAGATTTAAGCAAAGCTTTGCCTTCACTGTGTAAGAAATTCCCCCCTCAGCTGGGACCCCCAGTCAGGTATGCCAGGGTTAATTAACACGTGGTTTATTAACCAGGAAGCTCAGAACAGACAAGTGCCACAGAGTGCAATGGGAATAAATTGGGCATCTCCTTCCACACTTCCACTTTGTGTCCCCAGATCTGCTCCGAGCTCTGCTGCTGCTTGTTCAGTAATTTCACGCTACGCTGCTTAACAATGTAAGCATGGAGGCTCCATCTAAAACTGCACTTCCCAAATGTCACTTGTTTGTGAACACACGGCTGAACCCAAAATTGCTTTTAATATTCGAGTGGTGCCTGCTGGCTCTGTTGTAGTTAAGGGTCTGTCTGAATTTCCATGATAAACCCCATTTTCTGGGGTGTAATACCATGACCACTCACTACACATAAACCTGCTTTACAAGGTCACAGCAGACAAACTCCATTTTTACATTTTTAAACCAAGGTTGCTTGGCTGTTTTTGAGCTTCAGACACTTGACACTGATTTGAAGCCCCTTACGGTTTAAGGTTTTTCTTACCATCCCTTTAACTCCAGAACAAATCCAAATGTATGACCTATCCCTGGAAGTGTCCAAGGCCAAGCTGGATGGGGCTTGGAGCAATCTGGGATAGTGGAAGGTGTCCCTGCCCATGGCAAAACTTCCCAGATTCTACTGAATGAGCTTTG
Source organism: Daphoenositta chrysoptera (assembly GCA_013397915.1). NCBI lineage: Eukaryota > Metazoa > Chordata > Aves > Passeriformes > Daphoenositta > Daphoenositta chrysoptera. The sequence goes on from VZRO01006788.1 coordinate 541,840, forward strand.
CTGATCAGTTATTCTGCAGACTTCAAACCAGGAGAGCACGAGTGCGGTCACAAACCAAAGTAACAAAGCACACCAAAAATCTGCCCTAATGAGAAATAACCACACAAACATAATTCTTCAGACTTAACTGAGCGCACAGATTAGAGGAATTCAGGTATCTTCAGAATGTTATTACCATAGTGTTATTAAAGCTTAAAAGTATTTCCAGCTTATTCCTTCCCCTCCAGTGTGTACCTAATGAGTTGTATTCAGTCACATCAGTCACCTTCTTCACTGTGAAATGCAGTTTGGATGCATCAGAAAACGAATCCAAATTTACCAATCCCAAAACAACAAGGTGGATGTAACACTTGAGAAAGTCATTCCTACACCCTCAGAATAAAACAAATTATCAAGAGGCAAAACCAGCAGTGCGGGACAGTGAGAGAGCACATCCCAAAGCAGTGGCATTTTCCACGCTGCCCTTAGGAATAAGGACAAATGACAGCCCCCCTGCCACTCCCCTGTGTCCCACGAGCTGGTGGTGGCCAGCAGCCCCCGTGCCCAGCTGGTCCCACCTGTGTTGCCATCTTCCCGTAGTCGATCCAGCGCAAAGTGGCAAAGTTGGTCGACTCGGCACAGTTGAAGCCGTGATTGAAGCCAGCGTGGTAACCATAAGGAAATGTGATCATAAACTCCCCAGCTTCCTGGGTGATCTGAAAAACAAAGGAAAAGGGAGGAGACGCCCCACAGGTCACTTAATGCAGCAGCTTGAGAACAGAGACCTATTAAAACCCCACTGATTAAACCTCTCCACCGGAGGGTCGGCAGAACAGTCATTGCCAGCTCTTGGCTGAGCCTGGAACGACCCCTGGTGAACTGCAGGAATACACAAGTATTTCTCTTAAAGGAAAAACTGAGAACAGTGGATGCAAGGGGTCACATGATCTGAATATTTACACCTGCAGGCTCCAGTTACAAAAGGGTCCCAGGCTGCAACATTCAAAAGATCAATAAATCTTTGACGTGACCACTTTGGCTCATGGCAGTTCCAAACCTTCATTCCCATCCCCATGCCAGAGCAGCCAAGAGCCCTGGATTTCCTTCCTAACATTCTCTCTGTATGGCAGGGTCCTTCTGACCCACCTCCTGCCCTTCCCTGTATTTATTTCACATTTATCAGCCTCACTCCCACCTGGTCACCCAAAAGTCAAACACCCTAAAAATTACAGCCCATCTTTTGTCTTCTTAGGGAATTGTCCAGAGCAGCTGTGGCTGCCCCACCCCTGGGAGCGCCCAGGGCCATGCTAGGCTGGGTTTGGAGCAGCCTGTGACAGTGGAAGGTGTCCCTGCCTGTGGCAGGGGTGGCACTGGATGGGATTTAAGGTCCCTTTCAACCCAAACCATTCTGTGACTCCACTTTAATAAAATTAAAACAACAATAAGCATTATGGACATTATTAACAAGGGCTGAACTCTCCAGATCACAGAGGGAACCAGAGGCCAATCAATCTGGGATGCTTCTAAAAAATCCTCTTTTTATATCTTATGCAGAAAAACCATTGGGGAAAAAAGGAATTCATTGTTAAGAGCATGGGGTGAACCATGGGAGCAACTGCCAGCCCAGCTGCCCCTCACGCAGCAGCACCTCCCCTCCATGGGGTATGGAAGAGGCAAAGCTTGACCTTCCCTGTCTTTCCAAACCAGAAGCGCTGACAGACCTCTCTCAGCTGTCAGAGGCCAAGCAATTCCATTTGGATCCCTTCCCACTGGCCATAACTCACACCCCAGCAGTTCAGAGCCCACAGACTCCAAGGGACTTGCACTTCCAAACACGAGGATGGGGCCAAAGGGAAAATGTAAACAGACAGAAGTTCAAACATTTCCCCCCTTGGCTGGGCCAACATCTGAACTTGCTGATATCATTAACATTAGAAGAATAATTTAAGAAAGAGGGAATAAAAGCTGCTGTGATACACAAGAAGCTCCTGCAGGATTTCAGGAGGAGGTGCTGAAGTCCAGCCCGTGCCCAGCTCCACGGAGCATTCTGCATCCATCCCCTCCATAAATCCCAGCAGTGCTACTCTGCTGGCTTCAGAAGATGAAAAGATTATGTTTCTGTCAGTGACTGCACATCCTGGTGTCTCCATTTCAAGCCCACATCATCCATGGCACTGCTGTCAACATTATCCCACAATAAATTAGAAAACACTCCAGATGATGGATAGGCCATGCAGAAAAGTAATAACTATTGAAGGAAAGCCAGCACAAACTGCCACTCATGGAGAAAGCCCCAAATTTACTGACTTCTGCAAGCTCTTGAGGAATAAATGGAGAAATCAATAGGAGATTACAGAAATACACATTTTTAATTATTAAAAAGCCCTAGTATTGATCTCTTTCTTTTTTTCCAGAACAGCATTATAGAGATTTATAAATGCTGCCTATTCACTTCATTGAAATCTGACAAGAATTCGGATGAAGGGATCCTATCTCTATTCCTCAGGAAAAATGGCACTTGTTCCCTGTTTGTGAATAACAGTGATCCTCCTTCAACAGCCACTATTTCAGGACGGGGCTTGGAGCACCCTGGGACAGTGGGAGGGGTCCCTGCCCATGGCAGGGGTGGCACTGGATGGGCTTTACGGTCCCCTCCCACTCCATGATTCCATGAAACCAGTTTGGAGCAGGCATCTTTGACACTTCCCACATCCACAGGCAGCTCTGGCTCCGTGTGCTGGGAACATGCAGCAGCAGCAGCAGCAGTTTGACTGATCCTGCACAGATACAAATCCCTGTAACCACACTTGGCTGAGGAGATTTACTTCTTGCCACAAGACTTTAGGAATAAGCACATTAAAACGATCATACCAAATAAACATGACCCCTCTTTTCAAATCAGGGCTTAAGAGCTGCAGGGATCCTTGCAGGCTTAGAGCAGCATGAACACTTACACAACAGGGAAGCAGCACAGGCAGCTGCACTTTGGGTCATACTGGATCCACAAGAAAATAAAAAATGTCCCTGAATCACCAGTGGGTTCTGCTGCCCATTGATGAGCCAGAACATCCTCATTAGCTCTTCCCTCTCTACCTGAGAGGGTCCCAAATTCCAAAGTTTGTTCAGTGGCAGCTTTTCTTCTCTTCACAGAGCCTCAGCCAAACCCCCAAATCCTCCTTTTTCCAGGCAGACCTGCTCTGAACTGATGGGATGCACTCAGCATAATAATGCCCTTGGAAATGAAGCCAGTTCCTCCCAGTGGCTCGTGCTGAATTGATTCCTCAGGAGAGAGGGGCTGTGCTCCCAGCAGGGTCCCCCTGCATCCCTGTACGTACCCTGTCAAAGGGAATCCCGTATTTCTTCAGGATGGAGGGAGAAATGAGGGTCATCTTGTGACGGAGGAAAGCATCACATCCCTGAGAGCTTCCTGGGAAAAATCCTGTGGAGACATTCAAAGGAGGAGCATCACTACAGGGCTGCTGGACTGTTCTTGGGAAAATAATACTATTTGTTAGTTTCCAGATCAATCTGCCCTACACAGCACTTCCTAAAGGGAAAAAACGTTAACATTCAGTGAAAAGAAAGGAAAGGAAACATCTCCATCTGAGGCAGTGGCAGGAGGGACACGTTCACAGCAGTCACCAACAAGAGGCAGAGGCAGCAGGACCTGACCCAGTCAGCACCTCAACACCATTAAGTGTTCAATTCTACCCAAAATCCACGCTGAGCTATTAAAACAAATCACAAATAATTAAGAAAACTAAAACAGTGGTGAACACTGACCAAACCCCTCAATGGCAGCTCAGCCAATGTAACCCCATTTTCCTCAAGACCATGTCTTCCCCTCCAAGTGGGTGATTCCGTAACAGACTCTGTGTTTATAGGGACTCAATCCCATCACAGTTTAGGAAAACAAATAACCCAGGTTCTGGAACCAAAACTGATTGATGAGACATAATGGAAGGGGTTTCAGAAAGTCAAAAGGATTACTGGGTTCCAGGTTTTCTTATATTTTTGTACTAAAAGCATTTCAATTAAAGTTATGACTGTCTGCTACCCAGTCTGTCGTCCCTCTCTGCAGTTCCTCTTTTTAATGCACAGTTTAAGTGGCTCTCATTAAAGCCACTAATAAAGAAGCACATTTTAAGTGATTAGCACCAATAACATGACAACACATTAACATTCTCTCCATGGGCTCCATGGCTCTCCCAGTGAGCCCATTTACAGCTCAGCTATTCATTTTCCATATTAATTGCACACTCATTTCTCCATAGTAAACTTCTCCCCACTGATGTACAGGACAGGGGAATGACCAGGCAGCAATATTGGCTCTTTGCAGAGTTAAATCATCTCCCATCCCAGCTTACGAAGGCAGGAAACTAAAATAAAGACCAGATCATTGATAATTTGCTCCTGGTTTTACAGCACAAACCATCCCCATGCCTCAAAATTGATCATCCGTAAGAATTAGTTACAAACAGCAAGAAACTTATTATTGCTGCTGTCAGACTTGGAGTGGTATTTCAGAGTCTGCAGAACACAAGTCATCTGATTGATTGACTTCTTATAAAAATTACTTTTTTCATCTATTAAAACTGGCAAATGACTGAGCTGTAGCTTTGAAATGCAACATTTCTGAGCAGCCATTTCCAGTATTATTTGTATTTAGGGATCATGGAGCTCAGAGCCCAGGAAAACAACACCACCAAGCCCCGGGACACTCATCCCCAGTTATTCTGCATTTACCCCACACAGTCAGTTCCTCCCCTTGACACCCTGGAGTGTGACACAGACTGTCAGCAGGAAAAGGCACTACAGGAATTTGCCTGTTTTCTGGGAAATCAGCATTAGAACTTCTTTTTTTTTGCATCAGAATAGAGTCTTCCAGATATTCCTGGCTGCTCCTACCTTCCCCACCAGATTTAAACCACCCCAGTTTCCTTGCTGGAAATGAACCACGGAGATTTGGAGTTAATTATTCTGGGCCAGCAGCTTTTTTTAGCTGGGCAGCTCCTTGAACATTTGCAAGTGACCAAAAATAGAAACAACACCAACAAATTAAAACATATCTACTTCTGCAGCCAGACATCTTCCCTGAAGCTTGAGAGGTGGGAGTTTGCCACAGCTCAAAGTAACTCTGCCTTCTCCCCACCTCCATTTTCCTTTTCTTTTTCCCTCCCTTTCATTGTTCTTTTTTCCTTTTAATATGAACTTTATTGCACTGAAAAATAAAGGAGGATGAGGCTAAAATAAAAGGAAAACCACCAAATACAGAATGTATTGTTATAGGGTGAAGGAGTAATGGGTACAAACCGGAAGAGGGGAAATTTAGGTTCAATATCAGCAAGTAAATTTCTGTTGTGGGGGTGGTGAGACACTGGAAAAGGTTGTGGCTGTTCCATCTCTGGGAGTGTTCCAGGCCAGGTTGGAGCAACCTGGTCCAGTGGAAGGTGTCCCTGCCTGTGGCAGGGTGCAGTGAAATGATTTTTAGGGTCCTTTCCAACCCAAGCCATTGTGGATTAAACCCCCTGCCCAGCCATGGGAGGGTTTGGCCTCAATACCTCAAAATTCAAGGGTTTCTCAAGGAATTTTAGTTCCGTGCCAGGAGACCCGGGCTTTGAGGGAAGAGTTGGAAGGAAAATTCCCTGACAAGTTTTCTGGCTCTGAAGCTGCTCTACCAACACAGTAGGCTCCTGAAGCAGCTCTTGCAGAAGTCATCAGTAACGTCAGGCCAGTGTCAGTCCTTTGTCAAGCCAGCCAAAAGCCAGAGCTCACCTTTTGCCAGGCGTTCCAGCCTCTTGCCGTGTTCCGGGGGAATGGCATACCTGGGAGCAGGGAACACAGACAAAAGTCAAAACAATCAGTCTTTAATGTGAAAACGGGGAAGGGAAAAGTCTGGGAACAAGTGGGGTAATAGCCCTCAGCACAGCACACGGGCTGGCAATACAACCACAGTTCTGTACGACTGAAAGGCATCAGCAACACACAGTCCATGGAAAAAGCCAGCATTCAGTAGAAGTCCTTAGACATGTCACATGAAGTGTGTTATTTTCCTGCCGTTTTTTCGAACTGCATCACAAGATTTCACAAGGTAGAAGGAAAATCAAGAAGACAAAGTGATGATACAGCCCTGGAAACCCCAGAAATAACTCAGTGCAGGTGTGTTCTCCATGGGGAAAACATCTGCAAAATAAAACTGTGTTAAAAGTTAATAAGCAAGAAATGTTGGATGGGCTGAAAAGGTGTGAAGGAAGGTCTGTGGCTTTGGAAAAGAATAAGACTATCTTCTGTGTAAATAGCTTTCATTTTATTCAACAAAGTAAATATTCTTCACCACAGCTCAAGCACTCATGGCTCAATCCTTATGTCCATGCTGGATTTTATGTCTGATGTGAAATAATGAAATTAAAGCATTCATTTTCTTGATGAGGTGAATGAAAATGCAGGAAATGAGGAAAACATCATTAAAGGGTGTAGGGAACTTCTACACTTCCTAAAGACAGTTTTCTTAGATTAGAGGTAAATCAAGTTCAGAAGAATTTGATTGAAATTTTTTTTGAGTGCAAATTATTGGACATAATTCTAGAAAAACAATCAACCTGTCCCACAGGTCTCAAACATAGGGCTGGGTGTGCCCAGCACACACAAAAATCAGGGAAGTTTCAAATGGCTCTTTTTCTTCCCAAAAGCTGTTAGTTCTCTTAGTGCTTTGAAGTTCACAATATTCTCAGGCGCAAAGCCCAGGTGACAAAGATTTATGTGTTCAGGTTATAAGAAGGGAACTGAATACCAGGATACATTTAAACATGTTTAACATGATGACACACAATAATACTGCCAATGGAAATTTGTAAATCATTGGTTACTCTCTGCAGCAAATTAAATACGGCTCTCCCTGCTTTTTGTGACAGAGAATTCTGAGAATTTACATTTGTGGGAATGGCATTTATTGCCAGCTATAACTTCTCTTCAAAGTGAATAATAAAAAATGCATTATTTTTGCTATTTCCAATAAAGATGTCACACCCATCCTGTCTCATTCCCACATGCCAGGAACAGGATATTGCAGGAGGGATGCAGCAACAGGTGCCCAGCACTGCTCCTCTGAGGGTGGGAGCTCAAAATGCACCTGATTTGGGGGATTTCAGCCAGGCAAATTTTCCATTTTCAAGTGTAGAACCACGACGTGGGGAGGGGCAGTTCGAAGCCATAACCTGTGCCACAAACCAAACACACCTGTGCTGGGCTGGAGGGGGATAACAGCACACAAATCACACAGGGGGCCTGCAGGGCTTAGACACTAAGCTGATTTCAACCGATGGCTTAAAAAAAAAATTTAAGGCAAAACACTATGTAGCACCTAATCTTGAAAAATAATAAACGCAGCAATGGACTCCCAACATCCCCTGACCAAAGTTTGACAGTGCCTTAAATTGCATAATTATCAAACAATTCAATTTCATTTGTCTGGGACAAAGCTAGTGGCTTTTATTTTACAAAGACCATTCATCACTTACATAAATGTGATAAAACTAATCCTGATCCAAAGCTCCTTTGTGGGATTAATGTCCCTTAAAACAGGGAAATGAGACATTCCATTCCTTCTGGGAAAAATGCTGAAGGATTGGGAAAGAACTAATTTATGGCTACAAGGCTGCTGATGATTAATGTAATATCCCCAGTCTACAATGCAACCTTCACTTAATTAGTGCCTGTAATTGGGAGTTGTAAAGATAAGATTAATTGAATCTTGAGGATGTTAAAAGTTTAATACATTGGAACATGGTTATTGTGTTATCTGAAACTGCAGCCTGCAAAAAGCCAAGCGAGGCTTTAGAGAATGGCCCATGGAGAGACAAAGAAAAAAGACTTGCTTGGATAGAAACCAGCCAGAGAAGAGGAATTTCCAGCTTACAAAAAAGAACTATATGTAATAATATACAAATCAAAATACCCCAGCACAGAATGGTAATAGCTGACTCCAATTTTAGAAATTAACTTTTTTCTTTGGGCCAGTCTTTAGGAAGCAGAGCCTACACATCCCTCTGCATTTATTCTTAGGAATTCAAAATATTAAATGCAGAAGAGAATTAAAAGTAGGTCAAATTCTGCTTTAAGTTATGCTCACAAATCTGACTGATTTACATAAAGATAGGCAATAAAGACAGAATTTGGGCTGCTATTTAAAACCAGCAAGAGAAACAGGAGGCTCCTGCACGTGTGGCACAGATTGAGCTCCATCTACACACAAAATGATTGATTACGAGGCAGAACAACAATGGAAAGATTAAAAATTGCTGCAGTCCAAGGGGTGCAGTTCCTGAGCAATGAACAGCCACGGAGGGCTGGCTCTGCGTGGCACTGGTGGCACCGACCCCCTGCTCTCTGGGCAGAACACCCCAGCACTTGCTGGGGACAGAAGTCCTGGTGTCCCTCAGCACACCCTGTCACCATCCCCAGAGCTGGGGCCCAGCTCAGCTGCAAAACCTCAACTCCACAGGCAACCCACAGGTCTGTGCAGGGTGAAAAACAGCCAATAATTCCCTTTTCTACGGGCATGACTTCAGCAGCCCCCAGTGCTGGGAACGCTGACCTGGAGCCACGGCTCGGGGCAGGATCTGTCCCTCTGCTCAGCCTGGTCCCCAGGAAAAGGGAGATTTACGGCCACAGAGCTAAACCAGCAGCTGCCTGGAGATAAATCAAACCTCCAAGGCACTGGGCTTGCAAACCACCCTTCAGTCCGTACTCCAAGGGTCAGCCTTGCAGAAGGTGACCAAGACAAAGGGCCAGCCTTCACCCAAAACCCTGCCACTCAGCAGTTTGGGGGATTACAGCAGGAAAAATGTGCTGCTGCTCTGCCAGGGAGTGCGAGATTTATGCAATGGGGAAAGAAAAAACCAGCTCAAGATAAAAAAAGTTATAGTTCTGTGACTCAAATGTCATCTTACCCCCAAGTCAACAACCTGAAAGTAATATACTGAGCCTTTTAAATTACCTTTTTCTATTTTCCACCAAAACAACAGAAAATCCCTGAAGTGGATCAAGTACCACTTGTACACATCCAGAACTTGCTGTTCTGCAGGAAAGAATCTCAGCTTCCAAACTTATTTCATGAAACCTAATTCCATCATTTCTGATCTCTACTTCCATTTAATTTTCTGAGTTCTTGAGTCAGGACCACAGGTCCAAAAGGTTTTGCCCCAAAGCTATAAATGCGTTAGGAAATTATCTTCCTGGAGTGGTGGCTTGCTTTTGTTAATATCGAATCATGGAACCCCCAAATGGTTTGGGTTGGAAGAGATCTTAAATATCCATTTCCACCCCTGCCATGGCAGGGGCACCTTCCACTGTCCCAGGCTGCTCCAAGCCCCGTCCAGCCTGGCCTGGGACACTGCCAGGGATGTGGCAGCCACAGCTTCTCTGGGCACCCAGGGCCTCCCCACCCTCACAGGGAAGAATTCCTTCCCAACATGAGTTTTACTGGGCAGTCCCCTCTCTATCCTTAACACAAAAGAGAGATCTGTCCTATTTGCCATCATAGGATACCATTAATAGAGTAATTTTCTTGGTGTTTTGTTTATTCCCCTGGAATGGGGCTTGATGGATGTGGATAATTATCAGACTATAAAAGCCAGCAAATGTGCTATTTTCTATTGCTCTAAATCATCAAACAAATAAAGTGTGAAACAGCATTTCTGAATACAATTTTCCCCTCTAATGGCTTAGAATTATTATCAGGAACAATGAGAATAAATAAGCAAATGTCTTGTGAATTAAGAATTAAACAAGTGTGTCAGTAAAAAGGAGCATTCAGGCCATCCTGGGATGCAGGGACCCCTTTGGAGGCCACCAAGGAATGATGTAACAGGGAATTCACTTGGGCAGCTTCCAGCACCAGGTGCTCCTCAGGGACCTCCCAGTCTCAGGTTCTCCCCTCACTGCTGCTTCCTCAAGGGGAGTCAGCTCAGTTTTGGCTTCCAGTGGCCAAAAAGACACTAAAAACTTCATCCATGGCATCCTGCTTGTATCTGTTTTCTCCCTGTTTAAGAGGAATGTTTCTCACCTGAAGCCATCTCTACCTTTGGCAGAGGACCAGACCATCCTGTCCCTTCATCCAACATCCCCCAAAGCTTCCAAGACCTTTTCTCGCTCCAGCTGTCACTCCCAGAGTTTTTGATAGTTACACCTTGTTCCACACCTCTTTTACACTCTCTTGCACCAACACAGAGTAATTAAGCAGTGATTAGGTCACCAAATCTCACCCCCACTCTCTGGGAGTCTGGGCTTCGTGGGCAGGAGGAGCTTCAACCACAAGACTTTGGAAATGTCACTTCAGCACGGTTCCTGTGAGAAGGTAAGAAACTCAATTTCACAGAGTCTGCACAAGGTCTGCCCAAGCAGGCCCCACACAGTTTAACACACCATAATTACTGGAATAAGGAACAGAAACAGAACGGGAGCAGCACATTTAAAATGCCCAGGCCCACGTGTCAAGCTGGGGTGAGTTATCTGTCTTCAAAGCAGATTTAATTGTGCCAAGAACGCTGACCCTTTGAAGATTCAAATGCCAACCTGCACTCAGCCACGACAGGCAGAATGAAAAGCTGCTATTTCAGTCTCTGTAAGGCAAAGGGTGCCCATAAGCCCAGGATCTGAACCCTGACCTTCAACATCTTTAGCTCCCACAACAGCAGCAAAGTCTCCAAAGAAAATCCCTTTGTCCATCAGGAATTTTTATCACCCAACAGAACCATTAAGAACCACCATTAGCACAGGGTGGGCTCTCCCTGCAAAGTTCAGATCCTGCTCCTAAGGCCTCGTTTTTCTTCAAGGTAAAACACGTATTAAACAACATCTCCTCACTGTGTCAGAGCAAATCTCAGGGTAAAAGTGGGGGTTTCCACACTAGAATATCCCAGAATATCCCGAGTTCAAGGGACCCACAGGGATTAGAGTCCAACTCCTATTGTCCAACACTACTTTTAAGCTGTTTTGCCTGTAGGGAAAAGGAAAAAGGTATTTCAAGAAGAACTGATTGTTTCTTAGTTGGTAGCACAGTCACCTCTCTTTTCCTCCTCTTTACCTTCCTCCATAATTAACTTCCTTTCATCCCTCTCTCCCAACAATTTGTTAAAATACTGAAATCAATTCCCTTTCTTCTCCTCATCAAATCTGAGGTTGGCCCACACTGAATGGGCTGGAAATATCCCATTTCCCTTCTCAAGATCCTGGTTAGGAAAGGAAAATCTCTGGCTTCCCTCTCCTATCCCCTTCTGCTGTGGCTCCTTCCCATCAGGAATGCAAGCACTGCTCTGGAGATAAGATCACACAGGGATCAGAGAGCTCCTTGTTCCTGGGAAAGAACCTTTATCAAGTGCCTGCAGTTTTATCTTTAATGGATCGTTCCACAGGACAATAGATGATGGAATTCAGTATCTTTAACCAGCAGTGTCAATGATTTCAAATAATGACATTTTTATTGAAATACACCCAGGGAGAGAGATAAACACAGAGGCTGGGGAGTATCAACTCCAAAAGCCATAATTAGGAGTAAATAGATAATGACAGGACCAAATTACAAGCCCAAAACACACCAAACCCTTCTGCCTCCCACAGCTGCTCAGTGCAGCCCTTGGGGAACCAGCACCGAGAGAAAATCAGGGCAAACCTGCTCAGGAAGGGCCTGGGCAGCACCAAACACACGCAGCACTCACCCACAGGGCCCATTTCACTCCAGACAATCACTTTTCCACACACAGAACTTCCTCATGATCCACAATATAAAGAAACAGCAGCGATTTTCCTGCCGAGGAACAGCAGGATGAAAAACTTCCTCCTTCCCCAAAGAAACTGAAGCTGTGATTGCAAACTCTCCACTTGTTTTCCAGCAAGGATGGGCAGAATATCTCAGGTTACTCTGAAGTTGGGATCAAATCCCCAGGGATTGAGTACTGGAAGATTAGAGTCAAGTCTAACTTGTCCCAATCATGTAGTTCTAAAAGACTCTTCAACCCTTAAAGTTGCCTTGAGCTAGAAATAGGATTAAAGAGCCATTAGTTTCAAGAAGTGACATTAGACAGGAGCTTTTCAAAATTCTGATTTTAAATAAATATGAATTTTCAAGATGTACAACTGAGCTCCAAGATTAGCACAATGGGCTACTTTCACAGTGATTCACTAACCCCCAACTCAACGAATACAAAGAGATTTTTCCAGAACTCCAAATGCCATTTTTAAATACTATTTTAAAGCAGAGAATTTAATGTGAACAACCATCTGCTCTTGGAAGGACTCTCACTGCCCCAGTCCAGTGAGCTCCACAGCACAAATGCCAGGCACAAAGCACAAAATTACAGAGCACATTGGAGTGTCTCTCCCTCCACGTGTAAAAATAACCCACAGCCTGCCTCTGCCTGCAGTGAATGAGCAGCATGAAGGAGCCATTTTACTAAGAAAAGGTGTTTGGGGAAAAACATTATGAAGTCATTTACTCATTCAGTTTAGCCAAGAAGATAATTAGTACACAATTCAACAGAGATGAATGACTACAATATTCATCCCCTTGCCGTTCCCTGTTATTTGTTTGGAAGAACCTGTTCACATCAGATTTATTTCCCTAAACTGGCAATCAGATTATTAATTACTGGTTCTTTTTGTAGTGGATACCATACAAATAGAAAGAAAAGCAAAGATTATGCTTCAAAGAGCCTGTATTCTAAAATAATAGCTCATTTCAGCTCCAGGAACAAGGAGAAAAGAGGTAACCAGGGGAGATCAGAGATATCTGTGCCTTGTACCAAGTGACCTGCGTGAGCTGCCTCCTTCCCCGGGCACGGCAACACGTACTCCTGAAAAAAACACGGATAATTGCCTACAGCAGAACAAAAGAAATTTGCTCATGAGTAATGAAAGATATTCTTAGATTAGGAAACCCCTTGTGCTAGAGGTGCAATGCCTCTACACACACACACTTTTCTTTTTTGAGGACAAAAAACTCCAGCATTCCAAAGGTTTAATGCTCCTCATCCATCAAACTGCACCGTTTCCAACTACAACTGCTTTGAAGTGAGCACTGTGTTCTTGTCAGCATCAAAGCCACAAGTGTTGTAGCTGAGATTTGATAAAGATCACTGACACAGTTTGTAAAGTTTCCTTTATTTCTTCTGTTTGATCCCCTTTGTGTCACTGACTGGGCAGTTGGAAATGAAGTGGATGCAAACCCAGCACATTTATTCCTCGGAACATTAAGGGGTTAACAAGTGCACAGCTCTCAGACAGCACCGAGTGCTATTTAAGTGCTGTCATTACTACAGGCTCCTCTTATTTTAAACCACACTTGTGCTGCACTTGGCATCACCCCTCGACAATTTTCTCTGCTGAGTAAAGAAAAAAAAAAATCCCCGCTGATTTCTGCCAACGTGTTAACAAAATGTGAATAAAGACAAAGCTCTGCAGCACCACTCTTGGTTCCTCCCGGCCTTCCCAAACCCTGCTTCCAGCACGATGCCAAGCTGGAATTTGCAAGCTCATTGTCCCACAGGGCCCAAGTCAGATCAGGCTGAAGGAGTGAGATGGAGCATGGAAGCACATCTCCCTCCCCTCCTGTCTCAGTGCTCTGCTCAAAAGCCTCTGTTATTAAACCAATCTGTGATCCTGTCAGACTTCCATAGATCTTCATTTCAAATCAGGCCTGAGCTCTGAGCAGACACTTTCCAAAGGCAGGAATGAGTTGGAGCAAAAGCCTTCCTGGATCAAAGACTTGCTTCTCCCAGGCCAGCTGGGGCTCCTGAGCTGGCACAGTGACTGTGCTGCAGACACAGCCCGGGCCACCAGGGCACTGGGGCAGGAGCCACCTGAGGGTGCTGCTGTGGAAACGGGGATGTGACCCCAGACCAGCACCTCCTCCTTCTGAGATCCTTATGGAAAGAGGAACCACAGGTGGGAAGGGTCTCCTCTTTGCTGGGTCAGGTGCAACAACTCACAGATGAACCTCAGCCTCTAAGATTTCCAATTTCAACCAACTGAACAGGATCAGTAAACACGGCCATAAAATGCACAGACTGAAAACTAAAATGACAGCAGAGTACAAAACAAATCCCTGCCTTTTGCAGTGAGTTTGGGTGAGAATAAAAACCAAAGAGGGCTCTGGAGGGGAAGCACAAACACAGCACTGAGCTGAGTGAAAGGGGTGCTGAGGCTGAGGTCAATCCATCTGTGCTCTCCCAGAGCACCAGTCCCTCCTCAGACAAGTTCCACAGTTGATTCCATCAATCCCAGAGTCTGGCTTGACCTTCATGGCATTTTCTCCCAGTTGGATGAGGGTAAATGAAGAAAGGCAGTACATGAGTCCTAACCCCCCAAATCCTGTGCCTCCTCTGCAGCAGAAAAATGACCTTTTAATAATCTGTCTACAGCAGCCTAATGAAAGACCACAAAAACCTGAGCCTTTTAAGAGAGGAATCTCCACTATTCCAACTGCAGCACCCGATTGGGAAGATAATCCACAAATACAAGTCAGAGCTCATTCAGGTCCTGGACAACGTGGTGACCCCGAGGATTCTGAAAGCAAACCCCCAGCTAGCACCATCCCCTTCCCGAGGGATCCAGCTCATCCTTCTCCCACAGCACCACCTCCAGGAAGAAGGGCTGGGAGCTGGGCTGGCTACTGGCAGCAGAGCCGTCTGTATTGATTAACTAATGACTGCAGTGCGTGCAGGGCTGTATTAATAACTCACTGCTCTCAGCTATCAGGGAATTACAGGGGGATACAACTCTGCATCCCAACACGTCCCTCCTTCCATGCATCTCCCAGCAGATCAACATGCACATGGATTCCCAGTGCAGAAAGCCCATTCCAAAGCAGCTTTCACCTTCATTTTAGAAGAGTCAGGAGAGTGAAAAGCTGTCTGCCTGGCCATACTTTATCTCACTTTCCTTTTATTCCTTTTAATGAATATCCCTGTTCCTTTCTCTCTCCCTTTTATCAACAGAAAAGGGTCTTGCTTTGCCAAATCTGCCTGAGAGCAAATGGTGTTGCAGTTAATCTATAAATCAGCCATCACCATAAATTCTGCTTTTTCTCCATCCAAAACTGCAGAGCTGTAAAACAGATTACATGGGACAGCAGAGGCAGGAAGGCAATCTGGGAGCTGTGAGGAGCTGCCATCGTGGCCAAATGGCCCTTCCTGCTTCTCCTTTCTCTCCACTCCACCCAAAAAGCCTCCAAACCTCTGCTGCCAGGCCCGGAACACGTTTAACAGCAAGGACACCTCACACACTTCCCATGGAAGATGATGCAGACCTTGGGGATAGAGGGAGGAAAGGCTGCAGAATCTTCTCCTGAATTCCCTAACACCAAGAAACAGGAAAAGTGCAACTCAGAGAAATAAAAATTCTCAGCATGGAGCATCAGGTCCCTCAAGGGCAAATCTCAGCTGTGATTCCAGCTAATGTAGCCTAAGGAATCTCAGGATCTCCAGGGTGCAAGGGCTACTGAGATCCCAATGACCAACACTGGCAGTCACATCTGATCCCTGCAGTGATTCCAGCAGCCTGGGCCGTGTCCCCTGAGAGGATGGAACAGCAGGAGGCAATAAATGATGAAGGGACAATGCCCTGCCCCCTGCAGCCACACAGCTCCCTGTCACACAGCAAAGCAGCTGCTTTCAATGGGATTACACCAAGCTCATGGAACATCTGGGAGAGTGTTAAAGCAGGAGGACAGAGCAGAACATCACACGGGAGAGGCGGTGAGAGGCCAGCATCCTGCATGGAAAATGAGGAGAGAAGCTGCAAGAGTTACGCTCCATGACTGTATTAGGTCATTTTCCTCCTCCAAGGCAGTTTTCCAGGGATTAACATTTTCTATCCTGAGGGGAGGACAGGACAAGAGTTCAGCTAAGAAAGCTGCAGTGCTCCCCATGACAGGAGTGAGAAATAAAACCAGGGAGATCCTCAGCACTTCAGAGCTGTGCTGTTGCCTCAGGAGCTGCTTTTAGCCAAGGACAGAGAGGGCTCCTTTGGGAATCCTCTCCCAAGGGAACAATCATGTCTTGGTTTAAATCTCCCCCTCACAGGCCTGTCAGGAAAGGTGAGGTTTCCCTGCTGGCAGCAGCACTACCAGATACAACAAATGCACTAAACTGTAGATGTTACGAGGAAGCCATGAAATCCCAGAATGGTTTGGCTTGGAAGGGACCTTAAAGCCCACCCAGTGCCACCCCTGCCATGGGGACACCTTCCACTGTCCCAGGCTGCTCCAAGCCCTGCCCAGCCTGGCCTTGGGCACTGCCAGGGATGGAGCAGCCACAAGTCCTCCCATGGATTTGCCCTCCTTGGCTGCTGAAGACTGGACTTACCCCACCCAGGGAGCCTCGCTGGGCACCTGGAGGGAAGAAAGCAGAAATTCTAAAATATTTTAACCAACAAAGGTTTGGGGTAACTCTGGACCCTCAGGTTTACAGTCTTCAGACTTTCACAAGACAGAATTCCAGAAGTGTTTCTAGAATGTAATTGTATCTGTGACCAGTGCTTCCAACTAATCATATTATTTTAAAGTTCCTTTGGTAATTTGTCCTTAATTCCACATAAACTGCTGTTCTGGCATAAAGTGTACTTTGTGATATCAAAGTCAAACAGATTAGGCATGATCCACTTCCAGCGAGGGAGTGTTTTGGAGAGGAGATGATATAACTTAAAAGCTAAAGCTGGCTCCCTGTTTTAATTAAAGGGGATTAAACATCCATCATGATAAGGGAAAAGGGACATTTAATAAAAATCAATTACCTTCCTCAGTGTCAGCCTGGTTTAACACCTGCAGTTTCTAAGAGAAGGAAGAGTGAAACATCCCACCAGTACTCAGAGAAGGTAAATTAAATACTGTTGCTGTACAGCAAGCTCAGTCATAAAATATCCAAGAAAAATACTTCATTACCTAATCAGGTGTTACCCTGTTGACAAAAAAAAAAAGATGTAACACTCCTAAAGTGTATCTGGCAAATACAGAATAGTGAGATTCAAAGTTTCCTGCAGCACTTCCCCACCCCAGGAAGCCTCCAGGTAGGGATTGCACATCTTTATGGAGATAAAAGGAAGTGCTGGTGGAGCACCTCAGAGTTTAAAAACATTCTTTTGGAATTGCAAAGGCTGAGCCACATCCACTGCTCAATAAAATGCCATAATAACCATGAAGAATGAGGCCTGGCATTCAAGTTTGTTGCTTCTGTCATTATAAAATCAGGTTTTGCTTGTACCGTTTGACAAAATGCTCAATTTTAAATCTCACACAGGAGTGTATGAGGTAATTACACATAATATGTATAATTGATACAGTAAAAATGCCTACCACAAGAGGTTTAATATGGGGCTGCAGAATGAAATACATTCCAGTTTTTTCAAAAGTTTGAGACTATGAAGAGGTGGCAATTAAATTCCTAATGTGAGAGGGACATTTTACTGTAATTTGAGAAAAAAGCAAGTAGAAGGCTGGATCTGGCAGCTCCTGCCTGAGGGGCTTCACATGAGGTTACACAACTGCTCCCAATTCCGGGGGTGCTGCATGGGAAGTGCCCACACCTTCCACACTTCCTCTTCAACCTGTCAGACTGATTTTCCAGCTGGAAACAACAGCAGTGTGAGCACGGTGTGGAGCACAGCGAGAGCCTGGGAACAGCGCATCAGGAGGGATAATCCCCCTGGAACAAGGTGAGTCCAAGCAGGGCAGGGTGGGATGGGGGCTGCACACAGACAGCCCTGCTCTCCTCGCTACAGCACAACAGAACTCAATAAATAAATGCAATCTACAGGCACTGATAAATCATTTAATGAGGCTGGAAACAGGAAAATGGCTGTTTCCCATTACCCCTTCATTCTCTCCCATCACTGGGTGACCTTTTCATTGCTCAGCTGCTTCACTCGGTGCTGAACAAGTTTTGGAGCTGCATCCCAGTGACCCAACCCTGTGCAGACACCTCTGAGTGCTGCAGCCTGTCCTGCTCTGCCAGGGCAAAGAACGGCACAGGGAGGGCTGGCAGCAGGACTCCTCTGCAGTGACACAGACACTCATTAATCAAGGACTTGTAAGATCAGGCAGATGCTCATTAGCTTGTACAAAGAAGCCACTTTCAGCTGGTGAAGCCAACTTGCAGGAGGTTGGACTGGGGGGTCTCCAGAGGTCCCTTCCAACCCAAACAATTCTGGGATTCTGTGAAATAAACACAGATTTTTCCTAAAACCCACTTGAATGAGGTCCGGGAGGGAAGCAGCTCCTTTCTCCCTTTCCCTTGAGAAGGAAGCAGGGCTGGTGGCTCCTCA
This sequence comes from Daphoenositta chrysoptera, assembly GCA_013397915.1. NCBI lineage: Eukaryota > Metazoa > Chordata > Aves > Passeriformes > Daphoenositta > Daphoenositta chrysoptera. The sequence continues at coordinate 560,131 of VZRO01006788.1, forward strand.
CCCTTCCCACAGCCTGGAGAGAAGCACCCCAAGATAATTTATGGGAGACACAAAGAAAGAGTTACGGTTTTTAACAGGCAATTTTGAAGCAGATACTACCAATATACAGAGTCCTTGGTTCCACTGAATAAATATCTCTGGCAGCCAAACAATAACTCTGTCTCTTATTTTAGAGCTCAACCCCAAACTGGTAGACTTTGTAACTCTCCACACTCCTGCTATTCCCTGAGGTGCTTCCAAGATGATCACTGTCAGAGTCACGGAGTCTATAAAAAGGATGAAGGAAGCTGGGAAATTTCCACAGAGGTGGTGCCAGCAAAACAGAACGAACATTTCAGCCATCCATGAGTAAAGCCAGGCTGTAGCACTGGAATTCCATCAGTGCAGTCCAAGAGCTCCCCCAGCTGAGCTCTGGGATGGCTGCAGTCCCTCCCAGAATGGCTCAGGTACCTGGAAAGTTCCAGATCTGCTCCAGGGGGATTCGGATTTACTCTTTGAAGCCAATGCTTGTTCAGAGAAGAGCCTGAGAACTCCTTAAGAGGAGCTGTCACAGTGCAGAACAAGGAAGGAGTGACTTGGGAAGCAGCAAACCCCTGCCTTATGCTCAAGGGAAGAGCAGGGAGGCCCTGGCAAACCAGCAGCGGCATCCTGTCTCATCCTGCTGTGTCACACACTGTCACCTCCCTACGACAATTCCACTGAAAGGGAAAATCTTGCCCTCCAAACATGGTCTGTCCTCAAAATCCTGATTTTCCCCCAGCCGGGGCAGCTTTAGACAACGACTGACTCTCACAGACACAGGATGGCTGGAGAAAGGATAGAACAACCCAACCCAAAGCTCAGGCCAGCTGCTCCCACCCCTCCTGGAGCAGCCCAGTCCTGTTGGGACTGTGCTGGTGTCCCTGTGTTCTGTGGGCAATGGGGATGAGGAGCTTCCCGTGGGCTGTGGCACCATCTGCTGGAGATGGGACCAGGAAAATGGGCTGGAATGAAGGGATTCTGGAGGAAAAACTGACAGGATCCAAACTGAGAGAATCATGGAATATCCTGAGCTGGAAACTCACAGGGACCATCAGTGCCATCCCTGGCCCTGCACAGACACCCCAACAATCCCACCCTGGGCACCCCTGGGAGCGGTGTCCAAACGCTCCTGGAGCTCTGGCAGCCTCGGGGCTGGGACCATTCCCTGGGGAGCCTGGGCAGTGCCAGCACCCTCTGGGGAAGAACCTTTCCCTGAGAGCAGTCACATCCCAGTCATAACCCAGAAATACATTTCTGGAGCTCAGCCTCGTTTAAGAGAGGTATCACAAGAGGTTCTGCAAAATCCTCGTGCATCTGCCTCGGACAGCGAGCCTAAGGACCAGGAATGCTGGGAAACAGATGTCATGACGTGTTGGAAGGATTTTAAAATTCCAACTCATGTTCCGCAGATTCAGCCCCTCCTTCCACCCCTTTCCAGGCCTGGAAAAGAGCACTGGAGCCATTCATTTACAGCCTCCTGGCTCTTGGGGGCTTTTATGTGCCACAGGCACCAACACCCGGAGCCACTCGGAGTCACCAGGGACCCATAGCCCTGAGAGGTGGGAGGATCTCTTCTGCCACTGCCAGGGCACGGTGACAGCAGAGCCTCCCTGTGACATTTCAGCTCTTATTTGCACGCAAATGTCAATATTTATTAGTCACATCAAGATCTTCAGCAAAGCTCCCCTGGGTTGCTGAGTCTCTGCACTTATACTTTTAAATTGCTTAAGAAAGAAGAATATTGGCTCTTAGTAACTTCTTCCAGACTTCCTACATTCTTCATTTCACCCTTAACTATCAATTGCTTTTGTGGCAAGTTATTTCCAACCAGTCTATGCATCAACAGTGCTGAAAAATGCTTTACCATCACACCAAAAAATGACCATGGAAAAGTAACCTTTTAACTTAACTTGTCCCTGGGGCTGTGAACATATTTATGTATTTAAATAATGGAAATTTGAAAGTAACAGATGTTTCCTGCCTAGAGCACAGAGCAAGAACAACAGTGTTTCACTATTACAGTGCCTCTGAAGCATCCACACAGTCCCATCCCCATTTGCTCTCCTGTGCATTAGATTGCAAAAATCCCCAAGTGTTGAAATCTGGTTTTAATCATGATGTCAACAAGTCTCCCTAATCCTGCTGAAAGTCAGGAATTAGGCCTCTGAGCAAGCCAGCATGAAAGAAAGTGAAATTGCTTTTAAATGTAGAGTAGAAGAGGAGAGAAAAAATGGGAATTGAGAGATTAGGTAAACCTGATGGAATTTGGTAGAGCTGTGGAAAGGACATTTTAGTGGTGTCCAAGAGCCCTCACTTACCAGGATTTGGGCTCCCCAAAATGCAAGTAGTTGATGCTGTAGAGATCCATGTCCTCTGTATGCCAAGCAAACGTTGTCTTCCACATCCCGAAGTAGAGGTAGGGAGTGTTCACACCCTCTATGATGATGCCACACTCGTGCTCCACCATGTCCAGCAGGGTGTTCAGATTGCCAATGTTCCACTCATCCACGTCCTGGAATCCAACAGAAACGGTTTGTGCTGGGAATGTCGGAACAACCACAGCCCACAGCTCCTCTCAGTGCCTTGGAGTGTGGAGATAAAGGTGTTACCTGTGCTAATTTAACACCCTCTGCTTCCAGAAAGGTTTAGTGTTCCTCTCTGACCACAGGCAGGAGGGAGCTCCAGCACCCTGAAGAGGCTCTTGCACTGTGCAATACCCCAGCATTAATTAACTGTTCTGGTAATGAATACAGCATAAACTCGGGGTAAAACACATTTCTCTCAGATGTTCTTCCCCTGATCAGAAATGCCTCAATGTGGCCAAAGGGGCAGAATCTTCTACCTCAGCTCAGTGCTTCAGGTAAAACCAGGGAAACCATCTGGAGAACAGCTCTGCTAGTGCCTGGTTGTGTCCCACCACTGATCACAGCACAGACAGGATGTGATACTCCCATGCAAGCACCAAATCCTCTGGCTCCCTGTGATGTCCATGGCTCTGACGACCTCAGATATCTCTGCTTATTCTAATTAATCCCATACTAAACCATACTGATAATAAAAAGACACTTGTACATTCACACACAATCAGACAACACTCCAAAAAACGCCACTTTCCACTCACAACTACAGAGGAAGAGATTTAAATTATCTGCCTAAAAAGAGTAAGAAGAGAGAAACCTTTATCCTTTACAGAATTACTTGAAGCAGAGGATGAAATTTCACCAAGGAAAAGTTTAAACAATTTGAATTGTAAAATAATTCAGTGTGCAGGTGCATTGTATCCTAATGGAGCTGCCTACAAAGAAAAAATCCAAATGCAAATAATTTAAAATCCAAATGCAAATAATTTACTTATGTTAGGAATCAAAAGATATTTTTGATGAAGCACCACTTCCTTGAAATGTTGTTTTTTTCCAGCTTTCTAAGGAGCTTCAGCAGAAATCTCTATTTTATTCCTTTAAAAAAGAAACAACACCCAAGCTATAGACAATTTTTTGCCACAGATTCATAAGAATTTGTTTCAAACAAACTTCTCCTCATTTTTCAACTAAAAGTCAGCTTTTCGCAGCTTCCACTGACATCCTGAATCTCAGGGGAAGTTTAGTCCCAGTTTTGTAATGAGGGGAAAAAAACAAAGGTACTGGGGAATTTTTAGGGTGGCTACGTCAATGAAATTCTGAATTACTGCTCCTTAATGAGAAAAGTGCAATAAGCAAGTCAGAGTCCATGTCTAAAATAAACAAAGGAGAAGCACTGCACTTACTGCATCATACAGGGAGCCACTGATATCAGCCCCATAAATGGGAGACACAAATGTGAGATTCTTCCAGTACTTGCGCTCCAGGTCTTCAAAATCCTGGTGGCGAGGGGTGCAGTACCTGCCAAGGGACACAGGGACGTGAGGAGCCCTGAGAACACCCAGCACCACCTCTGACAGCAGCAGGGGTGTCAGAGCAGCCCCCCCCAGCAGGTGCTGAGGGTGCATTTCATCTTTAATTCATAGAATTTACTGCCTTTGACACCTCTCCACAAACCCTCTCGGGGCAGGCTGGCAGACAGGACGTGCAGCACCACATCCCCATCCCACGGAAACCTGAGGTGGTTATTCCACAGGGGGCTGAGGGCAGGTGGAGCTCTCAAGCACCAGAAAAACTCCAAAGCTGATTATGGAGTGGTTTGGGTTGGAAGGGACCTCAAAGCTCACCCGGTCCCACCCCCTGCCACAGGCAGGGACACCTTTCAAACATCCCATTTAAATCCACCCTCCTTCAGCTTAAAGCCATGACTGCATAATCTCAGTACTGATTAAAACCCAGGGTACTCCAGAACTCTGGAAAACTCCAGACTCTGGAAACAGGCTGCAACTGCAGTTGGCACAGCCCAGCAGACTGAAGTGCTCTGCAGAGTCCCCAGGCACTCTGGAAGACACTCGTGTCACCAGTATCTGCCCAAGCACTCCAAGGTATTTGTATTTCTACCCCAGACATGGAACACCTTTTCCAGAACAGCCAAGAGATCCTTTTTTGGTCCCAAGCCATTCTTTTCAGGAAGATTCTCAGACAAATACTTGAACAACCTTTCTACACCAGCCCGCAGAAAAAGATCTGAGATACACCAAAACCCACCAAGTTACAAACTTGTTTGAGACTCAAGGAAAAGCAGTTTCCCCCAAAATGCTTCACATTTAACATGGCTGCATTTTCTTGCCAGCTCATTTCTGGAAAGAAGAGCTGCCCACGAGCTGCCCCATGCCCAGTTTGAAGCACAGCCCTTGCCCCCACGCACTTCTCGCTGTTGGCCAGGCGCCGGTACTCGCCCACGGTCATGGGCTTCTTCTGGATGTTGTACTGGGTGAAGAGCCCCGACTGGCCTGTGACCACCTGCTGGATGGGGGCTGGGATCACCATGTCATCGATGTCATCGTACGTCCGCCGGGGCTTCCACTCCTTAGGGGGAATCACCTGGAATTGGGGGGAGAACACAAAGTACGGCACTCGTTACAGAAACTGGAGGCCAAGCTGTGGATTCTGGTGGGCACGGCTCCTCCAGGGCAGGACGGGCTCAGCCTCCCTTACAGGACTCTGAACTGCAGCTGCAACAGAGACACAAAACTGACCTGGAATGCTCAGATTAATCCTACAAGTAAAGTCATTTCTTTACAACATCTGGAAGTCACCAACAAGCTTCATTAAAATAATCTCCCTAGCAGAGTCCTGGAAGGTAATTGCTTGTACACTTGAGTGGACAAGGAAACATTCCACGGAGAGCTCTTCATCAATAGCCAGCTCTCTTTAGAGCAGCAATAAACCCAGTAATTGACCTACGTTTTAGAAGAAATAAGAATTATTTCATGCCTAACAGCTTTATTTCTCCGCTGTGCTTTATTAAGTCCAGCTAAATACCACTCCTAACAACTCCTTGTCAGAACAAATGAACTCATCAGCCTGTGGTGACCGCCACAGAAACACCCCTTCTAATCACTTAGTCCGGGATTTTTCCAAGAATTCTATCTCAAGTACTGGAATTTAGAAGCTACACATGAAAAGTTCTCATAACCAGAGGGTGCTGGGCACTGCCCAGGCTCCCCAGGGAATGGGCACAGCCCCAGGGCTGCCAGAGCTCCAGGAGCGTTTGGACACCGCTCTGGGACAGGGTGGGGTTGTTGGGGTGTCTGTGCAGGGCCAGGAGCTGTGCTGGATGATCCTGCGGGTCCCTCCCAGCTCAGGACATTCCATGGCTCTACAGAAGCCCTGTAACTCCTCTTCTTTCCTCTCTCCATAACCAAAACAGAGATTCCAGGCACAGTTTTCCAAAGCTTAACGTGCTCAGCTCCGCAAACCCAGACGGCTCCCGAGGGACGGATCTGAGCCCTGGGGAGGGCAGCTCCCCTCCCTGCGCAGACTCCTCACCTTAGCCAGCCCTGCCCGGTGAGCTCCCTGCGACTCCATGTGGGCGATGAACCTGCCGAAGTCGCGGAACTCCTCCAGCGAGGGCCGGAAGGTCATGATCTTGCAGCCAGGGTTCTGCGGGCTCGGGTTTTCCGACCCCATAGTTCCCGTCCGGCGGCTGGAGAGGGGCAAAGAGGGACAAAGGAGGGAAAGGGGCAGAAAAAGACACCGGTTAAAACCTTGGGTTTTTAATTCCCAGCTTTAATGAGTTCCACAGAAAGCCTGGAGAGATTTTTCATTTTCTCCTTCTACTCCTGCAAGGGGGGATTTGTAAGAACCATCCTCTAACATGGATATGAGGAGCTTCTGACCAAAAATCCACTTAGTCAGGAACTCCTGATACCAGGATCACCCGAGAGCTCAGAGAGGGGCTAAATATAGATCATGGGCTTAACATCTCCCCCAGTTCATCACAGAAAGTGGTGTCACAAAAATAACAAATTCTCACCACCTTCAGCATTGACAGTGTGCAGAACTTGCCACCCTGCAAGTTTTCCACCAAAATGCTCCATCATTTTCTGTTTAGGTTCAAATCCAACATTTTTCCCCAATGTTTGGGGTTTTTTCCATGTGCTAGACTACATTAAAAATTATAAGATTATGGGGTTTTTTTAAAATGTAGCTTCATTACACTTTGTATTTGCAATGTACATAAATAAAACAAAGTGTCAGACAAGTCTTACAAGAAATACACATACACCATTCCAAAACAAACTCTCAAACAATTCAGGATGAAATCAGGATTTTTTAAATGGCTTTTTTAAGGCGATGCTGGAACTCTGTACGGGAAATGGAATGTTTTGGTGGCATTCCGGTGGCAAACACCGCCAGGGGCGCGCTGTCCGGGCCGGAGGAGCAGCGGCTCCCACACCCCGAGCGCTCACGAGATGGCAGTGCCGGGCTGCGGGAGGACCGAACCGCGGCGACGCTGGGAAATGCGGCCAGCGTGACTTTTAAATCCAGGAAAAGCATTTATGCGTTTAAACTGACTTCAAACGAGCCAAGCGGTATTCCAGATGCTGCTAGAAGTACTCGTAGTGTTAGGAAAACACAAAATAAAACAGGGAATATCCTCAGATCTGTGTTTGAATGTGTGAGTGTGGCACAGAACTCACTCCAGAGACAGCAAGTGCTCCCAGCTTCTGGAATGAGAACCAGCATCACACTCTAATGTGGACAGATTCCGCACCCAGGGCACCAAGGTTTAGTTTTAACTTTTCATTTCAAAGGCACATGAACAGTTTTGAGCGAAATTTTAGAAACCAGAAAACATTAGAATTTTACAGAGTAACTTTTATGTAAATTTGTTTCAAAACAAGGATTTGCAAGTCTTAAGCCCTTCCCCAAGGAGTCTTCAAAGGAATTTTATGCATAAAATCACAGTCAGAAAAGCCCTTCCCAAGCCAGGAGCCAGAGATGCAGAGCCCAGTCCAGAATGAAATCAAATTATGAAGCCAAGTATTGCAGGAAATCCCAAGGCAAAACCAATTGAGGGAGAAAAATACCATTTCACCCCCTTCACCCCATCAGATACTTCCAATTTCCAACAGAATTGTTGCAGCTTGGAAACAAAAGGGCCCTTTACCCAACCCCTCCATCTTCAGGGTGGCCCTGCCCAAGGAGATTCCCAATGTTGCCAAACAAGGAACAAAAATTGCCTTTTGAGAACAAAAATTGCTGTTTCAGGGTCAGCACTTCAGGAGAAGCAGCAGATTGACCCATGCCCATGGGAACGATTTCCTACACAAACGTTTTGCAGGAATACAAAAAGGAAACAGCATCTCCCACTCCTGGGCTGAACCACGGGAGCTGCGGGCCCATCTGCCAGAGGCGTCCTCCGAACCACCAGAGACCAACGGGCATCGCCAGGAAAACGGGGCTGAGCGGGGAGGAAAAGCGGCGTTGGAGAAGTGGGACACGGAGAGAAAGCATCCCCAAAGCCCTGCTCCGACACAGTCCTCCCGGGAATACTCGAGCTATTTTTAAGCAGGGTCTGGAAATGCCACGGGAGCCGAGGGGAGCGGGGAGCCCCGCCAGGCTCCTCGGGAGGAGCTGGCTCGGGAAAGGCGCCTGAATTCCGTCCTGAGCAGGAGCCGTGCCAGCACCATCTGCTCCGGAGAGGCCTTCCCGGGATTTGCAGCTTTACCCACAACCAGGGGGAAAAACAAACAGTCAAAGCCAGGCTTTATCCCATCTTTTCCTCAAGATTATCTCACAAAACACCGATTTTTAGTCAATAAACTCAGAGAAAAGAGTCAAAATATGTGCTCCAGTAAGGAAGGGAGATCAAATACTACTTCATGCAAAGCTTAATCAATTAATTAAAGGCTAAAACTACTTCCTGCAAAGCTTAATTAATTAATTAAAAGGTCTACAGCCTCAATACAAGCAGCATCACCTGGTGCTCTGGAGTGCAGAGGCAGCAAAGCACATGATTTTTCCATGTTCAATCCCATCTAAAGAACATTTCAACACCTACCCTAGATAATGTACATTTAGCTAATCAAAGTAATTAAGCTATTACAATAAAATGGCCACGGAGCTCATGGGAAGGGAGAATCAGTTCCATGACCTCAGTGAGACGTAGGAGCTTCCCCCACCAGCCCCAGGAGCTGGAGACACCCAGGCCACAGGGAAAGCTTGGGGAGAATTTCTTTCCCAAGTGCTTCCCGCGTGGGAGAACCTGTATTTTGGAAAAGCAGTGCCAGGATTCACTGTCACCTCCGTCCCAGCCCCCAGGATCACCCGGGACACGAGGCCAAGGCAGCGGGACAAGGCCAGGGCTGCAGCTTCATGTGGGATTTTCAGGAGATGGCCTCAATTAAACAGTGCCCTAATGAGCTCTCAGCATCGCTGAGAGATTCCAGAGCAGAATCCGACTATTCCGAGAACACTGAGAGCCCCTTTCAGCCCCAGCAGTGCCGCGGGTGAGGGTGAGACAAAGGGAACAAACCCTTCTCTCAATACTGAAAAGGAGGATTCTGCAGTCAGAGCCCCCATTAGCTCCTGAAAAGAAGAGTGAAGGTATTTTTCTCAGCTGGATACATTCTGTTTCTTTGTAAGAGAGTAACAACCTGAAATATTATGAAAACCTTCTAATTTTCAACCATTGTGAGGAAGCACTAAAACTTGTCTCCAGAGGGACGATCTCGGTGCACACAAAGAGCTGAGTTTTAATTTCAATGACTTTTACATGAGACTTTTCCCTTCCAAAACCGATGTGAACCAAGACACTTTTGTGACTGAAATCCTGCACCTGTTGACTGAAACCTTTGTACAGCAGAGAAAAAGTCCAAGACACCCAGCTGAGATCAATGACTCGAGCTTGCTAAAGGACTGAGAGGACTGGGAATCCTTCTCCAGGAAAAGGCTTGGGACTTGCGAGCAGTTCCCCGCTGCTGCCCCGCTATTGATGTCGGCAGAGCGGATAATGCCAGCTCGTCCTCCTGCACTCGTGAGCCGGGGTGACTCTGACTAAAATAGTGCCTGCTGGTGGAACCAAGGCGGCTTTCGGCACAGCCTGGAGCCCAACCTGTCCCCTGTCCCAGGGGCTGAGCAGCAAACTGGTGCTGCTGGTGGCTGCGAAGGCTCCGGCACTGACCCGGGCTGGACGCTCGCTAAGCCCACAAATTACTCTGCTTTCCATCACTTCGCACAGACCAGGCTCTATCCAGAGTTTCTAAGCAGAACCAAAGACAAACTTCTGCAAGACATCAGGTCTGTGTATAAAATAGACTATTAAAAGCTATATATTTGTATATATATATCTTAAAGCTATAATGGTTATGTGGTGTAAGGATACCTGAGACAGCTTTCCTTCCTTCCCCTCTATGTCCAAGAATCAGATTCCAGCATTTAGACAAACAAAGTGTAAATTTTTAAGTAGGCTGTTGCTCAGCCCAGTTTTAAACAACTGTACAATTACAGCGAGGATTTAAACTAACACCTTTTCCCCCAGAATATTTATATATTCAATTCATCACATTTTTAACATTCAAATTGCTTTGAGTTCTGTATATCCTCCATAAACATTAAGTAAACACAACAGAGGAAATATTTGGGAAAGAGGAACAGAGACAACATTCCCATCCAGCACGGGGGTGAAGATCTACAGTGCTTGGGATTTGACAAATTGAAACTTATTTTCTATTAAATTTTACACTCCACAAGGCTCCTCCGCAATTCCAGATCTTCCTGTACTTGAAATCAAGCAGCATATGTAGCTCATTAAAGGAAAATAAAATTTTCCCTCAAAACACCCTCTTTGCTGCAGAAGTGCACAGTTACTCACATGTTTCTCTAACAGCAAAATTATTTAGTCACAAACAGTATTTAAAAGCAAAAAAAGTGGTTACATTTAAGAGCAATAAATCTGGATGACTTTAAAACAGTTTATTATTGCCTGAGGCAAAGTACTTAACATGTAATGGTTATTTCTGACTAAATCCAGATCAGAACCTCAAAAACTCAAAAGTTTTACTGAACAGGCAAGATAAACTCACTCTAAAACCACACAAATCAGTTCACAAACCACTGCTGAGGCCCAGTCTTATCCCGGACTGCAGGAACCTCAGTTTGCTGCATGGCACGAGTTATCTCTGCTGCATTTTTATCATCTTCACTGGATTTACTGCAAGGCTTTAGGAGTATTTTAGAAACAACTTAAAAAATAAGCATTAAAAAAGGCACATCATATGGACTGAGCCTGTTGAATCTGAACAAGAATTCCAAGTTTTACCCCATGGCACCTCAATCCAAGGCAGCAGCACTGCAAATGTTAAAATAAAGTGGCCCATAGTCTCTTATTCTTAGGGAAAAGAACATCAGAATCCTTGCAAAGCAACCAGGAACCTCGATTGCTGCAGTGCTTTGCCCAAAAGGTCATTCCTGCATCAGATTAATACCTTTATAAGGACTAATTCCCAGTTTTCCTTCCACAGCCCTGCCAGAACAACAAGCCTGGAGTTCTCAGTAACCTGCTCAACTTCTCTAAGCTCCTTTAGATTTTTATAACAAAAAGTTTCAACAAACTGGGTTGTCTGAGGCGTTCTCGGCTATCCTGCCAATATAAAACGAAGCCCTTGGCTGGTTTTGTGCCCGAGGTGCTGCCCGGGCCGGGTGTGACACACTGACCCACATTGCAGCTGCCAGCACATCCAGCGCCAGGGAATCGCCGCCGAGCAGAGGCAGCAGCGGCCCGGAGAGCCCCAGGAACGGCTCCGGAACCCCGGCAGGACCCCCGGCCCCCGGAGAGCCCCCAGGAACTTCAGCCCCTCCAGATCCCCCTCCAGATCCCCCGGGAACCTCAGCCCCTGCTCTGCACAGAGAGGGGGAACCCCCGGCTCCTCTCAGCTCACACCCATTTCACACCTTTTAGCCCAAACTGCAACTCGAGGAGTGACGATTTAAACCCTAAATCAAGCCCAAACCTTCACGGTGAAATGAGACCATTTGAATCTCTCCCAGCTCAGTTTGATCCAGGTCTCTCCGGAAGCTGCAGCTCCCAACTTGACACTGCCCTCCCAGGCAAAGCTGTGCTGCTTGTTCTGCCAACAGAACTGAGATCAAATATGGGAAACTTCATAAAAACTTCTTATCTGCACCAAAAAACTCACCAAAGGCCTCCCCACAGCCCTGGAAGTGTATCCAAAATCGTGAAGGAATATCAGAAAACCTCAGACATCACCTTAACCCCCCATCAACTTCCAACATTCATTTCTTGGGCCATATTCAAATGCAGGATTTCTAACAGATTTAGGGAACAAAAGGACAATCCTGTATTCTTTAAAGATCTGGGAATTGTGGCTTGTTCATGAGCCTTATGAAACACCAAAGAAATATAAAAGTAATGAAGCTTCAAGTCACTTCTGCCATGATTGAAGCACACACAGACCAAGAAGGGCAGAATACAAACCTGTTCTCCTGTGTAATTCAGTAACACATGATTCAGGAACTGCCTCATTTATAAAGGAGAATTATTTACTCCACGAAAATATAAATGAAAATAAGTACCTCAGTTAAGCCATGGTAGCAAATGACTCTATCCCTAAGTTGTGACAAGACAGAACATATTTGGTCCAAAACAAAGGTTAAAAAGAGAAAATCTTATTAAGCAGTGATCAGTTTAGTGGAGAACACTGAAAATGGAAAAACACCTTTCTCATCCCACAGTGATAATACATTAATATCCCCCAACCTGTGTGAAATGAGAGGATTTCTGCCAACATTTTGCAGTACTCCAGGATTTCAGTTTCTACTGCAAACGGACAAACCCTCTTGAATTCTTCACCAGATGACAAATAATTATTTCCAGCAGCGCCTTGTGCAGCCCCGGAGGATCCCGGTGGCATCCAAATCCATTAAGCAAATCCCTCACTTGTGGTGACATATTTAGCTGTCATCCATCTTTGCTATTAACAGATGCTCCAGTGAAGGAACGTGGAGCAGCGCAGGCACTGCAAACCCTTCCCAGCACACCCTGAACCCTGAAGTGAGTCAGGAAGGGGGGAAAAATCACCAGTCCCGAGCCCTCCTGACTGCCCAGAATTAATTAAGGAACACCAAGTTTCTCCTGACTGTCGAGAGCTCTCCCTCCCTGCTGCCTGGGTGGCTCAGCCTGCAGCTCACAGTGATTATTTATGCTCTCAGGTGAATTCCCTGCTCTCAAAAATGAGATTTAAACTTGCAAGATGAATCAGAGCCTCCTGATGCCGACATTGTTTGCTGTAGTGCAGCTGGACATCCCAGGAGGAAATAAAACGTAACTCTGCATAAATGCAAAATCCCCACAGAGCCACCGTGCCTTTCCAGCAGGGCTGGCCAAACTGGTTTTCCCAACTCACATCAAATTTCTTGTGACCTTTTATATGGAAATAGCTCTAAGTTTTCAGCAGCTGTCTGTATTTTGGGTGATCAAAAACACCTGCAGAACTGTGGAACTCTCACTTTATCTGTTAAATCCTTCTCTGGTGGATGACAGGAGTTGAGGTGAGAACTGTTTCCAGTGAGAGCATCGCTGTCCCACAGCTCAGGTTAACAGGTGAGTACCTCCCATGGACCAACAACCAGGATTCTCTAAAGGAAATGGGTGGGATTCACCCTGGAAGTGCATTTTGCTGTTGAGTTCCCATCAAAAGCTGGTGAAACCTCTCACGTGTGTAAGGTTTTACCTATAAAAGCCCATGTTCATCCTAAAGCCAAACTTGGAACTTCAGACCTGTGTACTCTGGGTCTTCACCAAAGCGCTCTGACTTACTGACAAATCTGACTCCTTTTATATATTCTATATAAATACAAAAATATATTTTTATGTCCTTTTGTATATATATTATATATTTTATACGTAATTTTTATATATAGGACCATATATATTCTGGTCCCAATGGACCAGCTAAGGGAGTTCTCTCTTTCCAGTCAGCATAAAAAGGAAAAAGAACAATCCCCCACGGAGTGTTAGACAGAATTTTCCTGTCAAAAGATGCTCCAGTGAGTGTTTCATCCATGAACATCAGCTCTGGAACAAGGAATCACTTCATATCCACCTACATCTCCTTTGCATAGGAGGAACTCCTGCCTCCAACGAGACAGGAACAGCCGTGGATTCCTTCAGGATTCCTTTAGGATTCCTTCTCGCACTGAAAGACTCGGCCAACCTGCCCCAACTTCCTTCTCTTGTTACAGGGAAACCCAAGAATTGGGAACTTGCTGTCACAGAGCGATTACTGGGTCCTCCAACAGTTACTTGATGTAATTGCTACAACGTAACTGTAAGTTTGCCATTCTAGGCTTAAGGTTTCCCTGATTCCGTGAACTTCAATGAAACAGGAAAAGGAAACAGATGAGAAAAAAGCAAAAGTTCCCAGGAAAGAAGCAATGCTGTGGGTGAAATGCTATGAGGTTTCAAATGGAAATGCTATTAGGTATCAGATGGACAGAGTCCCTTAAAATAAACTCTTTTTGGTTACAGGAAACTTAATTTGGGGAGGGTCAAGCTTGACGTAACACAGATTTACACTGGCCCAGCAAAAACGAGTTACAGAGCAAAAAACCAACGTCCCAAGCCAGAAGAGCAGCACAGCCCTTGCGAGTGCCCAGCAGGGCCCAGTCCCTGCAGCAGCTTTATTAAAATACAGAAGGAGCACACATAAAGCTAAACCTTATTGGCGACTTTCCTTCTTCAAGGAAAGGACCAAGGGGTCCAAAGCAGCCTTTCTGCAACAGCCCTGCCTCCCAAACAGCTTCAAAACCAAGAACTCCGGGAAAGCCAGGAACCACCTTTGATGAATCACAGAATGTCCTGAGTTGGAAGGGACCCACAGGAATCATCCAGTCCAAGCCCTGGCCCTGCACAGACACCCCAACAACCCCACCCTGGGCATCCCTGAGAGCTCCTGGAGCTCTGGCAGCCTCGGGGCCGGGACCATTCCCTGGGGAGCCTGGGCAGTGCCAGCACCCTCGGGGGAAGAACCTTTTCCTGAGATCCATCCCAAGCCCTGACACAGCTCCAGCCGTTCCTGGGCTCCTGTCCCTGTCCCAGAGCAGAGCTCAGCCCCTGCCCCTCTGCAGACCCTTAGGAAGGGTTTCCTGAGGAGTTTCCCCTTCCACCACATCCCATCCATCTTCTGGCTCTGCAAACAAGAGCAGCTGGAACCCGGGGAAGTCACCAAAGCGTGACAGGACACACAAATTCTGCGGGTCCCCCCTGCCCGGGGACACGGGAGGGGCCGTGCCGGGGGTCCCGCTCATGCCAATAACACCACACACATGTACCAGTAACACAGGAATTTAAAGAAAGAAAAACGGGAGAAAAGAGCTTCGGTTTGGCCCCAGACTTTGACAGTCTCCGGAGGAGGAAAAGAGAGATAAAAGAGCCAAACCCCACGCCGGTGTCACGTTCCTGCCCCCGGTTTTCCCAGCACGGAGCGCCCGCACCGAATCACGGACCCGGCGGCAGCTTTTGCTCGCCCCCAACCCACGGCCCCGAGCCGAACCCCCGGAATCGCCATTTATCCACGTTTCTGGCCCAAATCCCCGCGATGGCGGTGAATCACCGGCGGGAGCCCCGGGGAGCGGGGGGACGAGGGCGCCCCGGGGCCGCCCCTCGCACCCCGAGCGGCCCGGGGGGTCCCACCCACACAAAGCGCGGCGGGGCCGGGGGTGCCGGGCCCGTCCCGAGCCCGGCCTGCGGGGG
>VZRO01006788.1:576250-589912 GCA_013397915.1 Daphoenositta chrysoptera
AATACCGGGGCTGTCGGGCACTGTCATCTGCGCTCAGCCGCGCCCCGCGGACCGGGACCCTCCTGTTGCGAGCCGAGCCTCGGTTACTTTTCGCCACCGCGGCCCCGCTCCCGGGTCTGCCCAGGACGCTTTGTTACCCTTCCCACCCCGGATATTTGCAAGAGAAACACCCGGGAGTCCGCGGGCAGGGAAACATCGCCCCGCAAATCATCTCCAGCAGGAAACACGACTCCTGTATCCACAGCCAAACCCGCTCGCTTGGTAGCGCAGGAACTTTCCTAGTAGGGCTTTATAACTTGGGACAGGTAATTTTGGCAGATCTCACCATAAGGTGTCTAATTTGCAGAGGAATTCTAATTGTTGCTTAAAAAAGCCACTAACAGAACAGTACATTGGCACCTATGGAGGAAACAAAGTTTGTTTTTCAAGTTTCAAATAACAACAAAACACATAAACGAAGGAAGTCATTGCAGTTATTTCAATTTAAATGCAAAAACGCTTCCTCACTTTCACTCACTCACCCCTAATTCTTCCCATCACAATACAGAATAAAAAGTGGAAGGACATTTTCAATGAAATCTGAATATCTGAAAGTGTTTGATCTTAACACTGACCTTAAAATAAACTTATTTTAAAGAGGGCAGATGGTGCTACTGCTGCTTAATTTCACAGCTTTTGTTTTTACCACCTTAATGTTACTTTATTTCCTTCAGCTGCATTTGTGAAAAGCTTGGTGGTTGAATTTATTCCTCTGGTTTGTGGAGATGCTCACACTTGTTCCTGTAACACCTCAAATACGATGCAGGACTTGGCAACTGCAATAATTTTGGGGTTTATTCATTGAAATGTACAAACAATTCAAACTGCCAGTTGATATTTGGATTTTAGAGCAGTGGAAATCTAATGGAAGTCAAATGAAAAGCTATGGGCATCTTTAGTTTTAAAGCTGAACACAACATATGCCCTCACTAGTGCCTAGAGGCAATTATGTCGAAGAATATCAAATTAGTATTTTCCAAATTTGCAGTGAAAAATCATAATGAAAATCACAGCCCTCAGAAAAATAAAAGGCTTGGCTTAATGGGACATAAATTCAAACTCCTGCACAAGGAACTAGCTCTGGAAACCCACTTTGGATCAAAAGAATTGAAGGAGAATAGTTGACAATTAATTTGAAAAGATATTTATTTTGAGACCATCAGCTTGCACATTATACAAAAAATTGACAAATTCAGCAAAAAAAAAAACCTATAAAATGTCATGGGGCTTTTTTCCCTAACATATTAACATAATCATTTTCCAAAGGGTAAGAGTTGAGGAAACCAAAAATAGGCACATTTGTTCCAGTCTGTCTGCAGTCAAGTGTGATTAAAAACGTCCCTGTCTTGCTGAGGTATCAAACTGCAAACTTTGGTAATGTCAGAAAGAGACTGGGGGAGCCTTCTCGGAGGCATGGCCAATACAAAATGGTTCATTAAAAAGCCAGGATTGGTTATTTTTCATTTCCAGGTAGAAATGCAGCGAAACAAATTAAAAAAACCCTCCCTAATACACCTATCACTAGGAAACCTGATCCTCTGCAAATCCCCACTAATCACACACAGCTACAGTGATCCACGTTCCCAAAGAATCCGGCTGGCAAGTCACAACAATTCAGTGCTTATGAGAAAAAAAATATATTGATGGTGATTCAGAGCCCAGTCTTCCAGCAAAGGACAAAAGGCACTTAAGAATGGCTTTAGGAGATTCCACAATGGCATTTCGGGATAGGGGACAGCGCCTGGCTGAACAAATCCTTCCCTAAGAGAAGTCCAGTGAGGTAGTACTTCATATTGCTCCAACCACTTGGCTATAAGTAAGCAGCCTTCTGGTTTTGAGATACAAAATTAGCAGGAAATGGCTTTTTGTCAAGTGTATAAAACCCAGTTCTTACAAAAAAATAGCAAAAACCCACTTGTGGTACAAAGCCAGGAACCACCTTGTACAAATTGAGTATCAAAATGCTGCTAAGGTGATGCACAAGTCTACCTTGATGGCCAAATCCCCAGACAGTGAAGATTGTTCTAGCAACCAAGCCATTTTTGGAATAAAAAATAAAAATAAAGGGGGCACAGGGGCACTCTGAGAACTTTCCTCATCATTAGCAGCCTCACCGGAAGCACTTTCAGTCCATTAGACACAAATAATTCTGTGCTGATGAATGGCAGGTTTGAGGGGATGAAGAAAAAAAATATAAATGCGAAGCTCGACACAGACAACAAAACAAAATCCACAAACATACAAATGCATCATCCTTGGAGTTTACAGTTTTTTTAAAAATGAGGAAGACTTAAAATCATTTTGTGGGGGGGGTGGGAGAAAACAGAGACTACCTTTTTTTTGTTTTAAATTAAGCCCGGGGAGGTGGGGCAGGGGAGGAGAAGTGCTTTGGGGGATCACCGGCCGCTGCCGTAGCCGGGGAAGAGCTGGCTGAGGACGCTCTGCAGCGCCTCGTTCACCTCCATGCTGTAGCCGCGGCCCAGCTCGTAGCGACACGCGGGGCAGCTGAACACCGAGGCCTTGAAGGACCTGTCCAGGCAGTCCTGGGGACAGAAGCCAGCGGGGGTCAGGGACGGGGGCTCGGCTCGCCCGGCACCGCCCGGAGACAGCGGGACAGCCCCGGGATTCCTGGGGAGGAGCAGGGACCAAGAGCTCTGCACTCCCAACTGGGGACATTCCCTCTGGACACAGGCAGCCAGGGAACTCCAGCCTGGTTTGGGTTGGAAGGACCTTAAAGCCCATCCAGTGCCACCCCTGCCATGGCAGGGGCACCTTCCACTGTCCCAGGCTGCTCCCAGCCCCAGTGTCCAGCCTGGCCTGGGGCACTGCCAGGGATCCAGGGGCAGCCACAGCTGCTCTGGGAATTCCATCCCAGTCCCTCCTCACCCTCCCAGGGAACAATTCTGTCCCAATATCCCATCCAGCCCTGCCCTCTGGCAGTGGGAAGCCATTCCCTGTGTCCTGTCCCTCCAGGCCCTTCTCCAAAGTCCCTCTAAACCTAACTCATGCTAAAGGACTAATTCCTGGCAAAAATTCCAAACAAACCAACCCCTCCCTGTCAGCACCAAGGAGGCAGCTCCAGGCCCAGGCCCAGCCCAGCAGAGCCCAGCTCACCTTGCAGACGTTGTGCTGGCAGATGGTGGTCACTGGCCGGAACACGACCTCCTGACAGCAAATACACAGAAAGGCCTCCTCCACTTTATTGAGAAATTTCTGCAAAGAGAACATTCGAATCAACTTAGTGCTACTACTCCCTGAAAAACACATAAATCAACCCAATACCCCACCCATTAAATGCAAAGGATTGCTTTGATCATAGAAAGATTTTCAACAAGTCTTAATATGCAAAACCAGTTCCATTAAACCTGCTGGAAATGTTTACTCTAAAATAAAATCACTTGAGGTCTGAGGCTGTTCTTTAACGTGGCCAAGGGTTTGTGTCTGAGGACAGTACAACTACAGCTGGGGAAAAGACCCCAGTGTACCGGTCCGTCTTTGAGAGCCTCCAGGACTTCATTCCACAGTTTTTCGTTGGCTTCATCACTTTTTATAAGAGATTTCTGCTGGGATGTCAGTTTGTATGGCTCAACTTTAGTTTTCTTTGGAGTCCCTGCTGGGGAGGTGACGAGTTTCTCCTCCCCACCTGAAAGAAAACACAAAGATTTTTTTTTTCAACAGCCAACCAAGAAAACACCAGAAAAGAGTAACCAAGTAAAATGCACAAAAACCTCCAAGGCTTTCTATATCCACTTGCCTACTCCACAAACCTGCTGATTTCCTTTTCCTCTTCCCTTTCCCTGGGGTATCAAACTCATCATCTCCGTTATTTTCTTTTTCCTTATCTTTGTTTGCAACAGCTTCCAAATATCCTTCAGGATACTGCAGGGAAACAAAACAAAGAGCATCCAATGCAAACACACCAGATCAAACTTGCAGACCAAGACAAGTCCAAGACTAACCTCTGGAGAACTGCTCCAGGGGCAGTTTTAATCTATTTTAAGCAACAGATCCCTGCTCTAAGTAAGCATTAATGCAGCCTATAGAAATTCCACACAAAAAAAAGAGTGAGTTTTGTCCTTTTAGTCTGCTCATGTACAAAAACAAACAACCCACCAGACTGGAAGCATTTGTGTCCCTCTCAGTCTCAGTTTTTACCTAAGGATCATCCTCAGCAGGAACATATAACAGAAAAATCCCTGCTCTCCATCAAGTTCAGAGCCCAGGTGATGCCCCAGGGCCATACCTGCATTGTCAGGCCAAGCTTTTTCATCCTGTCCTTTCCCTCTTTGGTCCAAGGAGCAGGTTCTTCATCGTCCCTCCTAAGCAGGTAACGCCACACTAGAAACCCAGATTTCCCTGTCTCGGGCCAGTATTTCACAACCTGAAAAAGTCAGAGCAGGTCCATCACACTCTGTAAAACACCCTCGGCCATAACCACATCATCTTTCCCCGATTCTGCCAGCAAATCCCAACCCTCCTTACCTTGTAAATGCCATCGTATCTGTTGCCCTCCACAGGGGCGTACTTGCTGTGTTTGCCTCCCTTGACGTTCCTGACCACCCGCACCGGCTTCCCCGCCCGCCAGTCCTTGGCCTCAGCCCCGTGCTTGTCGTTGATGGGGGCACTGCAGTTCAGAGCCAGGGCTCTGCAAAAGAGGCCAGAGTTCAGTGTGTCTGCCTAAACACGAGCACTGCCGTGTAACGTGTGTAACACTGAGCCCTCTGCACTCGTTAAACCTCCTGATTTAATTTTAAACAGCTGATTATTCATGGCATTACCCTAATGCACCAGCCCAGATCAGTTCCTCCACTCAAGTCCAGGCTTATCTGTAACAGTTCAGAATTACAAATGGTCTGGTCTCCCAAGTGGGAGACCAGTGGCTGCAAAGGTCTCCAGGAGAGAGCAGAGCTCCTACCCCAATTTACTGCTCTGTTCCTTAAGTTTCAGCCAGTATTGCCATGTGACACCAACACCACTCACAGTTCTGTCCCAGTACGGTGCACTGAAAGGAGCATTCCCATTGTGCAACTCATCTGCAGCCTAAACCACAGCCCAGACCCAATTTTGACCATTTTTCCAGCTTCCTTGGATGCAAACAGGCCAAACAATTCCTCATGCTGACAGAGTGCCAGGTCCTGAGGGTGGAATGGAGCACAGAGGTTGCCAACCTGTTCATATTGGTGAGTTTCTGATCACAGGACTGCTCCGCCGTGCGTTTGTTCCCAGAGAGGTCTCGCCCTCCACTCCCTGTGTAAGTGAAGGAATTCCCATGATCCTGGAATGAACACGGATGGTTTTGACACAGGCACAACAAGAATTCAATAAAAGCAGAAGAGTATTTTATCCAGGTAGGGGATACCAGCAGGGTATTCTCAAAAAAGGAAAGATGCTTCTTGTGTTTAAGCTCCCAGACTGGGCCAGTCTCTGGCTCTCCCTCAGGCTGCCAGGAGAGGAGGCCAGGGTGAAAATGTCTTGTCACAACCCTGAAAAGTGCAAGGACCCCTGAGCAGCCCAGAGCTCACACAGGATCTGTGCTGAAAGTGAACAGCAGGCAGCACAGCCCATGGGATTGTTCAAACTGTGGGTGCAATGGAGACCTTGAAAAGTCAAAACTCTGGAACCAAAAGCTGATAGAGGGATATTAAATTGGGTTTAGATGGTCCTGTGGCTGAGGTTGGCACAGATTACTGTAGTTTTTCCTTGCCTCATCTTCTTCTGAAGAAAATAAGTGAAGGTGGGCAAGTGTTTAACATAGAGTGTAAAAGTAAAGAAGGCCAAACCTTTTTTTAACAAGTTTGTTTGGTTCTGTGCTTAAACAATCAGAATCCACTCACGATGTCATCTTCATATCCTCCTGCCAGCACCAAGGAATAGGCCCCGTCGTTGCTCCTGCCGTGAATCCCTGCCACGTGGGGCCTGTGCACCCCGGACTCGCTCACCTGGGAAACAAAAACGGGTTTGGAAGCTCTCAACAGGCCCCACACAGCACTGGGCTTGGAGCTGAACTCACTGCGCTATTTCACTTTTGCTTTCCATGTATCACAGGGAGAAACTGCTCCCACCATTATCCTCAAAAAAAGTTCCAGACTGAAGAAAAATAAAAATGCTTCTAAAAACATAAGCCATTGATTCTATCAGTAAATTGAACACATGGATAAGCTTTGAGATGCAAATCTAAAACTTTGGCTATTCCTTACTGAAATTGCTTATAAAAAGGCTCCAGGTATTAAAGAATAATACAGATATTAAATATTTGTATGAAGTTTTGAAAGGGTTGTAATAGCAACCTTCACTCAATACTTGCAAACAAGATCTGGATAGGCCAGTGCTTTTTTCACCCCCAGCTTTCTAACAGGATGAAAAATCTTCTGTTTCATATATGCAGATATTTGAGACACCCTTACCAGGGCACACTACACACTTCTAGGACAAACTACTGGAAACAAATCTGTTTGCTTTGGGTTTTTTGAGTTACCAAAAAGAGCACTAAAGCAAAATAAACCAGCACTTGATGGGGCCAGACAATGCAGCATTAGTTATGGAACACTTGATCCAGACAAAGCCAGAATTCTTTTCCTTCTGAACTTCCATATCCAGTGACACACACATTTCCAGATTAACTGTTTCAGGTTTCTTGTAGGAGCTGGATCATTCCCATTTTTCCCCACAGTAGGTCAGGCCAGGATTCAGCCTCGTACCTGAACTCTGAATTTCCACATGGTGCCAACGGGAATGCCAGGAATTGGTCCATAGTGGTTGGAAGGGACTATGGTGCATTCCTTGGTGCGCCCAACACACGCCATGCCCTGGGCAGAGAGCAGGATCAGCCAAGAGCCCAAAGGAACAAACACAATTCCAAGTAAAACAGCTTTGGACTGACCTTTCCCCAGTCTCTCCGCGAGGAGGAATTAGCAGATGCCATCTTTTGTTTCTTTTTACTTTCTTTTAATTTCTCTCCTGCTAAAACCACCTCACTTGCATCATTTCGACATTCAGGGCAATACCTAAAGTCAGTGAAAATCAACAAGTAGCAAAGCCTTCAGTTAGGAGAATTTCCTCCAAACATAGTGAGTTATGTTACTATTTCCCCATGTGAAACCAGACAGGACATGGAAACACTCTTCATACCGGAATTTGACCTACAACAGCTCCTGTCCTTGCACCAGGCACTGCAGATGTGTCAGGAAACAGCTGTGACATAAAATCATTGTATAAAATGTTGAAACAGGGCAGAGGGAATAAACCAGTGCATTTCACTAACTCTATGGAAAGATATATTTCACTATCCACATCTCACCGTACATATACATATGTACATGTACAAACCAGCCTGATCTGATGATGAGGCCTGAGGCCTGCCTGCAGTCGTCCATAAAAGCCACTGCACAAGTGAAGCCTCCCAGCATCAGGTTCTCATTTGGTCCTTTTTGAAGCCCAGATTGGTTTGGGTTGGAAGGACCTTAAAGTTCATCTTGTTCCACCCCCTGCCATGGCAGGGACACCTTGCATTATCCCAGGCTGCTCCAAGCCCTGCCCTTAGGCAGGTACATGAATTAAGCATCTAGATCCCAAAACTTGGAAAAGGAGTGTGCAAGTCCCTGGCTTAAAACCTACTCTCATTAAGCTCTAGGAAAGCTAAGGAGCTCTACCAAAAACAACCCCAAAACATGCATAGCCCTGTACAGCCATGATATAGGTGGCTGTGACTGAAGGGCAGCTTCAAGCCCCAGATCTCACTCTCTGCTCCTAATTAGACGTAATTGAGACACCCAGCACACCTCCTCAGAACTTACCAGTCCTCATCATCTGGAATTCTGCTGAGGGGAGGGTTGAGGCAGTAGATGTGGAAGGCCATGTCACACTCGTCACACATGAGCTGCTTATCTGGATCCTGCTTTCCTCCACAGATGTGACAAGCACAGACCCTGCAGGTCTTGTCTGGGTTGTCCTTGCAGGCTTTACACACAGGTCCACTCTGTCCTGTGGGCAAACAGAAACCACGCTCAGCAAGTGCCAAGATCCACTGGAAATGGTCAAAGGAGGCACAACTAAATGTGTCTTGGAACTCTTAAACCTTTGATCCTCACAGAGGCAACTGGCAGAACATCACAAGGTAAGACAGACATGCAAGAACCCCACATCAGACTCACGTTTTGGGGTGCCAGCACTGATGGGAGAAGCAGTGCCTGGCTCTTCAATTTTATAAATTTCATCCACCAATATAATAGTGCAGTCATTCAAGGAATCACCAGCTTCCCTAGAAGAAGTTGAAAAGAGAGATCAGACTTTGGAAGTATCCCACAGCTCGTGTTCACAGCTGTGCAGGCATCAGACTGCTCTGGTACTAAAAATTAAATCATTTTCATGCAATTAGAATTAACCCCCTCTTGTCTCAGGGAGAATCCAGGCACTTGTAGCATTTCAATTATCAAGAGTGACTGTTCCCCTGCCCCCAAATATATTTCAGACTACTTCTTCTCATATTTTATAGTTATAAAGTCAAAATCACTGTGGTGAGAGGAAAAAGGAGGCATATTCTGTCAACTCTGTCAAAATTACCTGAAACTTAATATATCCTTTTTTTCCTGAAGTTGAGAGTCTCCTTCAGGAGAGAACTGGAATAATTTTTCATCACCTTCATAAAGTAAGAGTTCATTCTGCATCATCCTATCTCCACAAAATATTCCACTGCAGTTTTTGTAAAGCCATTATAGATAATTAACACATAAACAATAATTTGCCTCGTGGTGAACACGGGGTTTTGCATCCTTTCAGCATTAAGTGAATCCATGGATCAAGCATCCCCTAAAGTGTCCAGTTCCTCAGTGGAAGCCAATCAGAACTGCAGTGTGCTGGAGGTAATCACCCAAAAAGGACAGGCCCCTTCTCACCTGCCCCCAGCACTTCTGTTGCACCATTCTTTGCCAGCAGAGTCACTCAGACCTCAGAAAGCTGAGGCAGTGTTGGGGAATTCCATTTATTCCACGTTATGAACTTACTTACCCGAGCAGTATCTTTGCATTGAGCTCCCTGGTCATTTTTGTTTCTCTTTTTTGCAGGATCTCAGCATCGTACCAGAACCCCCTCTCCTTTGGCTCATCAGGGTTGTAGTTGACCATCACCACCTGCCCCACCTCCAGCTGGTGCCACTTCAGGATGGTCCGTGCCCGAGCCCGCACGTTACTGGAGCTCATCTGCACCACCCCGTTCTCTGGATAACTTGAAGGGAGGGACAGAGAATAAAAATCAGATTCAACATCAGTTTGGAGGAGTAACAGGTTTTATGCAGACAGGTTGATTTTGCTGTGCAACACAAGGATAAAATCTCCTTCTCCCACACAGACACAGCCAGAACCAACCACTCTAACTTTGCTACTATTGCATCCTTTAACACTTGGACACCAGCATTTCCTATAAATGCTGGTATCCATAAAGAAAAGATTCCAGACCCCTAGAATTCCAACTGCAAAACAACCTCACAGTTACCAGGGCTCAACATCATTACTATGTCACTGCCCAGTTCTGTTTTAATTTGTGCAATATCTGCAATAAAATTTCCCATCAACATCATGACCTGAATGACTTTATTGGTCAAGAAAGCAACAAAACTCACTCGTCATATTTCACATGATAAATTACATCTTCTTCAGGGACAGCTGTGGGCTGGTCAGGATCTGTGCAGCTCTCAGCTGATCCACTGGTGGGTTTTTTCCTGGTTACCTTCACAACCTTGGCTTCAAACCACGCTCCCATATCCGTGTCCCGAGCATCCACCAAGTCATTGATCTACACAGAGCAAAGTGTACAGCTCACCAAAAGGGATTTGCAAAGTAGGCACTTATTTCAAATCTACCTGAAGATTTAATCATCTCAAGAACTGCACTGTTATCAAGATATTTAATTGATCACCTTAAAAATTAAGATTTCCTCTGCTTTCCTGATCCTGTTGTGCAGCCCTACAGTCTGCTTAGGTTGAATTTGTAAGGTTATAAATCCATTCTACACCAGCTCATGTAAAACCAGCCTTGTTAGCAAGCCCAAACCATTACTGGTTAGTCTGTAACAGAGTTTCAAAGTGTCTTGCTCGTGGTCTGGCAAAGACACCACTAGATCTGTAATAAAATCCATTGAAACAGAGGAGTAAAATTATTCTGAACAGCTGCTTGAGATTTTCTTTTGTTCATTCAAGAAAGTTTCAGCTTTGACAAATGTAGTGACTTCAAGCAAAAATATTGGGAAAATTTGCAAAAAATCAAACCAGACACTCTGAATGCTTTTTTTTTTAATCAATTAATGTATTGTAGTTTTAGTTCAAAGGACAAAATGAAAAAAATTAAATATTTTGACCTACAGCATGTTGCATTTAATTGGTTTGTGGGTTGGGTGGTATTTTTGTCTTTGTTGCTGGAGGGTTTGGGAGGAAGAAAGGAACTGCCCACACAATTGGGGTATGAAAGATTTTCAGCAGTTCTCCACCGCAGAGGAACAATCCCCCTGGCAGGGCGCAGCTCCGAGCGCTCTCGGTTTGTGAGCACCCACCTTGTAGAGGCCGAAGGCGGGGTCGGTCCGGTCGGGCTGGGCCGCCGTGCTGGGCTGTCCCTCCAGCTCCAGGGCAGCCTCCCCGTTGTGGGAGCTCTTGTCGGGCTCGCTGGGGCCGGAGCCGCAGCCGGAGTCGGTGTCCGAGAGCTCCGAGTCCTTCTCCTTGCTCCCGGCAGGCAGCACGGCCGGGCTTTGTCTGACCAGCAGCTGAACGATGTCGTTCAGCCCCACGCTGTAATCGAACAGGGAGTGACCGTCTTCCATCTGCAGGGAGAGCACCGAACCGTCTGGTTATTGCCTCCCTCGGGGTGACCCCAGCCACCCATCGTGCTGGGGCTGGCTCTGCCCGCCAACATCGACCACGTGGCTTTAAAACCACTACCAGCCACTATCGGGGCCCTCCTTCTCTCTTATTCCTGCTAGTTAAATGTTCTTTTTTCAATCACGCCACAGTCTGCAAGAGCAAGGCGTCCATGCTGCCCTGGACTTGCTACCCAGACTCTTCGAGATCTGGGAAAGTTTTCAGCAGGTTCCCTAGAAACATCAGTTAAACAGCTACAGATCCCCCACATTCTCTCCAGGATTCAAAGATAATTCTACATTACCTACAAACGCAAAAGGAAATTATTTCTTCCTCAATTCAAACACACCCTAAACGCTAATGCAGACTGGTCTTTATATTTTACTTGTGTGTGATCCAGATTATTGTTACACCATTTCCATTAATCATAGCATTCAGTAGAAGCCAAAGAGTTAATCATGCACTTTTCTCCCATCAAACACACATTTCTTCCATTGAAAGTAAAATCAAAAAACGTTCAATTCAACTTGAAACTACCCAATCGCTCTTTAGCGTAGCCAGGCGTGTCCTAATTTCACACCCTCTCTAATTTTAAGAGTTTATTTGTCAAGTCTGGCACAGTTTGTAGTCAAATCAAGACCCTGTCCGCGCAAAAAGGGAAGTGCAGAGGGAGAAAGAGGTCCCTCAATAACCTCTCAAGAGCGCTAAGGAGTACAACCATTTTAGAGTTAACATGCAAGGCTGGAGCCCACAGTCAGAAGTTCAGACAAGCTTCCCCACATATTTAAGGTCTGACTAAGAAATTACACAGGAAATGATCATCCCCTTCCAGCCCAAACCACCAGAAAAAGCAATCCCTGGAGCTTTGTTCTCTATCAGGGGGAAGCAGAGCAAAACCACAAAAATTTACACTTCACAGGAATCACTATGATAATCCAATTCTGATTTATGGCATCAAATGGCTGTGGAACAATCCCTGGAAATCTGACTGCACAGGAAGAGATCTGAGCTTTTTGCTGGTTTAGAGATGAAAACTCCTCGAGATACGTAAGAACACATCAGAAATGGGCTGTTTCTTCTTAACCAAGAGACAGTGTCACAAACATGGGCAGAGCACCAGCACAGGACACGAGTGACAACAGGTGCAAACAGAAATGGAAGAGCACAGGAACAGGACAGGAAACCACAGGAGTTCAAGCACAGCCGGAAAGAAGAGCCCGGGACCGAAGGCAAACCTCTAACAAAGGAGGCAGGTTTTAACTAACAGATAATTTTCTAACCCCGTTTTAAAATGTTCGTGAGTAAGAATTCGGACATTTCCAGGGATCCCAAAAGCCAGACAAAGCACAATGGGAACAAGGCCTAAGAAAGGCTGGATCACGCTGGGGAACGTTTCTGCCTGAGCTGAGGAACACTGGAACTGCAGGAGGAGGGATTTCCCTTTGTAGGGCAAGTGCATCCTGACTGAGAAGTCACCACTTCTCCTGAAAATCTGTTTAACCCCGGCTGTCTGCACAGACTCCAGGGTAAGGCTGACAGGTGGCACCTGCCCTGAACCAATCCCCCCTTATCACTTGATTTACAACACAAACGGCTAATTAATGCATCTAACCCAACAGAAAGGTGGGTTACGCCCAACAGCCCTTCAGAGATGTTACACCACCCTACAAGCCTCTTTTTATACTAGAACTGGTACCTGATCTTAGATTGAGGCTAGTCCAGGTGTATTTCCATGTTCTACAGCCACACCTGCTAATTACAGAGTGCAGTTAGCTCAAGACTGCCTAAAACAGAAAGAAAAGCAGCTAGAAAAAATTGTCCATCTCCAGCCAACTCAGTGTCTCGCTGCTTTTTCTGAAATTAAATCCTCTGATCAACCAACCACCAGATCAGGAGTTTCTGCTAAACGAAGGTTTAGCAGCATACGATTAGGCAGAATGCAGCAAGTGTATTTTAAAATGGTTTTCATTGACTTTAGTGCTAACTAAGTTACATTATTAACTCGCAGGGAAGAAAACAGTTGTACAACAGCGATTGTAAACGTATTACTGAGAACATAATACACCACTGAGCCACTCAAGTGCTCTGTACCTAGTGAGAATTTGATACGAGAGCTGAAGATCTTCAAAATCATGAGTTGCTTATCCCAATTTACAAAGAAAAATGAGATCTTTACGGCTTTCAGAGCGGTGAAATTTGCAAGGCTCAAAAACATTAAGCACTTTAAAGACCATAAAATCACTGGTAATTTTCAGACACTGCATAAAAGCGATGTCAAGGCAGAAGAACAACACATTAGATGGAAAATAGAACGGAAAAGTGAGAATAAAGGCTGCTCTGCAGCTGGCACCTTTCCTTGCAAACCCACGGGAGGTGCAGCGCGGGAGGGAGCCGGGGCATCACTAGATGGCAGCAAAACCCCTCATTTCCACGCAATTAAAAATAAATAAATTAAAGTATGCGTCCTCAGCTGGAGGGGGAGAGGAGGGGGCCGGGCGGGGGTGTCCGGGCGCCGCGCCGCTGCCGCTCCGAGGCTGTCAATCCTCTCGCCGCGCCGGTACCTGCTTGCCGCGGTAGAAGAGCCGCTGCCGCTGGGGCTCCACGCCGAACACCTCGTGTATCCGCAGGCGCAGCCCCTCCACCTTGGTGAGCTTGGAGAGCGAGTCCACGCGGCGCGTCTCGCTGCCGTCCATGGTGCGCACCTGGATCCACATGGCGCCGGCCCTGCCCCGGGAGTGGGACCGCGCTCAGGCGGCGGCACCGGCGGGGCGGGCCCGCGCCGC
>VZRO01006788.1:590772-616287 GCA_013397915.1 Daphoenositta chrysoptera
TCCTCCGACAGCGACCCGGCCCGGCACCCCCCGCTCCGCTGCGCGGGGGTGCTGGGGGCGAAACCCCCCAAATCCCCAAGGGCTCCGTCACCTCTCAACCCCGGGGCCGCGGGCACGGTGCCGGTCATTACCCTAAAACCCGAGCTCCGGTGAGCCCCAGCGGGACAGGAGACTCCAATGACCCCCCCCCGATAGCCACCCTTCCCCGAGGTGTCCTGTCCCCCTGGGGGGCTCCAGGCCCTACCCTGATGCGAATAAACCGAATAATCCGAATGATGCGAATAAACCGAATAATCCGAATAACCGAATTCGAATAAACAGAATAATCCAAATAAACCAAATAATCCGCAGAAGGGCTCTAACTCCCCAGGCAGTTAGCTCCGGGGGGGTTGTGGGGCTCGTGCAGGGCCCCACTGGTGACATGGTGGCCTGGGTGACACGGCAGGGCCACGGCGTGGCCGCGTGAGCCGACAGAAAGGGCTGGTCAGGGAGGATGTTTATCCCCAAAACCACTGATGCCATGAGGAAATTAAAAACAATAATATTTGCTTAGCGCAACCGTTGGATGGGGGAAAGCGTGGCCAAGAGGCCCCTGAGAGAAGCCTGCTGGAAAGAAGGGTGGCGGGCGGAGGATGGTGTTTGGGGGAGAGGGGCCCGGTGGGACGCGGAATGGCGGCGGGCTCGGCGCGGCCGGAACAGCGCCGCGGACAAAGGAACACGAGGGCGCGGAGGCCACGGCAAACCCCGTTTCCGTGCTCCCCCTCCCGCCCCCGCGGGCTCGGCTCCGCACCAGAACGGAGCGAAGCGGCGGCGAGCGGTGCCCTCCCGCCCCCGGGTTGCCGGCTGCGCACGGGACACGCGGGGCAGCGCCGCGTCCCCGTTCCGCTCCTGTCCCAGGATCCGCCGTGGATCCCACGGAGGAGCCGCGGATCCCGGGCAGAAGCCACGGCCCGGGGTAGCTCCGAGGCAGAGCCCCGGGCGGTGTCGGGGCGCACGGGCCGCGGCTCTGACCTGCGGCCTGCGGCACCCAGGCTCCGTCTCCTCCCCGGGCCGAAGCCTCTGCCGTCACACAAAGTCACTTCTTGCCCGTGTAGATGCACCGGAGGATTAACCTTCACCTACCACAACACTTCCTGCAGCCTGAGAGGGTTCTCGGATGTCACAGACCTGGCAGGGAACAATTCCTTCCCAATATCCCATCCAGCCCGGCCCTCTGGCAGTGGAAGCCATTCCCTGTGTCCTGTCCCTCCATTCCTTGTCCCCAGTCCCTCTCCAGCTCTCCTGGAGCCCCTTTAGGCCGTGCCAGGGGCTCCAAGCTCTCCCTGGATCCTCCTCCTCTCCAGGTGAGCACCCCCAGCTCTCCCTGTCTGGCTCCAGAGGGGCTCCAGGCCCCGGAGCAGCTCTGTGGCCTCCACTGGACTCTCTCCAGCAGCTCCACATCCTCCTGACGTTGGAATTCCCAGGGCTGGAGGCAGCTCTGCAGGTAGGGATCACCACAGACCCCCATCAGGGTCCCATCTCATGCCCATTGAAGAGCCACACACATCTCCGTGGATGTCATTCCCACAGTTCCCATCACAGCAGGTGAACACGGTTACTGCGACACACGGGCTGTTCACAGAAAAGGCTCCAGCCAGTTCTAAGGAAGAAAACATCCCTGGAACCATCAGGGCAGGAAACGAGCAACCCCCACTTTCTAGAGAAACTTTGATTCATGCAGTGAATCCCCACGCTGCAAACATCAAACCTCATCCTACACACTCTGCAGCTGGGCCCCAAAATCACTTAAAATAAGGTTCAATTCTAGATCATTCTAGTAATGGAACATTGATCTCATTAGAGGTTAAATTAGTTACGCCTAAAATTCCCTCTTCTAAAACAAGAACGTTACTCAGAACTCAGCGTCAGGGAGATAAAGACCTGGGAGCATCAGGTGTCCACAGACTGACAGAAAAAAGAACATGACTTGGTGATACTGCAGTGATGAGTTTTATTTTCCTCCCTTTTGGACTGTGATTGAAAACACTGTTCTCCCATCTGGGAAGAGCCCCACGCCGGGAGGGAACAATGTGGGTTCTGCCAGCACGGAGACCCAGCTCAGAGCATCGTTGAGTTCCCTGCAGAGATGCTGTTGGCAAGACAAAGTTCTAACAGTCTCCCAGCCCACAGGAACACTGGTCAAAGTGGAGTTTTGGCACAGTGTTTTAGGAGAAATGAAAGCCCGGGCAGGTACTTAAGAACTGATTAAAAGCTGATTAAAACAAACCTCGGATGATGAAGAACAATTACAATAATAGTAATGGTAATGATGATAGTAGTAATGAAAAGGAGAGAAAGAGGAGTAAAACCCAAGAGAAACCAAAGCTGCCCAACTTCACCACCCACTGACCCAGCTCGTCCCACAGCAGTGACAGACAGGTCCCAAACCCCAGTTTCTGTACCCGTGGAATGGAATATCCCTCAGGCCAGTCCAGGTCAGTTCTCCTGGCCGTGCTCCCACCCAGCTCCTTGCGCCCCTGCTCACTGGCAGAGCCTGGGAAACTGAAAAGTCCTTGATTTGGAGTAAGCACAACTCAGCCACAACTACAACAACAGTTGTTATCAACATTATTCCCATGCTAAATCCAAAACACAGCATGGGTCAGCTACTGGGAAGAAAATTAATGCTATCCTAGCCAAAACCAGGACACAGGCACTGGTATTTACGCTTTTATGTGTATAAATACATATTCCTTGCATAGCTGTTCCCAAGGACAGGTGATGAGTCAGTCCTGTCACACGCAGCACAGCGAGAAACCTGCCCCCAGGTGAGGCAGGGGCTGCAGGTAAGGGGGAGCAGTGCAGGGGTGTTCCAGCCCCCACGTGCTCTGGGATGATCCAGAGTCATGCTGCACCCGGGAAGTCACCAGATCCCACCCTCCCCTCCCTCCACGCAAAGCTCTGTGTGATGGAAGCTGAACAAGCAGCAGTTTACTGGGTAAAGCTGGCCAAGGGCTGGGGACTGCAAAGGAGGCCTGTGGCTCTGGGGAAGCAGGACTTGGGGTCTCAGCCACAGCCTGGGATGGAGGGGACACATTTAGCAGGCCCAGGTGACATCCCCTCTCCCATCTACCAAAACCAACCAGCATTACGTTACCCCACCTCACCTCTTCCTCAGGCAAGAGAGCAGCAGCAGAGGGAGGAGCAGCCGGGCATGTAGAAAACCATCCTGCAGCCTGAAAAAGCAGCAGAAAGGTGAACTGGAATATTGGGAGAGCAGCCAGGAACCACCAGGCTGTTCCCTGCTGTGAGGGCAGAGCGGCAGGAAGGGGAGCAGGAACCTGCCACCACCTGTCCTTCTGGGAGGTGGGGTGAGCTGCTGGAAGGGAGCAGCAGTGGGGGACCCTCAAGGTGAGCTGAGCAGGCACAGGAGACAGGAGAGTCCTGCAGGGCTGATGCAGCGGGAGGGCAGCAGAGACCTGCAGCTCGTCCTGACCCAGGAGAGCGCTCTGAAGGCCTGGAGGCACCGGGAAGGTTGGTGGGCTTTGCACAGCAGTGAACAACAACGACCCGAAGCTGTCCCCTGCGTGGGCTCCTGGCAGGCTGCTGGAAGCCCAAGGGCTGTGCTACGCTGAGCCAAGGAACAGAACCAAAGCACCTCATGCCCCAGCCCTGAATCATCGTGCTCATCACTCCTCGTGCCCGTGCCTGCCCCAGGGAAGGTGGCCATGGGGAAGGTGACCATGGCATGCTGGCAGGTTACTCATGGAGTCAATGCCCTGGGAGAGCAGCGAGATGATTTCCGCTGCAGCAGATGAACATTTGCACTGGGGAACGCCAGTCTCACGTGCGGCCTCTGGGCCCCAAAGGGACAATGCTGAGCTGTGAAACACCACAGAGCAGGGAAAGGAATGCTCCCAGCACCGGGACCTGACCCTCCAAATCCTCCACACACCTGCAGGATTTGCACTCAACAGAAACCCCCGCAGGACGGGACAAGTGAGGAGCTGGAGGCTGGAGAGGCCTCGTCCCAGGCAGAGCCGTGTGGCAGCGGAAGGACAGCGGTGAAGCAGCAGCAGGGCTGCAGGGACAGGGGCTCCTGGCTCCCCCAGCTGGGGCTCACACCCGAGCGATCCTGCCCCGGGCCTGGATGCTGCAGCTTTGCTCAGGGCTGCAGGTCCTGCCCAGCACAGGGCTCCCGTGCTCCAGCCAGGACAGCTCCTCTCCCTTCCCCAAACGTGTTTCTCCACTTCCTCCTACGCCCTTCCCACGCCCACCAAACCTCTTAGCCATGATTTTATCTCGGATTTAAATCTGTGTCTTTCACACATCACCAAGGGTCACAGAAATCATTGTGCAAACCTTTGCTCTGATACTGCAATCCTCCAAATCCCATGTCCTGACCCTGCAGGCTGTTCTGCCACCCAGCAGGAGCAACGAGCACTGGTATTCTGCCCTAACATCAAAGCCACACATTAGATATTAAACACTGCCTGGTTAATTATAATTACTGGTTATCACCTGCCACTTGTGCTCACATTCCCCTGTGCCCCACCACAGCCACATGAAGGTGTATCATGCAGGCAGTGCTGTTTCACCCGCTTAGGGGATGAAATAGAACCTGTCCCATGAGACTTTCACCAGCCCACCACAACTGACCCACTGGGGCACTTCACACCCATGAACCGCTGGATGGCACTGGATGGGATTTAAGGTCCTTCCCACCCAGACCAGGCTGGGATCCTGCGATTCCACGACAGGTTCCCAGGTGATGACAGAATATGAAGTTTATGTCACACCGAAAAATGCACAAGGACTGTTTCCAGCAGTGCAGGTGATCAAACAAGGGGCAAAAGCCGCAATCTGTAGCTGGAGAGGCTCAGAGTGGACATTGGGAACTGCTTCTCCTTTAATGCAATATCCAGATCCAATGGCTCCAAGAGAGGCTGTGTGAGAGCTCCATCCCTGGCAGGTTTCAAGACTCAGGCAGATCCCAGCTCTGCAGGAGTACCTGAGCTCCAGAGGCCTTTCCAGCCAACACTCACAGCTAAGTCAGCCTCAGGATGGGGATTCCTTCCAATCCCAAAGCTGAGGAGTGACAATTGTCTACATTTTTGTCAGCTTAACAGCACATTTTTCACAAACCATTGGCACCCCCCCACCTGAATGGTAATACAGAAGCAGAGCCAAGGTCTCCTGCATCCAGGGGCCCAAAACAAGGTGACTCAATCATTTTAATAGCGTTAGAAGACTTCAGATAATTTTTACCTGTGCCTCAGTTTCCTCCCCCGCTGATCTTGAAAACAGACAACAGGAAGCTTAATTGATGTTTTCAAACCAGTTTTTGAGAGCTGAAGATGAAAAGGCACAAATGGAAAAGAAATGCATTAACTGGAGTTTTCAGTACCTGTTATAGCTGTTAAAAAGCCCTGAGCTCCCCAGAGTCCTGCATTGCTGGGCCCTCTGCAAGGATAAAAATACAAATCAACTGCTACCCTGAAATCCCAGCAAACAGGAGAAGCAGAAGGTTTCATCATCAGGCATCTGCTGGGGCCAGGCACGGGCTGAGGGGGGAGCAGGTCTGACTCCTCGGGGAGGCACAGCAGCCCTGGTGTGGGTGGGGGAGCTTTGCCAAGAAAACATCAGGATGATGATGGTGTTTCACACCACAAACTCCATGTCCTGCTTCCCTGGGACTTCCTGACAACATCTGTGACGCCCTGCAAGGAGCAGCTCAAGAGCAGCCTCTGTCCCCTCAGCTGGGGGACAAACAGGGGCTCAGCTCCTGTCCCAGCACCCTCTTCCCAAGCAGCTCCCGTGCTGGACTTCCACGAGCAGCTCTTTGCCCCGGTGTTTGCAGAACAGCTCCCAGGGGTGCACAGGGGGGATTGCTGGGGTATCTGCAGGGCCAGGGGGTGCACCGATGATCCCTGTGGGCCCCTCCCCACTCAGGGGATTCCACGATTCCATGAGCCCAAGGCCAAAGCACCGGGGGATGGACACCCTCTGACAGATCCGCTGGGACACCCCGCAGGTCCGTCCCTTCTGGGGGGGACACAGCAGCTCCCAACACCCTCCCTGACCCCAGCCCCTCACCTGCGGCCCCACCCCGCTCCCCTCCGCCCCTCCTGCTCCCCATTGGCCCGGCAGCGCCCCGATTCCATCAACCCGCAGCTGCCAGTCACCCTCCGGAGTATTTAACCGGGGCGACGCCCAGCACTCCCAGTCTCACCAGTGCCGGGCGTGGAGCAGGCAGGTAAGGCTGGGCTGCGGGGAGGGCAAGATGTGGGAACTGGGGGGTCTGTGGCTTGTCTGAGGGCTTGGGGTGACTCCCCAGGGCTGCCCCCTGCTCTCCTGGGGGCTCCTTGCAGCCCTTGCCAGGGCGGAGGTTGGGGTGGACCCGGCTCCATCCCACAGCCCTTGGCTGCAGGAGCTGCGACTCCGGAGGTCCCTGCTGTGGGATCTGTGTGTGCCACGGGGCCTTTCCAGCACCCCGGCAGAGCAGGAGCTGGGTGCTGTGTCCCTGCTTTTTCTGGGCATGGGGAGTCTTTGCTTTCTGAGGCCAAAGGTGACAATTTCTGGCGTCGTGATGTGTCTGCCTTGGGTAACAGCTGGGAGGCTTGGGGGTTGGAATGAGGTGATCTTTAAGGTCCTTTCCAACCCAAACCATTGTGGGATTCAAATCCTTCCCTAAAGGCTCCTTCCTAGCTTTGGAAGCTTTCTAGCTTTTCCTTCATGGCTCCTTGGTAACTCCATGGGTCTCTGATCTGTGACTGAACAGTCTGGCCATTAAAACCTCTTTTCTGCTTCTCGTCTGCTGAGGATCCCCGCTGGGGGTGTCCCCAGGAGGTGACTCCCACCAGTCACCTTCACGTGCACAGCCCAGCGTTGTGTTTGGGGACACCCCGGCTGCTCCAGGGGCAGCTGATGCAGGTGACATCCTGGGGACAGGTGATGCAGGTGACCAGCCGGGCATTCCCTTCCTGTGACAGCGCTGCCAGCCCTGCCTGGGGCTGTTTCTCGTGATCCTTTGGTGGAGGCAGGAGAACCGAGTGGCACGGGAACTCTTGCTCAGGGGCACCCTGTCCCTGCAGAGCCCTGCCAGCTCCTGGACAGAGCTTTGGCAAACTGGATTAGTGTTTCTCAAGATTAACCAGGCTTTAAATGTGGTCATGACTACCTGGAGCTGAGTATGGCTGGGAAGGATTTCAATTTCTGAAGCTGGTTCTGCTGAAAGTTCCAGATGGAAATGTGTTGAGCTGCTTGCTCTGCAAGTTACAGCTTCCAGCTGAAACCAAGAGCTCTGTCCTCATGGAAAGATGGGTAAATGGGAAGTACGGAGAAGCTGTTTTAGTTAAAATTTCATCTCCTCTTTTCTAAGATATCTCTGTTCCAAGCAGTTACTGACTCAGGGGTGGCCACTGGTTGTGGTGTTTAATTTCTGCTGGAAGTGTGTGGGGGAAGCCCTGCATCCATCCACAAGGGTGGCTTTGATCTCTGAGGTTTCCTAGTGCTGCTGGTTTATCCAGAAAGGTGAGACAGGCACCTCTGCCAGCCCTCCTGAAACTACTGTCCTAAGGTCAAAGCTGGGAATCATTTGATCTTCCTTCTAAAACTAATTCTGTTCTCAGAGCATTTGCAGCCCATTCCCCACAGACCCAGTTCTGCATTTTTGGGAACCGGGTATCAGTGGCAAATCTCCAAAAGAATGTAAATAGGTGCTTTAACCACAATTGAATTCCTCTGCCCTGATTAGCCCTCCCTGCTCACATCTAAAGCACTAAATTTAGCTTTGTTTTCCTCAATGGTCATTAAGGAATTGCCAGTTAAGCCACTGAACCAGCCATGCTGGCTGTGGCTCAGTCTGTCTCCCAAGGTAAAACCCCTTTGGAAGGGAGAGAAGCTTCCTGAACATGAAGATCCTGCAGGACCGCACACCAGCAGCCTGTTCTCACTGAGCTGAGCTGCTTCCCACAGGGAAACCTTCCAGCCAAAGGGAGTTAAAGAACCAGCTTTATGTGAACTGATCCCAGCAGGGTAGTTGCTGGCTCTTCTGCCAGGCCAGTGTGGGGTGAGGCAGGGAGAAGGGAGCAGCTGGGTGGGTTTGGTGCCACTGTCCTGCTGTTTGTGCCAGCCCTTGCTCTTTCAC
Source organism: Daphoenositta chrysoptera (assembly GCA_013397915.1). Lineage (NCBI taxonomy): Eukaryota > Metazoa > Chordata > Aves > Passeriformes > Daphoenositta > Daphoenositta chrysoptera. The sequence goes on from VZRO01006788.1 coordinate 598,901, forward strand.
TGACTCCAACTGGGCAGTGATCAGGAGTTCAGCTCTGATCCCAGAAAATCTCTTGACCCTGATGCTAGAAAAGAGCACTGAAGTTTCATCATTCTGAAACCACCCGTTTCAAGAGCTTTCTCCAACAGTGACCTAATATTTCGGATGTAGCAATGGTGTGAAATCATCTGATCATCACTTTCATACGAAGCAAACCACAACCAAAACAAAGTGGTGCTGTTTCTATTCCTCTGCCCGCTGGGACTTCCACTCCCAACGATCCTGGCTTGGCTGTGGCTTCTCCAAAGGACTTGGAACCACCTGACCCAGAGTTGCCAAGCACTGGGCTTTTCTGCAATCTCTGAAGTAAAACAAGGGCTGCTCAGCACTTTTTCAGGGAAAGAGAAAATAAAACCATGCTGTAGAGATTTGCCCACACTGCAAATCCTGGCGTTGCAACATGTGGATTTCTCCTACACAGCGGAGAACAAACCTTGTTCCAACATGACTGTGCTGAAGGGTTGTCCCTGGCATGGCTGCATCCATGATTAACACGGGATCCCTGTACTTCAGAGGTTGATTCTAACCTTACCCCAGTTTTTACATCAGGCAAGGTGTTACTCCTGAATTATTCTAATGAGAGTCCTCCCCTCTTCCTTTTGCTGCAGTGTCTCTGCGCTGGCCCTGACACCAAGGCCACCACAGTGTCAAACTCCACAGTCTGAGCTTTTTCCACCCATCCAGAAGCAAAATAACTGAGCAAAGGGGTTGTTTGTGATGTGTTGTAAGAGCTGTGCTTTGCCCCTAAGTCAGCCCTGCTTGACTCCAAAGCAATAACAAACCTGCCCTAAGGTAGAGCAAGAGGGACAGGCACTGACAGCAAACCCTGTGGACTTTGGGACTCAGATTTTAAATTCAGCCTTGCTTTGTTTGGAGCAGGTTTTTACAACTTCTCCCGGCCTGGTGAGGATCCACTGGTGTTTTTGCTGTGCAGATAAACTGGGGAGGGCTCCCAGAGGAGTGCTGGCTCCCAGCTTCTCATTGGAGAGGCTGGAGGTGACAGCTTGTGTGACAGCTTTTGCTACAGGCACGTAGCACTCTGCATCCCTGCCCTGCTCAAATCTCACTGAATTCTCACTAATTCAGTGGGTAATGCAGCAGTATTTGGTGTTTTGCCAAGTTACCTCTTGGTAACCACTCCAGGGCTCACAAATGCTGGTTTCACTACTTCCCTCCATCTCTCTGTTCCTGGTTCTCAGCAAAATAAAAACCTTGCATGAGGCAAAGAACACAAGAAACAGGACAATGCGCTCTGCCCCAACTCAGATAGCAATTTTTTTGGGGTAGAGTCTGCCAGTGAGCCTGGAGCAGTGTGTGGCTTAGAAATGCAGTTTGGGAGGAATTTTGGTTTGAGGGTTTTCCATTGGAAAATGTCATGGCAAATCTAAGAATAGGAATTAACTGGCAAAGGAGAGAAAAGCAGACTCTGTCCTGAAGAACAAATGTGCTGAAATCCCTGCTGTGCCTGACTAAGACTCAGAGTAATCCTGGATTTATCACCAATACTGGAGTGTCCAGATACCCAAGATCTGCGCTGGGGAAGCCAACATACATTCAAAATATTGCAACATTTTATATTTCTTCAATCCCATTATGTCATGAGAATGTCTCTGAGCCTTGGTTTCACAGGAAGTGAGATTTCCTGCCTCACTGGTCAGTAGGATGGGAAGGCAAGTCTCCAGGTTGCCATGGAGTGCTGCAGCTGGGAAACCTGTCTCATCCTCCAGGGAAAACTCCACAGGATTTTCATGTTCTTCACAAACTGTTATATTGCTATATTTTCTCTCCCCTGTCCAGCTGAGAAGGGGGGTGATGAAGTGGTTTTGGGGGGTACCTGGTGTCCAGCCAGAGTCATCCCACCCCACAGAGAAAACACAAGACAGATATAATAGTTCTCACCTATTTCTAACCTGAACCTTCCCTGGAGCAGCTGAATGATGGATCCCAGCTTTGTTGCCCTCTGCTTTTCCCCTCTTTTGGCAGGATTTTGTTTCTTTGGAGGAAATGAAGTTGTGCTCATGCTGTGATACTCTTGTTTTTCCTTCCAGCTGCAGCTGAATTCAGTATGGCCTCAGGAAAGACCCCAACCCCAGACCTGCTGAAGGCTGAGGAGCAGCAGACAGCGGTAGGTGCCAGGGCAACACACAGCAGTTAAATCACCTGCTGACATGTGCTGGTAAACCTCTGCCAGCACCCCAAAACCAGGCTGGGGGGAAGAAAGATTAGTCCCATGAAGCTGTGGCCAAATCAAAACCCCTTCAGTACAGAAGGTAATTGTTTTGCTCAAGACAACTTTAGGGCTGGTCAAGTGATGCAATGAGTTCTGAAACAGGAGCTGTTACAGGTTCTACTTCCACATCTGGTTTGGTGCTGAAACCAGTGTGACTCAGCATTCACGAGCCCAGAGTTCAAACTTTAACCCTGGCTTGTTCACTTGGTGGAGGCCTTTGGATGAGTCTCCTCAACTCCGAGTTTAAGGATGAGGAGATGGATTTGCTGGGACCTTTCTGGACAGACACACAGCTGTGTTCACCCGGCAGCTCAGGCTGGGCTCTAATGTCACCCTTTCTCTTGGGTTTAGAGTGCTGTCAATCGAGTGACCAGCCTGCCCTTGCTCAATTCTGCCTTCAACCTGGTCTCCTCTGCCTACAACCACACCAAGGAGTCCCACCCCTGCCTCAGTGGGGTCTGCAGCGTGGCTGAGACCGTGGCTGCTGTGGCCGTGGGCAGCGTGGTCGGAGGGGCACAGCCCATCCTGAGCCAGCTCGAGCCACAGAGTAAGTGCAGGGCTGGAGGGACCCTTGGGACAGAGGGACAGGCAGGGAGGGGAGGTTCCTGTGCCTGTAGGGTGATCCCAGCTCCAACAGCACCTTCTTCTCTAGCCCTGAGTCCCCCACTCAGCAGCTCCCGACACTGAACTTCCCGGGAATGAAACTGTTTCCAGGAGAAACAAAGTTCGATTTCTTTAGGTTACTGAGTAGTAACTCCCTGCTCGCTCTCTGTCACTCCAAGTTCTGACCATCCCAGTTGGTAGTAGCAGTGTCAGTCTGGGACAGAGCTCAGTCTGGCTTATCCCAACACTTTTCAACCCTTTAAACCCATCGCCCTACCCACCAAGGGCAGGTGCTACACTGCAATTGGATTAAAGTCTACAGTTAGAAAGCTGGGAAGACAAAATTGAGACTATGTGAACCTGCCAAATTTTAGGGTTTGTTCACTTGTAACAAAACACCCACATGCATCCCATCCCAGAACAGTGATTTATTTTTCTAGGGCTTGTTTTCATGAGTGTATCCTGAACTGGCCATTGTAGGGTCAAAAACCCATCCCCACACAGAAGAATAAACTGGTACCTGTTCTCTCTTCCAGTTGCCCTTGTGAATGAATATGCCTGTAAAGGTCTGGATCAGCTGGAAGAGAACTTGCCCTTCCTGCAGCAACCAGCAGATAAGGTAAGGAAAGATTTTTCCTGGGGAAGCCATGGCTTGATGGAACTGTTATGGGTACAGAAGAATATGGGGAAATAAATAAAGTTCAGCAGCAGGGAAAGCTGGAGAGGTGCCCTCAGCGTGTGGGAGTGAACACGTCCACATCAGTACAGGTGTGCTCACTTCCCCAGCCCTCCCACAGGCTGCAAGCACAACTAACCCAAGTGGAAAAGCTTTCTCAGGGAAGGAAAACATATTTTTGAAAAAAATCCTTCTCTGCCTCTCCCTGGTGCAGGTAATCTCAGAGACCAAGCAGCTGGTGTCCACCAAGGTGACATCTGCTATGGATGCCGCCTGCGAGGCCAGGGAAGCGATGGCTGATAAAGTCACTGAAGCTGTGGACCTCACCAAAAATGTTGTTGGGGACAGCGTCAAGCTGACCAGGTCTGTGGTCACCTCCACTGTCAGCAGTGCTGTGGAGGCTGCCCAGGGTGCCAAGGAGCTGGTGACCAACAAGGTGACAGAGGCCGTGGATGTCACCAAGCACATGGTGGAGGACAGCGTTGACCGGACAAAGTCTGCTGTTTGCCTCTACGATTGTCAACGCTGTGGAGGCTGCTCAAGGGGCCAAGGAGCTGGTGACAAACAAGGTGACAGAGGCTGTGGACCTTAGTAAGCACCTTGTGGAGGACAGCGTTGACAGGACAAAGTCTGCTGTTGCTTCCACCATCACTGCAGCTGTGGGGGCTGCCCAAGGGGCCAAGGACCTGGTGGCCAACAAGGTGACAGATGCTGTGGACAAGGTCACCAAAGCCGTGGATGTCACCAAGCACATAGTGGAGGACAGTGTTGACCTGACCAAGTCTGCAGTTGCCTCTACGATTGTCAACGCTGTGGAGGCTGCTCAAGGGGCCAAGGAGCTGGTGACAGACAAGGTGACCAAGGCAGTGGACCTCAGCAAACACATTGTAGAAGACAGTGTTGACCTGACCAAGTCTGCAGTCGCTTCTACAATCGTCAATGCTGTGGAGGCTGCCCAGGGTGCCAAGGAGCTGGTGACCAACAAGGTGACAGAGGCCGTGGATGTCACCAAGCACATGGTGGAGGACAGCGTTGACCGGACAAAGTCTGCTGTTGCTTCCACCATCACTGCAGCTGTGGGGGCTGCCCAAGGGGCCAAGGACCTGGTGGCCAACAAGGTGACTGAAGCAGTGGACCTGACCAAAGGGGCTGTTCAAGACAGCGTTGAGAAGACCAAATCCGTGGTCACCTCTACGGTCAGTACAGCTCTGGATGCTGCCTACGGCACCATCACCAGCAAGATCAACACAGCCCTGGAGCAGGGTAGGGAGGCTCTCCAGGAGGGCGTGGAGATGACCAACTCAGTGGTGACCAACAGCATAAGCAAAGCCAAGGCAGTGAGCCAGGCAGTGGCCGGAGGTGTGGAATCTGTCCTGGGAATGTCAGAAGATCTGGTGGATCATTACCTCCCGATGACCGAGGAGGAACTAGGTAAGAAAATACTTACCTGGCGCTTGTAGATGCAAGTCCTGTCCCATGAGAGTAGAGAGCACCTGACCCAGCAAGACTCAGCTTCTGAAGCAGCCAGGTAGCTCTGAATTTGTCACCAGGTTGGCTGGCTATCAACACCAAACTGCCACATGGTATGTATGGGACAGAGTTCAAGCATTTGCTGGCTGATCCTTGCCCATCAGCCTCAACGTAAATAAACACGTGGGTGCATGCTTCCATCTTTCCATCAAGTCTGCTTATGCGAAGACTGGGTAGGGACTAACCTGCCTTTAACACCTGAGCAACTACAAACCTCCTGCTTCCACAGCAAGCTTCAGCCTTTGTGTTTTCCAATGGGTGATCCAACCTCTTCCACCCCTCCCGGCTGGCAGTGGAGCCCAGCTGCAGCTCTGTTCTTGTTTCCTCCAGGTAAACTGGCCACCACGGTGCAGGGGTTTGGCGTGGCCTCGGTGGAGGAGCAGAAGCGGCAGCGGAGTTACTTTGTGCGCCTGGGCTCCCTGTCGGGCAGGGTCCGGCACCGAGCCTACCAGCACTCCCTGGCCAAGCTGCAGGGCATCAGGCACCGCACCCAGGACACCCTCTCCCGACTGCAGCTGGCAATAAAACTGGTACCAACATGCTTTGCCCTTCTTCCTCCTGTCTGTAGCTTTTTGTGCCCTGCTATCCAGCTGGAAGCTCTTCCTCCATCCCACACCAGCTCCATGTCACCTTGGATCCTTCCCTGGCAGGGAAACGCTTGTGGTTCTCTGTGTGTTCTTGCAGTACAACCTTTCCTCTCATTTTTCCCATCAGATTCAATCTGTGAAACAGGAGGTTGGCCAGAACCTACGGGAGGGGCAGGAGAAGCTCCATCAGCTGTGGGTGGACTGGAGCCTGACGCAGCCCAAAGGAAACCAAGTCAGAACTGCCTGCCAGCCAGAGGTACCCAGGGCAGGTGCACCCGAGCAGGCCCGGCAGGCTGGCCCCAGCCCGGCCCCCAGCCCGTGCCTGAGCTGTGTCTCTCCCAGCAGGTGGAGTCGCGCACGCTCGCCATGCTGCGCATCATCACCCAGCAGCTCCAGCCCGCCTACCAGAGCCTCCGGCGCTGCGCCCACGGCCTCCCCAGCAGCATCCAGGAAGCCGTGGGCCAGGCCACTCGACACGTCCACAAGCTCCACAGCTCTTTTTCCAGGGCCGTGTCCTTCCGGGACCTCTCCAGAACCACCCTGGCCCAGAGCCAGGACCGTGTGGCAGCAGCCCGAAGGTCCCTCGATGTCCTCTTTGAGTATGTCACTCACAACACCCCTCTGAACTGGATTGTGGGGCCCTTCAGGGCCATAGCTAACATGGCACAGGACAGCAGAAAGCACAAGAAGAAAGAGATGAGGACTGATAGGAAATTACCTGCGCTGGAAAAGGCTCCACCATCACAGGAGGTGACAATGGCACCTGAAGCACCAAAGGGAACCAACAGGATCTCAGAAAAATGGTGTGAAGTGCTAGAGAAGCTGGAGGAGAAGGCAGGGAAGCTGGAGGAGAAAGCAGGGAAGGACACAGAGGTGGCCCTGGCTGCAAAGGAGATAAAAACCAGTGCACCAGAGGAAGAGCTCTGATAAATCCCAGCTCTTTTGGCCAAGGCTCCTTGGCTAGAACAGCACTGATCTTTTCATTGTGTGCCCACCTGTGCCACAAGTGCCTCTGCTCTTTGAATTTAGAGTCAGCTGTAGTTGTAAGGAGATTTGGTAACCAAGGTGGGGAGATTCTGAATCTTGATTTACTGTTTTTAAATCACACTGCTGCACTGAAAGGGGAAATGGGACCTGCACTTCAACTTCTTAACTCAGCCCAGCCGTAGTTCTGAGTGGCTAATTCTTGCTGAGACAGGTTGTGGGAGAGAAGAAGTGATCTCAACTTATTTTTAATGCTGGATTTGTTTTTAATTTGCCCAAGATGTGGAAATCTTGAGAAGATGCTGTGCTTGACCTTTGATACCATCTCCTGCCTTTTCTATGGTTAAAAATACAAGTTCCAGACACAACTTCCATTGTACCTGTTGTGCTTCCAGGGAGGCTCGGCCCTGCAGCACATCTGGCACAGCTGGGGGCAAGGAGCTGCTTCTCAAGAGAAGATTTCTCTTCGTGGATCAGCCAAACATTTTTTCCTTCATGGAGAAACACTCAACAGGGTGGGGTTTTCTTTAATCATCTTTCCTAGTTCTGTGAGTGACTTCAGGGATTATGTGTGTGTGTACCTCCATGTGTGAAACACTTCACAGCCATTAAATCAGGCAGCTTTTCCCAGGAGTTACTCTGCCATGGGATTAGGATATCCTGTTTTTAAAATAGGAGGGATTTTAATCCAGGTGCTGGTTCTTTCCCAGAAAACACTACTTTGTAATAATTTCTAATGTAACATATTTTGGTAACTTGTGTCCTGGCATTGGTCCCTGTGCCAGGGCTGGTGAGCAGACATTGAAATAAAGCATGACCTGCGTTTAAAGACATCTGGGTTTGTGTGTACCTAAAGCTCTGCAGCATTGTGTTCCCTTACCTGAGCTGTGGTGAAGCCTTGCCTTTGCCAAATCTCATCCCTGGCCAGCTTGTCTGTTCCCTGCTCTTGCTGGAAAGGAAAAACAAAGTGTGTTTAGGAGGTCCCATGCTTCCTTAAGCAGAAAAATGCCTTAATTATTTTGTTCCCCTGACTTCTGCCTGTACTCCTGGGCCTCAGGTGCATCTGTCCATGTCCCACTCTTGTTCCTCACGCCTGGCTCCCTCTGCTGTCCCTGGATCCTGGGCTTTCGACTGCTCGTCCCAATTCCAACACTTCCCCATGGCACTGCCCGCAGGGAAAGGTCGGTCCCTGTCCGGCTTGTCCCCAGCGCTGTCTCCTCCGGGTGCTCATGCCGGGGACAGCGGGCAGGGCTGGCCCGGGACAGGGCTGGTCCGAGACAGGGCTGGTGATCACCTGCACCCGAGCCCGGGCTGTTCTCCCGCTCCCCGGCCCCGCCCCGGCCGTGCCCCGCGCCCCACGCTGCTTCCGCCTGCCCCGGGCACCGGCACCGGCCGCAGGTAGGCTGCTCCCGTCCCTTCCCGACTCATCCCTCCCCGGCTGATCCCGTCCCGTCCCTTCCCGCGGGCACCGGGCCCGTGGTCGCGGCGCTGGGCTGGCCCCGGGCGCTGCCCCGGCCTGGCCCCCGCTCCAACTTCCTCGAGCTCGGCCGTGCCACCGCCGGGCCCATCGGGGGACACAGGGCAGGGCTGGCCTGGCCGGGGCAGCAGGGCAATTGGGCAATTGCAGGATTTTCATGAGACAGGAAAACGGGAAACTGAAATGAGAAACTTTCCCCTGTTGAGAGTTATTTCGGGGCGTTTGCCGGGACTGCCTTTAAATAGGGAAACTTCCTGCAGCAGGCTCAGGCAGCGCCTGGAGCAGTGTCCCACCGGGCACCCCCTCCAGACACTCCAGTTGTTTAATTAAAATCCCATCAGAGGCCTGGGGTGAGTGCAGGGGCTCAGGGATCAGCTGGGGATGGGGATAAAGTCTCCCAGCGTCAGGAGGACGTGGAGCTGCTGGAGAGAGTCCAGAGGAGGCCACAGAGCTGCTCCAGGGCTGGAGCCCCTCTGCTCTGGAGCCAGGCTGGGAGAGCTGGGGGTGCTCACCTGGAGAGGAGAAGGATCCAGGGAGAGCTCGGAGCCCCTGGCAGGGCCTAAAGGGGCTCCAGGAGAGCTGGAGAGGGACTGGGGACAAGGCCTGGAGGGACAGGACACAGGGACACATCACTCCTCTGAACACTGCACTCTGTTCTCCTCACAGATTCCCAGCACAGAGAGGTCCCGGCTCCGAGACGAGCCCCGAGCACCAAAGGGATTGTGTGGTACAAGGAGTGCGACCGGGGCACCCCCGAGCCCCGCAGGGAGACAGCCCTTTGCCATAAGATGCTTTTCCCATCCCTGCTTCGGTCCGTGGTCCGGGCCAGCAGCTGAGAGATGGCACAGAGCGCGGATCTCCAGCTGAGTTTTGAGGACGTGTTCAACCTTCTGTCCCAGGCCCCACCAGAGAAACTGCTGAGCCTCAAACTCAAACTGAAGTACTCGATCCCTGGGCCCTGCAGCAAGTTACTGCAAGCCATGGTCCTGCTTACCCTGGGGCAAGAAACGGATGCAAGAATTTGTCTGGATGCCTTGAGGGATAACCGGGCAGCCCAGTACGTCCACCAGATCAAACTGGGCGCTGCAGGAGTGCGGGAAGACGGGGAGGATTTGCAGCCTCCCCAGCTGGATGCAGGTGCTGTGGCACTGCTGGCACAGGTGTACACAGTGTTGGCACAGGAAAAGCTGTGCAGTCCTGAGACCAGGGACAAAGCCTGCCAGGCTGCCACCAAAGCCTGCCACGCCAGCAAGGACACTCAGCGGGGGACACTCAACAACATCCCGGCCGAGGAACAGGACAAACAGGGCTCTGCAGCCAGCGTGGGCTCAGGGGACAGGTTTTGGACGCTGAGATCTCACGAGGATGCGGGATTTCCCTGCACAGCCAGCTCCAACTATGTGGCGAGGAGTTCTCCAGTGCAGATAGGAGGCAACTCAGACCTTTCGGGCCCGCGGACCTTGTGCTCTGTGGGGAGTTCCTCCCTGTCCAGCTGTTTGGATATCAGCGCATCACCAACAGTTGCTTTTCACACCCAGCCCTCTGTCCCCGAGCCTGTCCCCCAGCCCAGCCATGCTGGACACACCGGCAGCGACAGACAAAGCCACGGCCCGCAGGAACTCAGCTGGGCCAGCACACTCAGCTCTCCCCCCGGGCAGGACACGGCTGCCCGAGGGCCCCAGCCAGAGGAGGTTCTGCAGGTCAGTCCCTGTCACCCCACACTCCCCATTCCTGCGACGCTGCTGCCCTCAGAGCCTGTCCAAAGCAGTGACGTGTCCAGCACAGTGACAGAGTCTCACACACCAAGAGAAAAGCAGGATGAAAAGCAATTATCTACTGGTGTCCCTGACCCAAGGGCTGCAGTGAATACTGCTCCTGCCCACATGTCCATGGAGGACTCCTACATTCCAGCAGGTATTCCTTGTAACTCTGCACCTCCTTCTATTTCAACCTGTTCCCTTCCTCCTCCTTCTTACTCCTTCTCCTCAACTCTTCCTCCTGTTCACGAATCTCACTCCAGCCTATTACATCCCCCTCCCCTGCGCTCATCCCCGTCTCCAGCCTGGCCTCCTCCTGCTCTCCCAGCCATGGATCCACCAGAGCCAGATGGTGCCAAGTTCTTCACATTTGTTGTCCTGCACGCCAGTGAAGATGCGATTGTGGCCCACCAGGTCAAGAACCTGCTGGAGAGCATGGGCGTGTCCAACGGTGCCACACTCAGTGAGGATTTCTTCATTGCCGGACGCAGCCACATGATTTGCTTCCAGGAGGCCATGGAAAACTCTGCCTTCATGATCCTCCTGCTGACCAAGAACTTCCCGTGCAACCTGTGTCTGTTCCAGACAGACACTGCTCTGATGCAGTCCATCCTGGACCCCTCCAAGCAAGACTCAGTCATCCCGTTTTTACCCAAGGCGAATGCCCTGGAGCGCAGCCGGATTCCCACAATGCTCAGTGGGCTCGTGACCCTGGACGAGAGCTCTCCTCTCTTCTCCAGGAAGGTGCACAAGACTTTTAACCTCAAGAAGATCAGGGAGAAGAAAGCCCTGTGGGACCAGATGCAGAGAAGGAAGCTCCAGGCGTCTTTGGAACGGTACCAAGCCCAGCAGAAGTTGGCTGCCCTGAGCCTGGGCTCCGCTCCCTGGGTGCCTCCAGCAGCGCCACGGCCGCAGCCACCAGAGCCATCGCCCCAACCCTGGTGTCCCCCTGCCCCAGTGCACCTCCCGCCTGCCCAGAGGGGTCCTCCCCCTTCCCAAGCACAGCTCCCCCCAGGCCACTACAACATCGTGCCAGGCCAGGGAGGGATCCCACCCCTCATCATCCAACACGCCCGGATGATTCAGATCGGGAACAACAACGTGATGAAGGTGGAAACTGCCCCACCTGGGCCATGGGACAGCCAGGAGCAAACCAGGCACAATGTCTGACCCGGGGCAGCTGAGGGCTGAGACAACATTCGTTTCAAATCCCATATTAGAGTGATTGTGTTGGGACTGGGACTATTACTCTATGCATCAAGAGTGACATTTTCCTGAATCACAAAAGAAAATTCTTATTTTTTTGTTGGAAAAAAGACATGGCAATCTCTTGGAATGGTTTTTTCTTGTGCTTATTTTCAAGTAACTGAGAAAATTGTTTTCCTGATTCCAAGGAGCTACTTGAAGATTTTATAAATAAATTTTAATGAATTTATTTGTGTTCCTCTGGTTCTTTCCTGTAGAATTAAAAAAGGGATAGTCAGGGATATTTGGAAACCTATTCTGCATGTTGGGTGGAGGGGCTGGGAGATAGCACTGACCAAATGATTTGAGGGACAATCTGCAGGGGATGTTTTGGGCAGCTGCCTTTAAGGAAAAAGTGGGATGAAAAACCAAAAGCACTGAGCAGAGTAGTGCTCCAGGAATGCAGAGTGGGAGGGGTAATTTTGCAGGATCTGACCACGGGATGTACCAGGCTGGTACCTACTGAGCTTTAACTCCAGGAGGGCACCAGGAGAAAACTCCCCCCGACCCCTCACTCCTCCTGCCAGGCTCCAGGCACAGCCATTTTCCCGATCGTCAGCAGAGGTCACCCCAAAGCCACCGAGAGACTGGAAATGGGGCTGTTCCCTCCCGGAGCAGAGCCCAGAGCCAGCTCAGCCTGTGCCAGGAGCGGGGCAGAGCTTGCAGACTCCTGAGGAGCCACTCCCTGTTAGAACGGATGCCGAGGGCCACTGTGATCACTACAGGGAAGTGACCCCATTCCAGGTATTTCTGCAGGTCTGTGTGTGCTCCTGTACTCCATGGTACACTCCATCGTGTACCCAGCAGGTTCTCGAGGTCTGTCCCAGCAGGTTCCAGGAGGATCTGAGCCCAGGACCCCAACAGGCCATCCTGGCCCTGGGCCTGCCCGAGCTGGGCGCTCTCAGGGCCTAATTCCAGACTGCACTCTTTGTCCAAGAGCCACCCGAGCCCCACAGCCACCCCCTGTAGGAGACAGATGTTACCAAGGCCTTGGACTCTGAGCTGTCCCTTGGAAGCCCCAGTTCTTGGCTTCCAGCTCTCAAACAGTTTGCAGGACCCAGCGACAATAGATTAACTCATCTACTCCTTTCAGAGCCTGCTGGCATCCTCCAAGTGCTCGAATTCCTTTTATTTTCCTGGTTTCTCTTCTCCATAGCACCATTAAGAGGTGTTGTGTTACTGCAGTTCCTGTCCCCTGCAGTTGGTGCAGGACAGTCCCTCCCCTTGGGAGCACACACACATCCCTCCTTTCCCGGCTCCTCTCCTACTATAAATAATCATCATGCAAAATTAGTCAACTGGAAGCTGCTCCAGCTTGTAAACAACCTCAGCACAGTCACATCCAGCGTGCTTGGATCACACAAAGGGGAGGGAGAGCCATGTCTGGCATAGTGGAGGGTCTGCAGCCACCACAGTGGAGAAGAAACTCCTCTCTGTCCAAGATAATTAACAAAATAATCACTGAAACATTGCCCTGCTCCCCACAACTCCGTGTTTTCCCCACATGGAGCTGGCCCTACAGTCAATCAGGCCTGTTCAGCGTAATTACCCCTAAATCATGCAGTGATTTCTCCCACCCTGTAATTACTATCAACATTTAATTGCTGGGCCCTCTATGTAATTACAGATTATTTATGTGTTAAAAAAAAGTGAAGGCTTTTCCATCACACAGAATATTCTCCTCCTTGGGGCTGCTGTACCTGGCTGGATCCCCCAGCTCCCCGACCCCAAGAGCCCAGCTCGAGTTGCTCCTGCATGGAGGAACTCCCTTCCCACCTCTCTCCTGCCAGCAGCCGTGGGTGCAGAGGGAATTGCAGCCACCAGCCCCTGCCCCGGTCCTGAGGCCACCTGGCTCCTTGCACCTGCCTGGCAGCTGCTCTCCCACACCCTGGTGATCACCTGCAGCACAGGAGGGAGAAGCACATCCCCAGGCTCTACAGACACTGCTTAAATGTCATTTTTAGCACAAAGGCACCATCATGCATCAAGGCATCAAGAATTAAGGATGGAGCATTTAACGACAGGACAAACATTCAAATATTTTATCCATCCACCCTCCCTGGCGAAGACTGACATTTTTGGGGATCCAGGTCCCTGTGTAGAACTAGCTCCAGTACCAGTAATTTCTCTGTTTCTACCATCCCTGATGGATTTGGGGTTGGAAAACAAACTGCTGACACTGTGTCCCACAGCTCTGCTTGCTGTGCCCACTGTCCCACATGTGTAAGGCAGGTAATACATGAGTCAGCAAAGATCCTCTCACACTGTTTGATTTACATCAACATACAAGGCAAAACATGTAAGACGAGGTGTCACTTCAGTGTCAGTGTTACCCTTTTCCAGGGGAAATGTTTGCCACTGCAGCACAGATCGGTTTTTCACAGGAGTAACCATGAAATGAACCAATCCCACCTATGAATTGTAAACACCCCAGCATTCCATACCCACAGTGTCCCATCCCTGGGAAACAACCTGAAAACAGCAGAAAAAAACTGAAAATACAGGCTTATCAGGAAGAAGTCCAAGGCACTTGCATTCTAGCAGCCATTTTTTGTTTTATTATTTAAAGTTAAGAGCGCTCATCAGCTCACAAAGGAACGAATCCCATTCCTGCAGTTTAGTTCAGGTTTCAGCCAAAAGGAAAAAAAAATAGAAGGCAGCTAAACTAACTCTGCACTTTACAGCTCAATTCAAGTTAAACCTCCTTGCTTTATAAATAAATGTTATAGTTAACACTGCAAAATGTACTGGCAGATCTACAATAAGGGGCAGAGAGCGTGGTTATTGAGGCTGATAAATACAAGTAGAGAAGCTTCAGTAGCACAGAGAGCAAGGGTGGGGCCAGGGGTCTGCTCTCCCAAGTGGGACCTTTCCCAGAGCTCCGAGGCAGCTGCTTCCCCCCTCAGCTGTGCTTCCCACCCTGCTCAGGGCCAGGGAATGAGCCACGGGCTGCCCATCGCCTCCTGCACAAGGACAAACTGCTGGAAACTCTTTGTTTTCCACCTCGGAGGGTTCTGCTCATGGAGGCAAAAACCTGCCCTGAGACTACAGAGTTAAAAACAAGGTGTGTGCAGATCCTCATCAAAGGAAGGAGCTTGCCCAAACAGCAGCCAGGTGAGATTTCAAATTCCACCTTGGAAGTAGCACCATCCTCAGTGAAGTTACCCAAAAAAAAAAAAAAAGAAAAAAAAAAGGAAAAAAAAGAAGACTCAAAAGCCCAAACCAGCTGCTAAGAACCCACTGCACGAGGTTTCAGAATGGGGCAGTAACAGAGTCCAAGCAGGTGCTACTAAAACCTCAGAAGGACAAGGAGGCACCTTAAACTTTCGTTTTTTGCTTCTTCCTTCAGCCCACCCTGGTGCAAACCCACCACAGACACTCACTTGCTTTCATAACCCCCTCCAAGCACCTCCACACTACAGGTACCTCATGGCCTCAAGGGCTTGCAAGAGCTCAGCCTCGGAAATAGTTCAAAATGTGCTGTTTTGGCTCCCAAACCGTCCACATTCACCCTTCCAGCTCAATCCCTGCTGACCTCTGGAGCTAAAGCACATCCATGCTGGGAATGGAGCAGACGGGTGTGGAATGGACAAGCCAAGGGCCTGAACACCACATCAGGATTTTGTTCCTGAAGTAGTTTTTCCTCCCCATTCATAAGCTACAACATCTATGGATGAAACTATATAACCAGAACTGACCTTCCTCTATCTTACAGGATTGGAGAAGTCTTGCAGCATAGATAGGGCCTGGCTCTACGAGAGAAAAAACATCCCAGCTTTATGCACAATCATGGAAATCTCAGGCGTTTCACACCATTTGCTACTTGGCCAACCAAGAGAGAGACAAACCCCATCCTCAGCACACCCAGCCCTGTGCCATCCCTGGGCAGAGCACGAGCCCCTCAGCTGTTGGGCATGGGCTGTCCCAAACCTGACAGGAGGGAGGGGAAGGGATTAGCTGGAGGGTATTTTATTCCTCACTCACTTTCTATCTGTTGGGTGTGTGGGGTGGGAAGGGCCAGAGCACGTGGGGGACGTGTAGCTGCTCCAAAGCTGAACACTGAGTTAATCCAGCACTAACGGGAGAGGCAGCAGGTCCCAGGGAATCTCCGTTTCCTTCCTCCTCAGGACAAGATGGTGGCATGGGGAAGGGCATGGGCTGTGGCCTTCTGTGGACAGAGTGCACTGGAGAGAGCTGGTACCTGCAGGTGAACGAGGGACAGCCATGAGCTCTGGAGCCTCCTCCTGCCCTGCCCTGACACGCCAGCTGGGTGGTGACGGATGGGGACAAAGCTCAGCACAGCGACAGCCCTCGGCACCTCGGCACAGCCAGCCCGAGCCCTCCAGCTGCACAACCTCAGCGGGGTGGGACAGGCTGGGGACAGGCTGGGGACCACCGGCTCTCGCGCCCTAGTGCAGCTCAATGAAGGCTTCCAGCTCCTCGGGGATGAACCCCTTGTAGGGAATCTTGTGCTTGTCCAGGGCGCGAGCAGCAAGGCACTGGAGGGTGATGTAGTTGAAGGGCTGCATGGTGCTCTTGGTGAGCAGCTTCTCGTCCAGCAGCTCGTAGGCCGTCTGCTTGAAGGCGTTGGTGGCGTCCATGTGCGCCCCGGCCTCCATCAGGGCGCTCATGATCAGCGGGCAGCTGTTGCGGGCAGCCACGTGCAGGGGGGTGTTGTTGTCATAGTCCCGGCTGTCCGGGTCTGCCCCGCACTCCAGCAGCAAGTTCACCACGTGGAGCGACGGGAATTTGCCCACGGGGTAACGCCCCACCGTGGTGGTGTCCTTGTCCACGGCCATGTGCAGCAGGGTGAAGCCGTTCTTGGCGCGGGGGCTGCACTTGAGCAGGCGGTAGATGGTCTGGCGCTTCTGGTGCTCCTGCTCCGGGGTGCATTCCACCTTCTCCAGCAGGAAAACCAGGTGCAGGATGATGGCCAACGTCTTGGTGAACTGCGCAGAGTCGGCCACGGGGTCCTTGCCGTGCACCAGGGCCCTCTCCACCTCCCGGACCCCTTTGCTCAGCACCCCGATGAGGTCGGAGAAGCCCAGGTGGGTGGCTAAAGTGCCTTTGGAGCGGTCCTGGAGCACGTAGGAGTAAAGCTCGGCAAAGGAAAGGAAACTGCTGGCAGTCATGGGGCTGAGGGGCTCCAGGTTGCCTTGCTGCATGTCCAGGGCGTACTTCCACAGGTTAATGCAGCGCTCGAAGTTGCCGGAGTCGGCGTAGACGGCCCCGCGGTATCGGATGTAGTAGGAGGTGTCGGGGTGGGAAGGGCCCAGGATGCGCTCCCGGATCAGCAGCGCCTGCATGCGCATCTCATCGGGGTCCGTGATCAGGGCTTCCAGCTCCTCCAGAGAGCTCACCTCCCGGGAGTAGTCGTAGGCCAGCACCAGCTGCCGGGGCTCCGGCTTAGGCAGGTACTTGCCGCCCTCGCAGCGCAGCTCCATCGCCCTGCGCCAGTACTTGTGGGCTCCCAGCAGGTCTCGTTTCTTGTCCACAAACGTGGCACCCAGCAGCTCCAGCGCTTCCACAGCAGCCTCTCGAGTGCAGAACACGTTCGGGACCTCGTCCTGACCGGAAGCTGAAGCACCACATCCCTCACAGCCCTCTTCACTGCAGCCCCTCTGATGGCTCCCACCTGAGGCACAGGTCCCGCTCTGGCTCCCCGCGGCCTCGTCCTGCTGCAGCCCCCCCTGGATCAGGTACTCCACGATGTTGGTGTGGCCGGTGACGCTGGCAGCGAGCAGAGGCGTCATGCCATAGCCGTCCTTCTCCATGCGGGCCTTGGAGCGGAGCAGGAGCTGCAGGATCTCCAGGCTGCCCGACTCGGCGCAGTCGTGCAGGGCCGTGTTTCCCTTCACACTGCGCCGGTTCACATCGGCCCCCTTCTCCAGCAAGTACCGGGCGATCTCCCGGTGCCCTTTGTAGCAGGAAATCATCAGGCACGTGTGGCCGTGCCGGTTGGCCACCTCCAGGTCAGCCCCGCGCTCGCCCACCAGGTACCGCACGATCTCCAGGTGCCCGTCGAAGCAGGCGGCCCGCAGAGGGGTGGAGTTGGTCAGCGTGGTCTGGTTCACCGAGGCGCCGTGGTCCAGCAGGCTCCGCACCACGCCCAGGTGCCCCGCAGCCGAGGCCGCCCACAGCGGCGGGGCCCCCTCGATGGTCTCGCCGTCGAAGCTGACGGAGCCGCCCTCCTCCACGCGGGCCCCGCAGTGATCCAGCAGGTACTCCACCACCTCCAGGTGCCCGTGCCGGGCCGCGA
>VZRO01006788.1:616667-635525 GCA_013397915.1 Daphoenositta chrysoptera
CGGGACTACGCTTCCCAGGGCGCCGCGCGCGGGCCCGGCGCTGTCCCGCCGTGTCCGTGCTTCCCAGCTCCTGCTCGTTGCATAGCGGTTTTATTTCTCTTAAATTCCTTGATGGTTTTGAACTTCAAAACACAGCGGCTACGCAGCATTAATCTGACGTGGTATAGTTGCAGGTTTTATGAAATCATAATGTCCTGAGCTGTAACGAAGCCACAGGGATCGCGCAGCCCAGCCCACGGCCCTGCACAGGTCTGGTGGTGCGTTCTAAAGTACGAGTTTGCTGCCTTGGAGGTGGCAAAGCCTCGTCCCCACCAGCGAACACGGATTTATTCCCTCCAATTCCCTCCACAGGACGTTATGTCCAGCTCTCTCGATCGCTCAGTGACAACACCTGCCCGGAGCGAGGGAAAACACTCAAGCAATAAATAGCTCAGCTCAGATGAGCAAATCTTTACTCACCAGAGCCTATTGTTAGGGCATAAATTGAGTTTAAGTGTCTCTAATCTTTATACAGAGAACTGGCACAGGGTTTCTCCCATTGTATTTTATTTGTAGCTGGGCTTCTCCTACCCAGGGAAATAAGCTTAGTCTCATTATTTCCATTATTATTATTCTGTCTGTCATGATTATTATTCAGTCCATCCACCCGTTTTAGGTCTTGTCTGGAATTACGGTGGATTATCCCACTGATGCCTGTTGCCTTCACACAGAATATCACTTTTGTTGCTAAGAAACTGCTTTTGCATAACAGGCAGCGGGAGCCCAATTTTCACTTCAGCAGCTTCTGAAAGTCACCGGGAGCAGCAGCTGCTCCTGGAGTCCGTAGCAGAATTCTCACGCGAGGTCTGTGCCCGGGGATTGTTCCTTGTGAGGGTGGAATGGAATTCCCAGAGCAGCTCTGGCTGCCCCTGGATCCCTGGCAGTGCCCAAGGCCAGGCTGGACAGGGTTTGGGGCACCCTGGGACAGTGGGAGGTGTCCCTGCCATGGCAGGGGTGGCACTGGATGAGATTTAAGATCCCTCCAATCCAAAACTTCCTGGAATTCTGTGGCACGGCAACTTTGTGTTTGAGAAGAAAAGGGGCAGAGGTCCTTTGGGCATCTCCAGGGTGTCCGTGCTGTGGGAGGGCAGCTCCCTGCACGTCAGGACAGGAGGAATCAGGGAGTCCTTGAGGCTGGAAAAGCCCTCCAGGATCATCAAGTCCAGTCTCTCCCTCAGCCCTGCCCGGGGCTGTGGGAACACACAACTCTGGGCACAAGTTCACCGTGTTTTCACCCAGAAAAGGCCCCGCGAGTTCCATTTGAACACTGTGAACCCTCTGGGTGCGCCTGTGCATTCCCAGGCTGTGAATATCCAAGCTGGGAGTGCTGTGTCCGTGTCCCTGCCCCTGTCCCCTCTGTGAACTGTCAGTGCAAACCCCCGGCCCTCAGGCTGTTTGTGCTGCAGGTCAAGGCACAGACACGGTGACATTTCCTCTCCCCGCTGGCTCTCGTGTTGCCATGGTGACCAGATGCACTCGCTCTTTTATCTGAAGTATCTATTAACCAAAGCTTCCTATTAATTTCCCCTCCATAGAATCCATTAGGAATTCACCAGAACACCACACAGGCTTTTTAGGTCCCAAATCCACCTCGCAACCCTCCCCCCGTTCCTGGGTGGGCTCAGAGACATCGTGGGGTAAAGTGCAGCTGATGGAAATGGTTTTTCCATTAATAAGAAATTTCTCAGTAATGAGGGACTAAAGAGCAGGAGGAGAAGTGTCACAACAGCCTCTCCCTGCGGATCCCTGGATGTGGAATGTGCTGGAGCCTCAGGACCTCACCCCCAGCCTTCCACAGACCAGGGCTCCAGCCCCAATGTCCAGCCTGGCCTTGGGCACTGCCAGGGATCCAGGGGCAGCCACAGCTGCTCTGGGCACCCTGTGCCAGGGCCTGCCAGAGTTCTGGGAATAAGAGGGGAGTCAAATCCCCACGGGAGGAAGAGCAGATAAAAAATGAGACGTTGTGACAGGGCTGCCAGGCTGCGTGGCAGGAGGGTTAATTTTTTGTGAAACTGCCATTTCATATTCCCTTTCAGACAAGCTGAATTACACGGTGCTGGCTGCTGCAGGAGGAGCATAATTTCCTTCACAGAAATAATGACAGGGTACTTAAAGAGCAAGTGAATGGATGGCTGAAGTACTGGGCAGAGACTTCAGAAATCCAGGCTGAGCCCTCACCTTTACAGGAGGCTCCTTTGGTGACCTTGGGCCAGTCATTTAATCTTCCTGTGTCTCAATTCCCTGCCAATAACACGGGAATAATAACTGTTCTCTGTCTGCCTGCCTTATTTAGGCTGCAAACTCGGAATTTACAGCTCATGTTTGCTCTGCTTTGAAGCCAAAGAGCTTCAATCCATGCTGAGGTGTCTGGGACAACCACGATGTACAATGTGGAGAATAACAAAGGGCTGGGATGGATGGTTTGGAACATCCTCAGTGTGAAAGGCTCAAGAATTCCTAATCCATTGCTCCCCATCTCTTCCCTCAAAATGTGGAGAAGTTTGGAGCTGTGCTAAGAGTCCCAAAAGCATCAAAATAATTTAGGAACAGAGTCCATTTCATTTATTGAATCTCTGAGTTCCTTCTGAAGCAGCGAGTGGGTAATTTAGAAACCTGCAGAATTTCCTTTGTGCTCAGTCACGGCTGCAGCAGCTCCTCAGGTTTTTCAGTGTAAATTGCGGTTTGCAGGCTTCTGTGTACCCAGGTTTTATCCATCTCTTCAGCTTTCAGCAGTTTGTGTGATTTCCTGAAGCCAGGGAAGATGGGTCCCTGCTCCCAGAGCCAGTGAACACCAGATTTTCTCTATAGTCAAGCAATTTGCTGTACAAAGGGAACAATTCTAAAAATAGGGAGAAATGGCACCCTGACATTAGCAGGAACGATGACCCAATCCCCAACTTGCTGCAGGGCCTTTGTCCTGTAACTGCCTCCATCAGCAGGGCTGTGATGACATTATTTTCTGTGGTTATGTGGGGCACGAGGCCGAGGGTACCTGGAAGGGAGGATTTTGATCAGCCTGCAGAGGATGAACACACTGGGAATGCTTCTGGGGGAACACTAAATCAAAGTTTCATTTACATCAGACACCAGCCTGGCCACTGCAGCACTAATGGCTGCACTGCTGCCCTCGGAATTTTGTGTGGATTTAATCTGTCAGTGGGGAAGTAAAAGACGGGGGGGGAGAGAGTCATTGTGGTTTATGAAGCCTAGATCTTTTCTTTCAGGCACCATCAAATGACAGCGACTTGTACAGGTTTAAAACTCTTCTGGCAACAGATTTGTCCCTGGCAGTGTCCCAGGCCGGGCTGGATGGGGCTTGGAGCACCCTGGGACAGTGGGAGGTGTCCCTGCCCATGGCAGGGGTGGCACTGGATGGGCTTTAAGGTCCCTCCAACCCAAACCATTCTGTGATTCCTCAGTCACATCTGCCACGGTACCACTGGTGTAGGCAGTGCTGAGCCTGGTAAGTTTAAAAAAAAAGGAGAAAGAGAAAAGTGCTCGACAGCACGAACAACCCAAATTATTGAAGATATTTCAGTGCTTTTACTACCGGCCTTGGCAGGATCCAGGAGTTTCATTTTCACACCTAAATACCTTTGAGAATGGAGGCTCTGAGTGGTGTTGAAAATTTGTTCTTTTTATATTTTAAAGCCCTGTTGGAAGCAAAGGGCTGAACTCTCCAAACAACCCCTGCCAGGCATCGAGGTCTGGGCAGTGTCTGAGTGCCCTGACCCTGCACTGGTGTGTTTGGGGCAGGTTCCTTGGGTCCTGTGCTGCTTTCAGCTGGGGTAGAGGGAATTTCCTTCTCAGTGGCTGGTTTGGGGCTGTGTTTGGGTTTGTGCTGAGCACAGGGCTGATAACTCAGAGATGTTTTCGTTCTTGCTGAGCTCACTCAGAGCCAAGGCCTTCCCCACCCTTGTCCGGCCGTGCTGGGGTGGGGCTGGGGGTGCCTGGGGGGCTGGGAGGAGACACAGCGGGGACAGGTGACCCCAGCTGACCCCAGGGATGTTCCAGACCACTGGACATCATGCTCAGGATATAAATGGGGACGAAGAAGGAATTGGGGGACATTTGGACTGAGGAGCAGAATAAGCCATGACAGGAGCTGCAGCACCCCAAAACGCACGCCCGGGCCGTGGCAGCCTGGGCTGTATGGCAGGCTATGATTTGTTGTCACCTTTACAAACACAACAACAAAATCACTAGTCTTCCACACAGAGCCAGGCCAGGAGAGCAGCGCTTCCTCCTCAGGGACGTCCTCCCACACGTCTTCTCCCGGCATCCTTCCTCAGTACTCATCCCATAATCCTGGTTCCTGTGTCTCCTTCAGGGATGGATGCTGCCCTTTGCAGCGTTCCTCCTGAGACCACGTCAAATCTCCCTGTAATCACCTCTCCAATTTGTGGCTGTTCCCGTGAGTTTCTGCTCCATTTTCTCGCTCCGGAGAATCTGCAGAGACATCAGGGCTCAGCAGGGGCTCCTCTTGCCTTACCCTGTGATAAACTTCTCCAGGAGTGCTCTGTCAACCTGTCTGTCTCCCAGTTGTATTTTAGTCTGACTGAAATAAGCAAATGCAATATATTCTGGGGAACTCTGGAGAAAAGGACTCTGCAAAGAAAAAGATCATGATAGTGCCGAGTTTCCTGAAATCCCGCTGAGAGACTGATTTAAGCAAGGAAAACAAACCACTTTTGCTGTTTCCTTTCTCTTGATTTGTTGATGAGCACTCTTTGGTTCAGGTCCAGCTTTTCTCTGTTAATACCTCACGTGGAAGAGGTGCGGAAGGACAGTGCTGGCTCACACCCATGGGAAGGATCTGACTTTATTCCTTGTCTCATAGACCTTAACTCACCTCAGCCACTGAAATCAGGCAGGGAACGGCCTCTTCCCATCTTCACCCAGTCTGTCTTGGGTACTTTTGTAAGCTGGTGGGGGGAAAAGGGAAAGAAATAAACCCACCCCTCAGCAGCCTTGGCTGCTCCTTCCATGGGAGGATGAAGAGCGTGCAGCAACAGGAGAGGGTTTGGGTTTGCTGCTGCTGGCAGGGGCTGTGCCCTGTGCGAGCTCGTGGGGAGAAGTCCCACCCTCCCTCCCTCCCTCTCCTTTTTTATAACATATGTGCTTTCTATGGACACTTTATTCAAACTCCAGATGGGTGTTTCAGTCTGGGGATTTGTGCTGCTCCGAGATAACAGCCCTTTGTGCTGGCTTAGGTAGCAGGAGTGTTTGTGATAGCTGGGGCTGATACCAGGGGATGTCCAGGTGGTCTTATTTAGCAGGGAGCATTAGTGATACTGCCATTGTCCAGGAAATCAGATAAAAACGGGTCCAGGTGTTACCCAACACCGTGTTTGTGTAAGGACAGAACCAACTGCTGAACACAGGGGGATGTGTTCTTGTACAAAACTGCTGTCACCCCAAACCTCCCGGGTAAAATTTAACCAGGAGTTGGACTTGGATGATTCTTGTGAGTCCCTTGTAACTCAGGATATTCCGTGATTCTAATCTGAGTATCTGGTGGAACAGCAGTGAGTGACTCCTTGTCACACTGGATATGGGTTCACCTCCCTGGCACTGGATTTCCTACACTGAAGCATTTCACCTAAACCATCACATATTTTCTTCTCTGCCCTCCCACAGAAGGGTCTTGAGTGAAAACATCTGGGGAGTGAGACAATATTTAGAAATAAAAATTCAGGACAATTCAGTCTTCAGCCCAAGATAATTGGAAGAGAGGATGAATTGTAAAGAAGAATGAATTTGAGAGAGAAGACAGTTTGAGACGTGCTAAGCTGGACTGGAATTCCAGGTGACAAGGACACTTTTCAGTCCTTGTTCTGGGACACAGCTCCACGAAGGGATTTACCACAAATCATTGCTAGACAATCACATAAAAATCAAGACAGGAGAAGTGTGAGCAAGAGCTCCTCTCTTGGTTTCACACCCAGACCTTCCCTGCTCAGAGCGAGGTGTTCAGCAGGAAACATAAATCGCGGGCTCAGAGGCGTGTGAGGTTTTTGTCTAGACTGTCTCCGAGGGGCCGTATTTCTCCGTGTGATATTTTTCAGGAAGGGATCTGACACTTCTGGTTTGTCCCAGAGATTTCAGGGATGTGGCTCCTTGTACTGGTGGCAGCTGGACCTCCCCCCGTCCCCAGCACTGGGAGGCTCCTTGGTAATTGTTTCTATGGATGGGAGCTAAACTTAGCTCCAGAACACGGGGAAAAAGCTTGTCTGGAAAGAGTGGGCACTCTTGGCCTCCAGCTGTCTCCGACCAGGCTCATCACAGAGAGATCCCCAGCTGCACTTCCAGGCTGTAAATTAAACAAACAGTATTTCCTCTACACCAGACCACAGGGAGGGCAGGGAGAACAATGTGGCCTTATTGCTGTTATTTCCTTTGGTTTCAATCTCTGTCCTCTGCTCCCCACCTCCTGCCCAGCCCCGTGTCTCCCACTTTACCCGATTTGTCATTTATTACCATGCTTTAAAGAGAGGCAGGGGGAAAAATGCTCAGTGCAAATTGTATTTTGAGCTGTTGTGCTTTGCCTCTTTGGCGGATAATAAATCTCTCTGGCAATGCTCCTCTGTATAGGATTTGTCATTAAATGCAATTAAACAAACCCTGCAGGTGTCCATGATCAGGCCTGCAGCAGCCCATTCACAACTGCAATGTTATTATCAGCCTGACAACAAAACACCAGATATTTCCTGAGCTCCTCTGATCGATGAGCTTGCCTGACTTGGAACTGGAGGGAGGAGAGAAGGGGGACCAGAGCGGTTCAGATGCTCTTTAGACTTATTGATGGAAAAGTCAAAAAGCTGCTCAGCAATCAGAGGGAAGGTGAAGAGAGAAAAGGGCCGAGGGACAGGAGGGCTAAAAGGGAAAAGTGAGAGAGGAGTGTTTGGGAGTCAGAAGGCAGAAACAAGGCAAGTTATCACATGGTGCCCTTCCACCCAATTAGTCTTAGCACAAGACTAAGAGTTTAAGGGTCAAGGAAGGTATTTTAGGGATGATTCTTTGGCAGATGGGCTTTTAGTGTTGAGTCACGTAGCCTTCCTGCCCAGTCGGCACAACAATTCCTCTCCCCTAGGACAGGACGGGACTGGGAGGTTATCCTGTTGTCCGGGGACGTCCGTCTGTCTCCACAACCTGTAGCCAAATGGTTGGATCAGACACCCAACTAATTTCAAATCCCACCTGGAACGGCCAATGGAATTGGACAGGGCTGGGAGCAACCTGGAATACTGGAAGGAGTCCCTGCCCATGGCAGGGGTGGAACTGGATGAACTTTATGGTCCTTCCAGCCCAAACCATTTGGGATTCTGTGACTCTCTGCGTGCAGGTTCTTCTCTATCCTCATTCACACCGAAGCATGTCCTGGCACAGCTTTGGGAAGCTGCAGAGGTGCTGCTGACAGGACTTGTCCAAAGCAGATGCAACAACGTTCACACCAGAATTGTTGTGTGCTCTGACAATCAGGAACAGGAAAAAATCTCCTGTGGTTTCTGTCAGCCATCCCAGGCAGCCTGTGGAGTGTGAAGGTCAGGGATTCACAGGGGACTGGCTGCCATCAAGTCCAGTGAGAGAGAAAAATTTGCCAACACCGGTGGAATTCTTCTGCCTGACTCATTTGCTCAGCTCAGCCTTGGGGTGCTCTCGGGATGAACCTCTTTCCCCTCCTGTCCTCACCCCAGGAATCCTGGTTCAGCCCAGCTGATTCTGGGGCACACACGGAATTGCAGTGACAAGGGACAAAGCTCACATTGCTGTTCTAATGCCGCCTAAAACAACGGATTTTGGGGTTGGATAAAGGGAGTCAAGGTATCAGTAGTGCCTGTGTAGAGTGTAAGGGGTGATTATTTATTCCTACAATAAAAAGCTTTTGCAGGGGTCTTTGACTAAGGTTTTAGAGCCTCATCTGTAGGGCAAATAGCCTGGGACCCTGTTTGCTGCCATCCGAGGTGACGCTGGAATTGTGACAGAAGGAGCCAGGAATTCTGTGATCAAGCCATGGGTCTCAGAATGAAAATTTCCCTGGAGCCTGCACCCAGATCACTCTGCAGCACTGGTCTCTGTCTCTCTGGCCTTTGTAAAAATCCATTAATAAAATTTATGAAAAAGTCTATTTTGCGTGGCCTCTCCTACAGACTATGGGGACATCTAAGATGACACCGGGGCAGCATGGATGTGGGCAAACCCAGCATCCGTACTGGAACAGGCATTGCCCCGCTCCAGTCCCTTCCACCTCCCTCTGATCCCGCCTGGGTTCTGCTCTCGGCCCTGTCTGCCGGAGCCCACAAACGCCTGCGATTCCCTGCCGCGGTGCCGTGGGGTTTGCAGGGGGCTGAGGCTGTCACACCGGGCCGTGCTCTCTCCTGGGGAAGAGGGACAGGAGCTGGCACGGCCCAGGGCCAGCCCGAGGAGCCGGGGCTGCTGATGAGCGTCCCTGGGCTGGGGCTGCTCAGAGTGCTCCAGGACCGTGCAGGAGCAGCGGGTTTACACCGCGGGAGCAGAGGATTTACACCGCGGGAACTGCGGGTTTACACCGCGGGAGCTGCGGGTTTACACCATGGGAGCAGAGGATTTACACCACGGGAACTGCGGGTTTACACCGCGGAGCAGCGGGTNGCAGAGGATTTACACCGCGGGAACTGCGGGTTTACACCGCGGAGCAGCAGGTTTACACCATGGGAGCTCCGGGTTTACACCGCGGAGCAGCGGGGCCGGGGCTGCTGGGGAACCCCCCCGGAGTTCCCATCAGTGCCTGTGAGCGCGGGGAGGGAGCAAATCGAGGGCAGGATGGAAATGCACAACTGATTGGATCGACTTCAGCAAACCAACAAACACTTTCTTCCCCCCTTCTCGCCACTTCTCTTCCTCCCCACCTCCAGCAGTTCCTCTCTCCGCGCTGCTCATCTCCCTTTGTGCACCTCTTACCCGCACTCTCCTCTCTAAACAGGTGCAGTTGCCACTCAATAAACTTTAATTACCACTTCAAGGGCTCTCACCGGGGTCTGCGGGAGGGTGGAGATGAATTTTCCCGAGGATTATGCGTGTGGCTGAGTTCTCTTCAGTCAGATGGTGATATTGCTGCCAGCCAGGATCCTTCGAGAGATCGGTTCTTCGGTTCTCTGTGCTTGTGTTAACAAAAAGGAAAACTGCTGCTGAAGGGAAAAAAACAACCCAGCCATTACCTGGATTAATTAGCAGGACAGCAAATGGGTCTGGAGAAAAACATTACGGAAAATTTACAGCCCGGGAGTCTCAGCTGGGCTTCCAAACTATTATTTCTTGCAAATCAGAAGTGGAGAGCTCAGCATCTCGGAAGATTTCTGTGGGAGACTGGGCTCTAAAAATACAAGTTGTTTTAACCACTTTACCTTTTTTTTGCTCCGTGCTCTTCCCATCACGGCTCACTGGAGAGACGTGCTGTTAATGCATCCTGCTGGGGCCCTGGGGATTCCTCCCAGGGAACGTGTGGGTTCATTCCCGGCTTCTGCACAGTTTGCCTGTGATGGAGGAATTATTCCCAATGTTTAACTAGTAACATAACATTATTTTTATTATCGAGATCCTCTTCAAAAGACACTCCTGGAGAATGCAGAGCAGCTTATGCCTGTCAGAGCTGCCTGGAATTGTTTGCCCAGGATGTGAGTGTGCACTTGTGGAGATGCACACAGAAATTTGGATGTGTGCTCCTCTGTGCTGATACATGCAGAGAGGAGCTGGGAATATAACAGGATCTTTTGGGAAAAGGGAGATTTCCAAACATTTTAGAAAATCATTTCTTTCACTGAACATTAACATTTTAAACTTTTTAAAAATAAAATGAAATGCAGGAAAGAGGTTTTTATAGCAAATTAAGCAACATTTTATTCTGCCACAATTAAGTTTGTTTTCCTAAACAAGAAATTCAGCAAACTGGAGAAATACTGCAGCCAAATGTGCACTTTTGCAGATGTATTTTCCATGAAACACTTTCCCTAGCTCCAAAACAGCTGGGTATGTGCAACACCTGGGCTTCTGTTTGGCTTCTGTCCTGGTCTGCTGCTGGCAGCAGAGTCCGTGTGGGCTCTGCTCTCCAACCCACACGGGATAGCTGGGGCTGAGCTCATCCCACGGAGCCAGCCGGAGTTCCTGGGGCCGTGCCAGGCTCCTCTCACCCCTCAGCATTACCCCAAACAATCAGACTCTGGCTGAGTCCTGCCCTGCACCCCTCCAGCTCCACCCGCCCCTCGCGCTCCCGGCTCTGGGACTGTGCTGGAACCTGCAGCACAGAGACAGGAGAGAGGAAGGAAGGAGGGACGGATGGATGGACAGCACTGATGGAGTGGGTGATGGCTGGACTCGATGGCCCAAACTCAATGGCTCTGTGCAATACTCTGGAGAAAGAGCAGAGTGACCAGAACACACGTCAGCCCTGAGGCATCGCCTCCGTCCCTGGGAATGTTCTGCTCCTCCTTCCTCAGGCTCAGGATGGAGCTGTGCCCCGATAAGTGAGGAGCTGGAAGGCACAGGGCCTGAGATGGGAAAAGGAAGAGTCCCAGGGATGTGCCCATGAGAGACTTCTCCCTCTGCAAGCACAACAGATCTGAAGCTCTGTCTCCGGGCTTCCTCCTCACTCAGGGGATCCATTCCCCTCTTCCTCCTGTACTTCTCCACCTGCACTCCCTTCCTCTCCTACTCCTGCCCTCCTGACGTTCCCACTCTCATTTCTCAGGTTCTCTCCTTCTCACGTAACTTGTTCTTTCAGCTTCTGTGATTTAAAACCCTTCTGCCTTCAACACCTCTTCCTCCCACCCTTCCTTTCCTTGTGCATTTTGATTTCCAAACCCAACTACCACATGTTTTCCTGCCATTTCTGCAGGACTGGGATGAACATTGATCACAGCCATCTCAAGCCCATCTCTCCTTTTTCCCAAAGAGCCGATGAAAATGTCACCCATGAGATAATCATCATGTTGCTTACATCCCTTAATTGCTCTCAAAGTACACGTCAAGGCTTCAGAGCCTCTTTGAAAGGCAGGTTCTGGCCTTTGGCACATTATTGACAGGCTGTTGATAGGCCCCTTTGTTGAGGAGCAATTTTGTCCTTTTTCCTGTACAATTTTTTGGTTTTTTTAAAGACAGCCCTTTCAGAGAGAGTAGATTTTTAAAATAGAGCTGAGCTTTGAATGAACAGGCATCAGAGTTATTCCAGAGGAGTGGTAGCACACGTGGGAGAGGAGAGCTACCAGCACACTTTGTGCAGGACTCTGTGCAGGAAATCAAGCTGAGATGACAAATGGCTTCATCCTTGATGCTTTTTAGTCCTTCCCCTCTCAGACCTGATAACTAGATGTTTATTAGTGTATTACTAAAGCATTAGATATTTGGTGTGTTCCAGTGCATTGTTCCATGGTAAACAGGAGAAAGTTGACACTATCTGTGCAGTGACTCATTTGTATCTATTAATGATAATTCTAAGGGGTTTTTAATACCTGATTAAAGTGGACTGAGATTTCCTCATCACAACAGCCCCTCCTGGTCTCAAAAGCTTTGCAGGTCTGGGGTAAGGGGACAGAACAGAACCAGGCACACAGACAGAGCCTCCCTCAGCAGTGCGGAGCCTGTGGCTCGTGCCTGAGCAATTCCCACCTCAGCTGCTGATTCCCGTAGGACACACAGGCTTTAACATCACCTCTTTAACCAAGATTCATTTTAATGTGCCCCTGATGTGAGCCAGGGTCCCACTGGGGCAGAGGCTGCAGGTGCCTCTCAAGGTAACCCCACCACAGCCGAGCTCCATGCTCCAAGACAACTTCCAACACAACCCTGAGCAAAATCCCCAGGCTCTTTGCAATTCAACCCCAACCCTGAGAGAAATTAAATTCTTTCCTTTCTGAAACAATGTCCCTTGGAATGATTTTGCCCTTAATGAGCCCCGACTGAGCTGCTGTGTTCCAGAGCCAGTGGTGTGCATGTTAACAAGGAGCTCTCTCCGTGTGGAAGCGTGGAGATGGCTGGCCCTGTAATGGGAATCTGTTCAGCATCCTAAGTCCCGCATTAGGCTGTGCCTGCAGGAACCTGGGATGTTCCAGGGAGACTGCCTGAAGGTAATCATCTCTCCCAGCCTCCTGGCTGTCCCTAACTCAGCTTGCAGCTATTCCAGGAACCACTGTGGAGATGATAAA
Source organism: Daphoenositta chrysoptera (assembly GCA_013397915.1). NCBI lineage: Eukaryota > Metazoa > Chordata > Aves > Passeriformes > Daphoenositta > Daphoenositta chrysoptera. The sequence continues at coordinate 628,883 of VZRO01006788.1, forward strand.
GTTTAGCCCCTAATGCATTCACCAGCAACAAGGTGGGGAAAGTGCCCGTTGGTTCGGGATGAAAAGGAAAAAGGCAAAGGGCTGTGGTATCCAGAGAAACCTCCAGCTTGCTGGGATTTGGTAGTTGAACCCTGTGAGGGACTGGAAGTCCTGGAATTTCACTGTTTACTCTGAGTTCAAATCATAAGCAATACTCGAAAAATATAATCCGCCTCAAATTTATCTTTGAGTCCTGCCTGATTCAAATGATGCATCCCAGTACTTCCCATCCCAGAAACCAATTTCATACATCACATCCACTTAAATACACATTGTACAACATATATATATACACACACACACACTCTGATTTAGGTCAGTGTATGTTACTCAGAACGAGTCCATTCTTTAAAAATCCTGAAAAAGGAGTTCTTCCAAACCCATTCCCTCATTGACAGATCAGCAGAAAGACATAACACCTCTCTTCTAGAAAAATGTATCAGCTCATTTATTTTTAAAAGTTGTGAACTCATTAGCTGGCAATTAATGTTCCACCCACCTGTGCAGCCCCTCATGAGGTCACATTAAACCTGCCCAGAGCTCCAAGCCCACCTTCATCAGCACAGAGTGAGAACTGCTGAGATAAAATGTTATCTGAATTAGATAGGGAGGATTAGAAAGGTGATAAAAGCTAAGCCAGGAGAAAATCAGACGATAAATAGGTCTGGCGAGATAGATGGATAATCTTCCTCCCAGGCCAAACCTGACAGGATAATCACCTTTTTCTGTTCTCTGGTTCCATTTGCTCTGAGATCACCAGAGCTTTACAGATATCACTGAATTTGGTTTTCTGGTACCCTGGAGATGGGGATCACAAGGTCTGTCTTCATGGACAAGAGATCTGAGGTGCCTCATTTAGGAATGGCTTTAGGTTTCAGATTAGGATTGCAAAAATCAGTCAAACCGTTGCCTTTTCTTGGTTTGTTTCTCATCCCTCGCTGTGCCTCAGGCAGGGCCAAGGAGGAGATGGTCAAACCAGAGCTGCAGCCACCTTTTCCCAGCTGAGCCAGAGTGGGAGTCGGTCCTGTCCTGTCCCGAGTGTGTCCCTGTCCCCAGAGCCGGGCACTGTGCAAGGGCACAGCTCTGTCCCTGCTCCCTGATCCCGGTGGGATCTGCACTCAGCCGTGCATGGCCCTGGGACCAGGGGAGCTGATCTGTCCCCTCTGCTTTCAGGGCTCAGATTATCTCTGAGCAGATCCAAACAGCCGCTGGAGCAGTGAAAGCTGCGGCGGGAGCGGGCTGGGGGTGAGGCAGGACCGGGGTGCCCCGAGCGGGGCTGGGCTTGGCAGAGTTTGGGAGAGGCTGGAGGTGAACCCGCCGGGGGCAGAACAAATCCCCGCTAAAGGCACAACAACCTCGCCCTGTTTATCCAGGCTCAAAAGCTGTCGCAGATCTTGCGTCTGAAATCCACTCTCTTTTTCCTGCTGAGATTCCCAAGCACCTCCCAGTCTCCCAGCTACTACCAGATGTCACGATTGCAGTGGAGTGGCAGCGACGCACAGACAAATATTTGTGCAAGGCACACAGAGCCAGGAGCCTGGAACATTGTCTGGGTGATGGGAGGGGGAGAGGGCAAGGAGGATCCTGCCTTTATCAGGATTTATTTCCATTGAATTGTAAATAACAAAAATCTGTATCTCTGTATGGTGTTTATTTCTAGCAAAACTTCAAATATTTCCTTCCAGCAGATGATGTGGGACCCTCCTGCCAGATTGATTTCCAGTTTACTCATTTTGAAGAATACTTAGAAGGTCAGGAATTAAACTGAATTAAGTTCAGACCTTACCCTGAGTTCCCTGTTCTTCAGAGACCTCTGTTAGGGACAGGGTTGGATCCATCTATGAGATCTACAGAAAATTGCCAGTAAAAAAAAAATCAAACAAAAAGTGACAAAATATGCCCTGAACAAATGGAAATGAAACTTTGATTAAGTAAGACTGCACAATACAAAATTTAGTTAGCTTTGAGGATATGATATCATCTGTCCTACTATTTTTTATATTAAATATGAAATCTGATTAGGCAATTTCCCAGAATGCGGAGATAAACCCATAAAAGAAGGAATAGGTATTTGGTGCAATATAATTTTCCAGCTTCTTCTGCATGGCTTTTTGGGCTAGGAGGTGAAGAACACGATTTCCCCCCCTTATTTTACAGCTGAACTTCTAAGGGAAAAGCCTGATATTGGTGTTGGCAGAGACAAGGCACTGCCCAGACTGAACCTCAGCAGTTGTTGCATTCAGGAGAGATCAGAGTCACTGTGTGCACCCAGAACTGATGGGAGATGTTGAAAGGTTTACAGAGAGATAACAAAGATATCTCTCCACTCAAATTCCATAAAGGAAACATTTCTACCCTAATTTGTTCAGTGTCTATAAAATATGTCTAAAGGCTGTGTGGATATTCAAGGCCTGAAAGGAAATAACTTTCTTTTCAAGTGTTTTTCTTCTTTTTCCCCAAAATATTTAATTCTGAAATAACAAATAGGAGTTTCCTTAAGATGGAGAACAGCTTGTTTCCTTTTCCTCTTGGAGACAAACATTTTTCAGGAAAAATACAAGTGTAAGGACAGGAGATGTGGCCAGGCTGAGCCTGGATTAAATCACCTTCTTGAGCCTCTGTTCAGCAAAGTGTTTAAACACACATTTAGCAAAGCTGGGGGAGAACTTCCAACGAACAGGGGTTCATTGAGGGAATATCTCAGCTTCCAAAACTGGAGATAAAACAAGTGCAGCAAATCACTTCAGCTGGCAATAGCTCTGTGAAATGCCTAATTTCCAAAGTGCTCAAACACTTCAACATTTTAACTTTTTTGGTTTGTATATTAGATCCTTGGCTTAATAATCTAAAGAGGAAAAAGTGTTTTATTTCAGCTTGAGTCAGAGATAAATACTTTGTTGTTTTAATTTTGTCAAAATTAAAACCAAAAACCAATCACTTTGTTTCATTTGATTGCACTCGATTTTTAATTTTTCTCCTCTGGAGGGGAGCATTTTGGGAAAAAATCCACTCTGATTTAGCCACTGAGCACTCCAATATAACACAGTGTGTCAATGGACCCAAAGTGTGCCACTACTGAAAGGCAGATTTTGAGTAGTCAGATAAAAGGAGGAAAAAGGAGGAAAAATAATTTCAAATGGCTGTTCATGAAGCATCATCTCCCAACAGTATCTTGAGGAAATGTCCTGTTTCTCCTACAAACTAGGGAATTTTAAGAGCAACTTTACACACGAACTACCAGTCAGACACATTTTCAAAACAAGAGTGTTGGATTTTCCAGCATAAAGCTTTGATGTTGAGTAGATGGAAAGTGCAGGTTTCATTTGGATTCACGTAATCATTCCTTGCTTCCCCAATGTTTTTACTCCCTGCCTTACCGAGGCTGAGCGTGTCTTACCGGGGGCTGGCAGGGATGCTCGGGAAACGCATCCATCCCAATGGATCCCACCCCATCCAGCCCTCGGCTCCCAGCCAGACCCCGGGTAGCTCCCGAGTGCCGTGCTCGGGGCAGCGGGACGGCTCCCGGCCCTTTTGTGTCCCTGCCGGGCAGGGCCGGACCGGGACACGACCCGGGCACCCCCGTCCGGCACCGGGTACCTGCGGGCAGGTGACCGGGACGTGCCGCTCCCCTCCGCCGCGCTGCTGCCCCCTCTCCCGCAGGGACCCTCCGGGCTGGACTCACCCTGGCCCCGGCCAATGGTCCAGCGGCGCCGCGGTGCCTCTGGGCGGGCGGCGATGTCCCGGGAGGGTCCTGCCCGCGCCCGCCGGTGCCCGGTGCCCGTTCCCGGTGCCCGTTCCCGGTGCGCCGGGCTCGCGTCCCGGTCCAGCCCCGAGCGGGAGGCGCCGCCGGCCGCTGTCCGTGGTGCTGATCCGCGGCCTCACCGGTCGGGATCTCCCGGGATCGCCCCAGGGCCGGGGGAGAGCGGCCCCGTCCCCGAGCGCTCCCCGCACCCGCGGGGTCCCCGCGCCGGAGGAGCCGCCCGGCAGAGGCGGGACCGGCCGCACGGGTGGCGGGGAGCCCCTGGCAGCGCCCCNGGCCGCTCGGGGCAGCTGCGGCAGCATTACATCATGGGACCGCCCGCCGTGCGAGCCTCGGCGGCCGCCGCTCCGACCGGGGAGCAGCGAGCCCCGCGAACGGGCAGCGCCGGGACAGCGCGCTCCGAGCTCTCCCCGGGACGGACAGGGGCTGGCGGGGGACAGAGGGGACAGCCCGCCGGGAGAGCCCGCCGGGAGAGCCCGCCTGCATCGCCCAGCGTGAGCACGGACGCTTTGCTTTGTGGGGGTCGCTCGCTCCGGATTTCCCGGGACCGGACGCCACCAGCCTGTCCTCTCCGTCCTGCCGCAGCGTCCCTTGGCCTGGGGGCTTGTGCCCTCTGGTTTCCCACTCCGATGGAGAAGCCAAGCTTCACCCTAAATTCTCAGCCCTTATCATCCTGTTTTCGGGGCTTGCACAAACCCCAACCCTCCACTTCTTCCCAGAAATGAAGCTGAAAGACAGCCCAGATCTGAGTACCTGAAAGCCGTTTGGATCTCTCCTGTTTCCAGAGCAAGGAGATCAGACAGCTATTCCCTCAAGTGTGCCAAGGAGCACAGCATTCACCACTGAGAACAAATTTATTTCCTAACCTTCACCTCCACAAACACTCGTGTTCCTGGGTTTGACTGGGGATGTCAAGCAGGCATAGGTTTGAGTTGCACCTCTAAGAGGGAAAATACACAAATTTTTCAAGACTGGCCTAAGTTACCCTGTGATCAGTCTGGTGGGTAAAGCTTTGTCTCCTGGTGTGTCCTGTGCATGGGATGCGTTACCACATGACACCAAAGGCAAAATAATAATTGGCTGCAACATTAATTAGATAGATATCAAAATGGTCCAGAGTTGAAGGCTTGGTCTGGGTAGTACTTGAGATCTCTGGGTGATACTTGAGACCCACATTCAGGTCTGATTTGGGACATTGCTGCTACAAATGGATCCCTGTGGATAAATATGAGGCTCTTAAGACCTGTAAGTAAGAGCAGATGACAAGAAGGAGCCCATTTTCAAGTGGCACTGGATGCTATTCAAATTACAGAGCGGTTACAGTAAAGCCAGGTGCTCTGTTTCCAACTCTTTTTGTTTGTTTGTTTCTTTTCCCCCACTACCATGGATCATGGGCCAAATCCTTTGCCTGCCTTCCACCAGCCCAGGCCCTGCCCAGCCACAGTGACAGCGTTGTTTTGCCTAAGATAAAAGCTGTTTTGGGGCAGAATGTACCTCTGTGTGACACAAATCAGCGGATAGCCTGGGAGGCTCAAACCCTGCAGCAGGGGATGAGCCTGGCAGGACCTGATGACCTTGCCATGAATTAGTCACAGCACAAAGAGTGTAGATTGGTGTTGGGGTAAGAGAAGACGTCACAGCCTTGCTGGTGCCCGACCTTGGACGGGCGTCTGCGAGAGATTTTCCTTCAGGGGACAAATCTGGAAGCCATTGCTCTGGCTTTGTCCAGGCAAAGCAGTAACTTGGGAGAATTGTGGAAAGGATGGGAGCTGAAGGTGTAAATATCTTACGGAAAATGCTGAGGGGTGCCCGAGTTCTGCTGCAACACACCTCAAAGGACAAAGAGCCTTGGATACCTAATTCCCTTAGAAGATCCTAGGAGAAAGGAAACCCAGAGTAAGGGAACACCCCCAATTCTCCCAGCCTGGCTCCAGAGCAGAGGGGCTCCAGTTCTCTGTGCTTACAAAGAACAGCCATTTTGCAGCAGTTCACAAGGGATGAGACCGGTACAGGCACTGCCCGTTTTCCTGAGAGCTGCAGCCTCTTCTTTTAGGGCTGTTTGGCAGGACTTTGGACTCAAATCCTTTCCCTGCATTCTAACTGGTGATACTGGCCAGCAAATTCAGTTGAGGCTTCAGAAACATGATTTTCAAAAGGATCCAAGTGATGAACACAAGCTGTACCTGTCCAGCCCAAAGTGTCTCAAGCCTGATCTACTTATTCAAGAGATACATTTGAAATGTTTGACTTGTTGTGAGTAGAGAGCCGGGAACTCTCTGTGTCCGTGGCACATTCATTCTCCCTGATTTTTCCACCTCAGGAGACTCCTCTGCCTCACTCATTTGCATTCAAGATTTGTTTCAGTGGAAGAGGGGATCGGACAGATTTTTTTCATGGAGAAAGTCTGGGATGAACTTAGAATCCACAACAAGAAAGGTCACTATTTGATTTAATTATTTTGAGTTGTTTTCCACCCCGTACTCGGAGCAGCCCTTGCGGCTCAGTAATTAGCAATGGAGCGGAGGGGGAGCGCACTGGACCTTGGCCCCGTCTGACCTGATTCATACAACATTTCTGATTAATGCACCTGATCACATGGCAGCTGTCAGCGACTTGTTGCTGGGCATCCAGAGGTTTCCAAGGGAACCGCTCCCTCTCCTGCCGATGCTCCTCAACAAGTGCGGGAGAGCCGCGGTTTGGTCCCGAGGGCCTGATGCCAGCCGGGCAGAAAACGGGAGCAAAGGTGTGCAGAAAACGCGCAAAATAGAAAGCATTCGTGTGGAATTGGGCGATGTTCCTGGCGGGGCGGCTGGAGCAGAGCCCTGCGCTGCGTGCTCGGCTCCC
>VZRO01006788.1:635582-646628 GCA_013397915.1 Daphoenositta chrysoptera
CAGCCCAGCCCTGCCCAGCCCAGCCCAGCTGGGAACCACAGCTCTGAGCACAGCAGGAGGAGGCTGCAGGACAGAGGATCGCAGAATGGTTTGGGTTGGAAGGGACCTTTAAGATCACCCAATTGCATCCCCTGCCACGGGCAGGAACACCTTCCGCTGAACCATTTACATGACGGGAAGGGAAAGATTCAGTCTGGTTCCTCTGCCTCTTAACTTAGTTTTACATCGGAACGTTCCATGCAGGAGGTGTATCCGACTGAGGAGAAATGTTCTTTGGACTAAGATCAAAGGATTAGCAAGAGGAGTGTCCTGGTTTTGGTCTGGATAATGTTAATTTTCATTCTAGTAGCTGGAGGCACGATCAAAACTGCCTGTGAGACAGTGTACGTTACGGATGCACCAGGAAAGTGCAACTCCAGGAAGGGCAGAGAAGGCGACAAATGAACAGCGGCTCGTTAGAGTCGAGGTCTGGACAGACTCAGACACGCTGGTGTGGGGCTGAGCTCTCTCTCCACACTCAGATTACGCCTGCGAAAGGTCAGGGGGATGTTTGTGTGGAATAACCCACTTTTAATGAGGTGTCTGCCAAAGGCGCAATCAAGGAGCGGCAGAGTCGCTCGCGCCTCGGGGGAGTGGGGATGTCTGTCCTGCCTTTATCTCGGGGTTGTATTGAACCCTTGTGCCTGTGCTTGAACCGGTGACACTGAGACCATCACAGACATAATGAGGAGGAAGAGGTCGCCCCGAGGCATGTGCCTGTCCTTGGTGGGGTTTGAGCTCAGCGCCCGCAAGAGACTCTCAGCTGCTGCAGCGCTTAAAAGGAGAATATTGTAAAAAAAAGAAAAAGCCCATGCAAACAGAGTAAACAAGGAGCTTGAGAACTGGATCTGTCAGGGACTGGGGCAGCTTGTAAAGAGAGGTTAAGGGAAAAAATAAAATAAATAAAAACAAGATGAAGAGCAAACAAGAGGGCTGGAGGCAATATTTTCATAAGCATTAAAAGTAGAACCTATGGTCCATTTTCAGAAGTGCTTTTAACACTTAGAAGTCATAATCATATGCCCTTACAATGAAATCTGGGATTCTACTTCCCTCAGGTATTTTAGATGCTGGTTCTCACAACACGAGGAGTCAGTGCCCCAGTGAAATTACCAGGCCAGTTTAAAACAAACGAAAAGAATTGCTTTTTCACACAGCACATAATTAAATTTGGAGCTCGTTTGCCACAGGATACCTTGTAGCCTGAAAATATAAATAGGTTCAAAAGGTTTTAGACAAGATTATGGAGGTTTGGTCTATCAGTGATGATTAAACTTAATAGTTTAGATGCAACATCCAAGCAGACCCCACAGATTGCTGGAAGCTACAAAACTACAGGTGGGAGAAGCCTTATTCTTTCTACACCCTTGTGACCTGTCCTGAGTATCTTCCTCTGGTTACATCCAGGGCCAGTACACTGGGATAAGGACGTGTCTCCTGTGGATCAGTCAGACCATGTTTATAGTCCTCCCTGCACCCCACTCCAACTAAAACACCCAAGCCTTGTTTTGGATGAAAATGGTGAAAAATAAACCCCTTGTGAGGCGCTGCAGCGTGTGCTCTGCTAGAGAGGCAGTCTTATTCATTAAGGGAATGGTCTTGTATGCATTTGGGCCTGTTATCAGTAACACTCCAAAGGGAAATGGACTACTTAAACCTATTATATCACTGCTTTATTCACCGTGTGCTGCCATTTACCTCCTACATGACGCTGGGCTCTAATAGCCCCAGTTCTGAGAAACCCTGCACATTAGCCACAAGCAGCTCATTAATCCACTGTTTTCATTCTTGCAAAAAAATGGGCTCCAACCACACGAGAGCTCAGATGCCGAGTGCTCAGCCAGAACCAAAGCGGCTCTGTTGTGCCAGCAGTTCTGAGTAGCCCCAAACAGAAGAGCACTTCCAGCTGATGGGGCACAGAGAGGGACCCTTGGGCTTGCGGGGACAAGGGCTGTGCACCAAGGAATGCGACAAAGCTGCCAGCCAGCAGCTGCTGCAGGGAGACTTGGAGAATCTGATTCCTGGAAGCTCCAAGTCAGGTCCCTGTGGTGTTCACTAGGATCAGGTCCTGGTTGTTGATGCAGCTCCATCCCAGCATATCAATTGTCCCAGACAGAAGGAAAAAAAAAATGAAAGGCATGTCTTGAACTCCAGCACGGGGAGTCCACGAGCAGGCTGGGGACTGGCAGAATTAATTCCGAGCAGGTACAATGAGCTCTTCCTCGAGAGCCCTTGAGGAAAATGAAAGGCCCCATGTGCCAGCCCGAGGCACAGCCCGGGGAGTCCTTTGGCCGCTCGGCAAACACGCAGCGGTTGTGGCACAAAGCAGCTGCCACATCTGTTCCATCAGGGACAAGAGCCCTGTAAGGGCCCGGGCTTTCTCTCCCGAGCCTGCTGCCTGTTCCACGCTGAGGAGCCAAGCGGCTCCATCTCCTGGCGGCTGCGTTCCCTGACCCAGCTCCTCTCCATCCCAGGGCAGAGCTCGCTGCAGAACTGCGTGGGTGTCTCCAAACAGGATTGCTGCTGCTGAAACCTCCGAGGCTAACAAACGAACCCTTTAACTGGAAGATGGACAGGAGCTCACATGAAAACAACTGCTCATCCACGTGGGAATAATAGAACATCTGTGTTCACAAACGAGGCACAGACCAGGAACAAGAGGCAATACTTTTTCATTAATGAGATTTCAGGAATTTGAGATCTGTTCTTCTGGTCATTTTTCCCTTTCTTATTTATCCTGCCAGCTCTGTCCCTGTCCCAGAGCTCTCCCAAAGTCATCAGGGTCCACAGAATGTAGAAAATCCTGAGTTGGAAGGGACCCACATGGATCATCAAGTCCAATTCCTGCATGCATTGCTTTATTTGAGCTGGCTTAGTGGAAAATGTAAGCAGGGAAATCAGGCTTAGAGGTGAGCAGCTAAGTTTATTTCTGCTCTTGGGTGAGGACATGAATGAAATGGATGGCAAGGGGTAGAGGGCTGCTGCTGGTGGCAGAATTCCTGCCTGGCTGGGCTCATTCAGGACAACTGACAGCCCCACCATGCACACTGCCCAGGGAGACTGAGGTAGATAAAATCCCTCTTGCCAAAGGAAATGTGATTCCAGGCCAGATCCTGTGCCCTCCCTGTTCCAATGTGTCTGTGCAGAACAGCTCTCAATGAGCAGGGAGCTGAGAGGCACTTACAGAGGCATTTAGTCTCACACAAAACATTCTCCTGGGGCACAAGGGGGATGGAGCAAAGCCGGCAGACTCCTCTCATTGAGCTCAGCTCCACTGAAATCAATACGTGATTAGGCAGCGACTCCAGCTCTTAATATTCCACCTCTGAACAGTATCATGTTTGTGTTGAACAAGGAAGATTTAGGCTAGTCATGGGGAAAAATTATTTGCAGTGATAGGGATAATATACCCTGCAACAATCACTTTGCCCAGCTGCACGATCCCCAGAGCTCTGACCAGTGTGGGTGACAGGCCCCAGCTCCAGGCTGTCGCTGCCCCTCTTTCCTCTCCAGCTGAAGCTGCCGTGACAAGTGCCACGAAAAACAGGCTGCAAACCCTTCACCCCCTCCCTGCCCCACCTGAGTCCCCGTTTTCTCTCGTGATGCTTCTAATGAAACTAAGTGGCTGAAAGCAGAAAGTTTCCCCTTCCTGCCTCGGGGCTGATTACTGAGGAGCTGCCACCGGCAGCATCCCGGCCGGAGCCTCCGCGGATGGGAACCCTCGGGGGAGGGATAAAGTGGTGCTCCGTGCCCTCTGCTCAGCGAGCACCATTAGAGCACTGACTGCCTAACCTGGCAACCCGGGAGAGCAGGACCTCGCTGCTCCGGCTGCTGGGGCCAAGGTCTCTGGAAAACACGGGCTGCTGCACGGATGGATGATATCCTCCAGTCCTTGATACACCATTGCAGCAGCAGAACCCAGAAAAGAAGAAGTGAAGTTCTTTTATCGGTTGTGCTGCAGCAATGTTGGCTGGTGCTGCTCAAGGAGAGCTGGTCTCGCCTGCTATTTTTGTGTGTGCTTAATGCTGTCAGGAGACACTTCCCTGCATCCCTGGTGGATGGAGACTGTCCTGAAGGCGAAAAAAGGAGCAGCTGCCAGGTGCTGCTCCATCTCTCCAACCTCTCCTGCCTAGCCAGCCTCACCTTTGGAAGCTGAGGGGGAAGAGCCCAGCACACAGGCCAGGTCAGGCCCTGGCTTTCTGCTGACAAGAGATTTGCAAGCATTACAACTGGACTGCCCCAGAATAGCCACCAGCCTTCTGCCTGGCCAGAAGCACTGAGGCTGATGAGAGCACCAGGGTTTCCAGATGGCCCAGACACCCAAAGACTTTACTGGACTTGGTTGCAGGGAAGGTCAGTGCCAAACAGCTCCACCAAACATACCATGTATTTCTCATCAGTCTGGGCACTAATTGATTCATCATGGATAAGGCTCACACACCAATTGCTCCTGGCACCTCTCCTGCAGCCTGGCTCTGGAGAAATTGCCTCTGGATTTCTCCTTTCACCTATGTGGTTTCTTCCAAACAAAGGGCTCCCCAAACATTCTGACCACCTGCACCCACAGCCCTCTTCCCAGGCTGAACAGTGACAGAGATCAGGGCTGGCCAATGCCACGTGCCCTCTCTTGCTCTTGGGTTACGCTCCTGCACCTCGGAGTTCCTGGCCATTCCTGGAAATCTGGGCTGAACCAGCAGGCCTGGGTTGCCCGCGATCACCTTGGGGATGGGAGGGGAAAGTAAACAAGATTCTGCTCAGCACTGCAGAGACCAACTGCTGCAGCGTTGCCTGGCAGATGGGGCCCAAGAGGGAGACCATCTGTTTCCGAGTGAAGGCCTAAACTTCTCCCTGTGAGATCCCGGGCTGAAGAGATCCAACAGAGTTCAGTGGGCGCAGAGGCACAGGGGAGCAGCCGTGGCCTGGAGTGCTCCTTCAGTCCTGGGTGGGCAAGTTCCAGAGCTGAGCCAGAGCTTGGACCTTGAGTCTGTGGGCTGTTGGATTCCTGAGCGTTCCTATTCCCTATGTTCATTTTTTTTTTCTCTCTCTCCACGTCTCCACCCTCTTTTCCTCTTGGCAGTCCTTCCCTGGTGCGTGCAGAGCTTTGAACAGTCTGTGTTCCCTGTTGCTGAGCTGGGCAGGGGCTGTGTGGTTCACAGCTGTCACAGCTCTGCCCTTTGCCCACTCTCCTTGTCTCCACAAACCCCACCTGGCTGTGCCAAGGCCACCTGCCCAGTCCCTGGCTGCTGACACCTCACCCGGCTCCTGCAGCGCATCCCGGTGATGCCGGCAGGGGTTAAAGAGAGGCACACTGGGGAGGTTGGAGAAATGCTGTTAGACCTCAGGGCAGGGGCTGGCATCTCAGAGAGAAGGGGATGGCATCCCGGGAAAGCTGGAGAAGGAAAGAGCAATTTGCTGATAGTCAGCATGTCTGGGAAGCTGGGAACATATTGCATTAAACCGATAATCACACCTTGAACAGCGGGGTGGTCGTTTCCATCTGGCCTCGTGCTGGGCTCAGGCTCTCTCATTTCCTCCCCCTGCAGCCAGGGAATCTGAGGCACTGGGATGGCACAGGTCACCCAGCCAGGCTGCAGCTGGAGAGAGGAGAGCTGCCACAGCCTCTTGGATCTCCTTTTGCCCCAACTCCATCCTCCTTAGGCTGGGGAGTGGGAAGGCACTGGAGCTCTTCGCTTAATTAGAAGTAACAGCTGAAGCACTTGAGAAACAAAAGGTCCTCTCTTTCTCTGCCCCACTTTTACTCGGGAGCCGGGGTGGGGAGCAAATTGCTTGGAAGCCAGAAAGCGCCCTGGATCTTGTCACCATGGCTGCACAGGCACAACCTCCTGCTATCTCCAGAGGAACAAAACCCTCCTCCCACCCTCTCCTGTCTCAGCTGGAGCTGATAAAAGGAGAAGAAATAAACAAAACAAATAATAGTAATAATAATAATAGAAAAATACCCCAGCCCAAACCAGCAAATAAATATTCAGGGAATGAACCAATTTTATGCAGATCATATTATTTTCTGCAGTGGACTTTGGGTTGTTGGAAAGCTGAAGGACTCCAATGAGCATTTCAGGTTACACAGTCCATCTCAGGAATACTGGGATTTACACAGTCACAACTCAGGAGCATCCCAGATGATGCCGTTTGCTGGAGAATAATGATCTCTACCTATAAACATAATTATATCATTCTGATTTATTTATATACATGGATGTGTACACTAATAACATGATCAGATACAACTTTTATGTCTTCTTGTTTGGAACCTACAATGATCACACCCCTAAGCTGTCAACAAGAGCTGGACTGACTCTTCTACCTCTGGGTTACCCCATGTGCAGGGACAGGCACCAGAAGAAAGAGTGAGCAGAATTGTAGAAACATCCTGAGTTGGGAGGGACCCACAGGACCATCAGTTCAACTCCTGGCCCTGCACAGACACCCCAACAATCCCAGCCTGTGTCCCAGAGCGGTGTCCAAACGCTCCTGGAGCTCTGGCAGCCTCAGGGCTGGGACCATTCCCTGGGGAGCCTGGGCAGTGCCAGCACCCTCGGGGGGAAGAACCTTTCCCTGATATTCCACCTCCTAAACCTCCCCTGACAGACAACACATATTTTGCTACCACAGTTAAACTGCTTTTGCTACCTGGGCAGCTCCAGTCTCCACTGCAGTGAGGGCTTTAGAAGGTAAATCAAAATGCAAACCAAAGTCGGCTGTTGCTGTTTTCCTTGTGTTCTCACAACGAAACAGCTAAAAATACACCAAATAATATAGCTGCAAAGCAGTGAAAACTAGCAACCATGTATTTGTATTTTGAGAGAAATTAGGGCTATTATGGTTGCTCCAGACAGGCTTCCAACAGGAACTGGGTGGATAATTTCACTGGGTGCTTCATGCATCAGAGCTCTGACCATCTGCTGAAGGGAACATACCTTTTAACAACATGTCTCGTTTTGGCTCCGTGCCTCCGGGGCCACCTCCCTACAACAGGCACTATTTCAGTGCTTAATTACACTTACTGTTAAAAAAGGACATCTTATTTTTAGTGCCTGTCTTTCCAATATCAGCTGGTGGCCACCGAATATTCCATTGCCTGTGTGTGCCCATGGGAAGCAGTGTGTTTAAATCAGCCTGGGAATTATGTAGGCCAGAGTAGCTGATGGCCCAGAGTGGCTCTAAGCTGTCTTGGGTTTAAAAAAAAAAAATTATTCATGTGTGAACAAACAAATGAAGGGGAATAGGAACAACTGATACTTCAGCTTAACCTAGTTTTCTCCTTTTGGCACTGGCTGGCACACTCAGTGCTTTGGCTCACCTACTTTTTTACTATCAGTAGTAGAAATGATAACACTTGCAGTTTTAGCATGCAAATTATGACTTTGTAATACAATAAACATTTTTCTTAAGTATCGTTCTTGTTTACAGCTTTTTCTTGCAACTGCAAAAGAATATCACGCTGTCCTTCCAAAAAGACTGAATTAAGTGGCTGATTATGTCTTTCCACTTTTCCATACCCACATTTCCCACATTTCCCATTTGGTTTTTGGCCCAACTGTAGCAAAGTGGTACCTGTGAAAGTCCGTTCTGGGGCACAAAAGACCATTCATTTATTCCTGGGAGACTTGAAAGGGTGGACTCTTATTTTTAAACTTACCTGCCCTTCCTTTGTATATGGATTTACCTGGATAAATTCATTTAGACCATGACAACAGCTTGCTGAAAAGATCAGGCTCTTGCTGATAGCTCTGACCACCCTGCTCTCATGTCCTCCCATGGCCAGATAAACATGAACATCTGCATTGCCACCGTAAAAACAGCAATAAGGTTATTAATGAAGCTGGGGGGAGAACTGGGACAAGGCTCCAGTGCTCACGTCCTCCTGGAAAACTCTCCCCAGGACCTCTCTCTGAAGGCAGACACTCAGATGGCTTTGAGAACCTGAGTTAAGAGATCATTTTGAGGGAGCTGCTGATATTTCCCCAAACATTCCCACCCCTAAAGAAGCCAGTGTAGGATTTCACACCATACCAGGTGTTCAGGCCAGGCATGGGATTTTGGGGAACTTATGAGGGAAAAGAAATTGGGCAATGCTAGGGATTGCAACTCAGGCCATGGAATCATGGAATATCCTGAGTTGGAAGGGTCCCACAAGGATCATCAGTCCAACTCCAGCCCCTGCACAGGACACCCCAACAACTGGGAAGGTCCCCCCTGAGCCTCCTTTTCTCCAGGCTGAGCCCCACCAGCCCCCTCAGCTGCTCCTGGTGCTCCAGACCCTTCCCCAGCTCTGTTCCCTGCCCTGGACATCCTCCAGCTCCTCAATACCCTTCTGGTCCTGAGAGGTCCAAACCTTGTCACCCCTTTGTCTCGGAGCCAGTTGCGGTTAAAGACCAGTTTCCCGGGGCACACGGCTGTGGTGTGGCAGAGCGCGCTCCTGCACAGGCAGAGTGTGACCTCTCTGTCCCCTGCCGGCCATGCCGCCCCTTCCATGCCTCAGCACCACGCGCTGGTTGAGTGTCTGCCCCTCCACTATCCCCGCACACACCCGCACGTCCCAGCACCCCCAACTCCCAGCATCTGTGCCACTTGCTTGGCCTCTTTCCTTTATGCTGCTCCTCTCCACCGTCGTGTGACAGCTATTGTGTGGTCCCTGCCACACAAAAGCCAGCCTGACCTAATTTAAATCAGTGCTATTGAAGCCGTTCTTGTTTTATCTCCCAGCACAAGGGCTGTGCTCCCCGTTTCAGAGGCAGAAGAAATGAATGGCTAATTGGGGGGGTATTGTGCACGGCAGCGTTGTCTCCCGGCCCTGATTGTCAGCTCTCCTGCTCCGCAGTGCTTCCAGCTCCGCTCTTGGAACGGCCACGCAGGCTTTGGGAGTGGAGGCAGGAAAAGGGGAGAATGGGACTGTGCAGCCAGTGCAGCGTGTCAGGGAAACAAAGCCGAGCACGGCCGCTGGTGAGAGCTGGGGGAGGGCTCCCAGCTCAGAAAGGGCAGATGCTGGTGATAATAGAATGTCCAGCCTGCACGTCCAAAGCAGCCCCCGGGTTCTTTTTTCCCCTGCGACAGTCCTTTCTCGTGCTCGGGGACTGCCCGTGGGGAGCGGGCGAGGCACGGGGGGCTCGCACACCCAGCAGGGCCACGCGGGTGGGAAAGCGCTGGGAGCGGAGCAGTGGGACAGGTCAGGGGCTGGAACGGAGACCCAAGTGCTGCAGGATCTTTGTCCTGCGGGCAAAGTTTGAGCCGTCCCTGACAATGGATCTTTGTCAGAAAAGCCAGAACATCCCCGGGAGCCATTCCAGCAAGCGGTGTGAAAAACGAGGTTCACTCTCCTGTTAGGATTCAAAAATTTAATAAAGGACAATAGGGGACAAAGACAATAACGCAAAAGTACAGCGCCGGGTGCTTGGCACTCAGCCAAGAGCACACCTGCCATTTCGGAGACACCTTTTACATACTTTTCCTATTGCATCAGCCTATTGCATATTCACAAACAACTATACATATTCAAACTTTCCCCCCAAACTAGTTCACGTGTTCCAGGAACTATTTAGCATGGCTCCTCCTTGGGTCCGCCTTTTCAGAGCATGTGCCTTCTCTGGCTGTGGTTTTGCGCCGTTGTTCTTATCCTCTCCAGTTTGGGTCTTGGTCCATGGTCTCTGCAGATGGGAGTTGCTGATAGCTGGCATGTCCGTAGCAGGGGTCTCCATCCCACTTTCATTGGATTTTATCCATCCGAGCAGACAGTTCAATTACCACAAGCATAACTATATCAGCTATTTCACTACTGTGTCTAAGTTTAGTTAATAACAGAAATAAGGGCATCATTATTGTTACAAAAACGGTATCTTTCTAGCAAAGCTACTTGAACATTATACATATAGCGTCTATTTTAATATTTGCGAAAAGCCAATATTATAATATGTATTTATAACAGCGGGAACCAGCGGAAAGAGGGGGCTTTGTCTGTGCCCCCCAAGCCAGCGCTGCCCACGCGAGGAGCACGCAGAGCCCACGACTCGGTGTGTCCAAGGGCTCCCAGAGCCCAGCGCTGCCAGAACCGGGGACCACCGCGGGATCCGTGTGCGTCTGGGAGGTCACACCGAGAGCACGAAGTCTTTCATGGAATTCCTGCCTCTGCCTCCCACAGGTACCTTCCAAGAGCTTCCTCCCTGGCGCTGTGTGCTCCGGCAGCTCCTTTCTCCACCCATCGCCAGGCTGAAAGAGGGCTGCGGGAGAAAACAAAGCCCAAAGCATTTCAATCTTTCCATGGATGGTTTGGGTCACTCACAGATCCGCTTCTCTGCTCGAGGGAGGGGACCTTGCCCCCAGCTATTGATCAGCTCTGCCCCAGCACATTCGGCTGATGCTCAGTGCAAAGGTTGGTACCAGTCCTCTCTGCAGCTCTGCCAGCTGCAGGCAAAAAGAATTTCACTCCAGGATGTTTAACAACAGCACGAAGCAAACAAGTCCCAAGGCATCAGGTTTGTCATGGACTCGGATGTAACATTATAATCCTTACCATAAATCAGATCAGAATAAAGCACTGGCAAGCCCTGAAGTGAAAGGACATGTGACAACCTCTTCTCTATCCCTTTTGGCCCCAAATCAAAAGATCAGCTACAAAATTGTAAAATGAAATTGTAAAATTAAAAGTAGATTTTGTTAAGAGTTATTAGTTTGTTAAGTGCTATTAAAAGTGAGGTTCTTTTTGCTTTCATCTGGGTTTATGATTCATTTCTCCATTCTAAGCTTTTCTCTGCAGCCAGCAGAGCATAAAATACACTTCAACAAAGAAAACAAAACGGGAAAAAAAATTCCCATGTTACTACCTGATTCCAAGGGCTGAGATTTTACCAAAAAGAGAAGGGTCGCCATTAAGTAAGTTGTTAACATTGCAGTAGGGTAAGAGGAACAAACCTAGGACCATCTGGGATTGTCAGCTCTTGGCTGAGGGTGTCGAGGCCCTGGAATGTAATGCCCAGAGCGGCTGTGGCTGCC
>VZRO01006790.1:2029-23688 GCA_013397915.1 Daphoenositta chrysoptera
CCCAGCCATCACTTTCACTCTGTAAAAACACTCTTGAAAGTATTTGCATTCTCCTAATTGCTGCTTCAAAATTACTTCTGCTGCCATTAACCAGGATTTTGATAGTGACTTTACACGTCCTTTGCAAGTAGGAAGTATGAAGAAACAGTTAATCCTTAAGTTGAAGGGAGTAAATCCTTCAAGACCATAAAAATGAACTAAGTTCTTTTTACCACAACTCTTCTCAAGAAAGAGGTCTGCCTTCCCCTCGGCTGAGTTAAGCAATGTTTATGTCAGTAGTAAAACAATTCTGGTCTTGGTGATCATGTAGGATCATAGCATTTTTCTCACTGCAAAGGAAACTGAAGTAGCAGATTGAACAAAGAAAGAAGTTGCTACTGACTGGAAGAACTATAGAATATTTTAAGTAGGAATAACAAACAATACTTAACCTGAACTACAGGAGGAGTTTTCTTTGAAAAGGAAGCAAAACCACTGCTTAACAGCAGCTTTAAGATGCTTCCAAATGTGCTTCAGCAACTAGTTGCACAATTAGTATTAACGGTATTGAACTTTCAAACATTTTTTCTGTACTCAGGAAAGCTGAGGCACGTTTGTGTCCGAGGTGACGTGGTGAACATCAGCCAGCACAGTGCAGGCCACCCATCAGCTCTGCTTTGGTCAGTCCCTGCCCAGCACCCCCCCAGGGGTACTTCTGAACCTGTGCTAAAGCCAGCAAGGTTCAACTCAGGCTCTTGAACTCTTGCTGCAACGGCAGTAAAATCCCTTAACTTTTTGCTCTGACACCAGATTGTCACCAACAAATCAAGCAGAGTGCTACTGCCACCACCCCAGGCTGCTCCTAATGACTGGCACAACCGTTCTTAAGGCACAGAAAGCTCTTAAGGAATCAAAGAGAATGGACATTAATGATGTTAATCATAACTCTAAAAGACAACTTTAAATGCATTACAGTTACCTCTAAATCTATCTATCAATTAATATAATTAATGCTTTTCTAGATAATAGTCTGAGTAATGTTGGAATCAATCTATTACTGCCACTTCCAAGAAAAAAAACCATTGTCTTCTCTTTGTTCCAGTACTACATTATTCCTAACAAACTATTAGCTATATTTAAATGACCTTTAATGTCTTTTTACATAGACTTACTGAAACAGTAATTTTAATCTTCAACTCTTGCCCAATGTGATTTTTTTTCCATCAAAAAAATATTTTGCTTAAGTAACAACTAATAGCTGCCTTTAAAGGACACACCATTAATGAGGTATAACTTTCCAAGTTATTTATGTTGACCTTGGGCCAATATGACAAAAAGTTATAGCCATTCCCTGGCAAAATGAATTCATTCTATGACAGCAAAGGACTTTGAAGAATCCCTGAATTTTGCTACATCAGGTTGATGTCACAACATGGTGGTTGTTTCTTTCAGCAGCCATGTTAATATTTAATAAAATAATATTTGTTCCCGAGGTCAAAAAACTATGTTAAGTGTGCAAATAAATACTAAACAAATATTTTGTATCAAACTTTTATGCAAAGATAAATAATTGTTACACTGTAAAATTGTCAGTTCCATTTACTGTACATTGACTACAATACAATGCATGAGAGACTAAAAGAAAAGGGTTTGTTTAACTACAAACAGTCTTAAAACTGACATACATTGTGGATATTTCCCCATAAAAACTTCAAATGCTCTGTTCATTTCATTGCTCACAACTAGCTAACTTACATCTCTTAGCAAAATAAACACATACCCTTTATTTAGCATGGCATATTTTGTTACTGAATTAATAAACAAACATTATATAAAAATGATCTGAACATTTGCCTCAAGGGGGAGCTTACAGTTCATTCTTGTAGATCCTTTGCATTTTTCAAGCCATTCCAAGCTAATGTTCTTTGACGACATTATAATACAGCCTCACTGCAAAATGTTATTTTTGCTTTGTTTTCAGTCAGTAAATCATTATACCTCCATGCTACTGTCCTTCCTAGGCGTCTTTGAAATCCATAGTGTGGACTGGTTTGGACTGGTTTTTGTTCTTCCTTTACTGAAAAATAAAAATACAAACTATTTTCAGTGCATGCGTGCCTTTGCAGTCCCGGTTCAGCTCTGTCATCAGACCTGAGCGTTCCATCCCCCGATCTCAAGGTGCTTTCTCATTTGGTGCTTTCACAGCGTGGGTTCCCCATCCACAGTGGCACTGTTACCAAAGACACCAGACCACCCTGCTCAGCAGTGCTACTCCCAGGAACTCTACTGAACTGGCCTGCATGGATTTTATTTTAGTTTTTTCCAGTCCCCATCCAACCACACCTCTCGTACAGAGTGATATTTTTCAGAGAAGGGTGTGGACGCAATTTGACCAGGGCTGGTGGAAGCTGAGCACTTCCCTTGTTTGGGGGGGACCAGAGCACATCCCCCCACCCCTAAATCCATGCCCAAGGTGCAGCCCACCCACTCCAGGGGGTTCCACACCCCTGCCCACCCTGCATAAACCAAGGGGGTCACTGTGCACCCGTACGGCAGCAAGCCTCTTCCCTCCAGGGCTTGACCTGACACCTAATGAAGTGATGGCACATGAATCAGACTCCTGGCAATGAATGGCTGGTAGAAAGCTTCCCTAGGACTGGTTTTCAGTCAAAACTGTCAATAGTAGGTTTGGTGTTTGGAGTTTTTTCAGTAAAAAAGATAAAACTGGTTCCAAAAGTACCTGCTCTGCAATACTGCTGAAGTGTTCACTCTGATTTTTCCAGGGAGCCCTGAGGTACCCTGAAAGTTTATGGCAGTCTTTCCACATGGCTACGACTGCCACAACACAGCATCTTCCCTCACTTAGACTGGCAGACAACAGTGCACTGCAGTCTGCTGAAGTAGGAGTCACTTCAGGAGCCACTGCAGCTGTATTTCAATGCAAATGCTTCAATCTCTGGGTAAAATATTTCACACTGATGGTTTTTTCCCCAATTAAGTAAAAACCAGAGGAGGAGACGTAGCCCTACATAACTCTGTAATGTGGAAACCTAAGAGTCCCAACAGTCCTATACATTCAGTTTTACTCCTTTCCTGGTGTGTAAATGCAAGCAAGTCTGAGTTGATTTAAAATGTACTTCGAGGGTGCTGAATGCTACAGTAGTTTTCAATCCCTCCAGACTTACCTCTGAAGTCCTACAAAGTAATGCATTATGTACCTGAGCCCATTGGAGTAATTGAAAAGACTCCCTTTGGCTTCAGTGGACTTTAGATCAGGCCACAATGCTATAAACAAAGCAATTGCAATGAATCAAGTAGTTCCAGCGCTTCCTTCTTAAAGAAACGAAGTCACTACTTCCTTCCCAATTAATCCAGAAAAAGCAGGCATATTTCTTAAATTAATGATGAAAGGCCTTGAATGGAGAGTCCTTGCCACACAGCAGGAACAATTTCTAAATACCTTGGAACTTGAGCTGTATCAAATGAGCTTATCTTCAGCAAACCTACGCTGATTTTCACAGCTGGTTCAGGAAACAGATTTTAGTGACAAAGGTAAGATGCAATAAATAGTTTCAGCATATTGGTGTTTTGACCATCAAATGTAATCATAGAAACTGAGAAATATACCAGGTTGGAATTTAAACTTTCTGCAAGGCATTCAGATGATAATGGAGATGGGTCTTTGAAGCAGTTTCTCCTTGCTTCCCTGGAAGAAATGAAAGGGAGAGCATCTAAGCATGAATGAGCTGATCATTTCTGCTAGCTACAGGGACGAGGTGTTGTTTTGCCTTATTACTACCCTTCAAGAGCCCAATGTCAGGCAAAATTAGTCATGACCTTTCAAGCTAGGCATGTCCTGGTTGGCCATGGGTTGTGGCTTTCAGAGGAAAGGTCACCATGCTGTGGAAGCCTAAAAAAGAATGAGAAGTCAGGGTCATGTGGAAAGTTGGGGATCCCTCCTTCCCCAGCAGGACAGAATCCCTTTCCTAAAGCTATACAGTGTCCAGATGATCAGTTCAAGTGATCATCTCTTTTTTTGAATTGCTTTTTGCCCAAGAACTGCATATTTGTGATGAACTAAAATGATTTGCAAGGCAGTCATAAGTGGAGATTGAAAATAGATGGGAAGATATTTTTTAAAAAGCAAAGTTTTGTTTCAAGAGATAAAAAAAAATACTTCATTTTTGGTTATGGGTTTTTTGATCTAAATGACTTTTAAAAATGGTTTAATTTCTTTAATTAAAAGTTTTGATGCAACTCAAAATGGACATTCTGGGAACAAAAAAAACCAAACCAACCAACCAATGAAAAAGAGAACCCTGTTTTGCATCAA
This sequence comes from Daphoenositta chrysoptera, assembly GCA_013397915.1. NCBI lineage: Eukaryota > Metazoa > Chordata > Aves > Passeriformes > Daphoenositta > Daphoenositta chrysoptera. The sequence continues at coordinate 6,342 of VZRO01006790.1, forward strand.
AACCATATTGTCCTTGATTTTTGTATAATTTCATCTATCAAACTAATCAGCTAACAGAAAAAAGGGCAATCTTCCAAGGTGAATTTCCAATATCTGTGTCATGCAATTTTGAAGTCTTGGAAGTTCAGATGAATTAGTTGTGGATGAACTGCTATAGCATCAAAGGCCTGATCAAAGCCCACTGAAGTCAACACTACTGTTTCTATTGATTTCAGTGGGCCGTGAATCTCTCATTGTTTTCCCAGGAGCATTCCAGGGCTGAAACTTTTCTCAGAAGAGAAAGACCTGCCAGAAAAGGTACAAACATGTACCATATACTTACCAAGAAATCCAGGGCCATTGTAATAAAGGTTCCATAATTCAATTGCTATATAACTGCTATTGATATACATAATATTATTTTACTACTCTTTTTTCTTTGAGCTTCCAACCTTGTGCAACCCCACTGCTGAGGTTTGTACATAACCTTTCACAGACTTGTATTTGCCTGTCATAAGACAGGTTGGAAAATGCACATTTTCCTTTTCTTTATAGAAAATTCATAAAATAAAAATACTATTTAGTTCATTATGCACATATCTTTTTTTTATGGCCACTTGTTTCAATGAGACATGGTACCAAGGAGTACTGCAAATATCCCTGTACACTTCACTCATACAGACAGAAACAGTCTTCACATGTGAAGTGTCTTCTCACCTGAAACAAGGTATTGCAGCTATTGGCAGGAAATATTAAGTAAAAACTGTAAGGAAGAAATAAAGGCTAAAAATAAGGATGATTTTTCTTTCTAATTTCTTAAAACAGATATCATATTCCTTTTAAGTATTCCTGCTCTTCAGGAGGGACAACAGTTTATGAATCTGTTTATTACTCTTGATATTTTACCAAAATAGCATTTATCTACAAAACATATTCCAGTTTAAACTCTTCTGGTTTACATTAATTCAAAAACACTTCCTGAATTAAAGGATGAAAATTATATTTGAGAGTTTCAGGAAAACCAGTTCAGAAAAAAGAATAAATTATATGCTGTCATATTTTGACGTATCTATATCATATTTTGAGGAAAATGAAAATTCCAAAGAATTTTAAAGCATGAAGCGAAGTACATCGTATTTCAAAGGCTGAAATGTTTCCTCTTTGCATAAAAATACACCTGCTTGATACCACAGCTATGTACACATATCCATTTGCTTTATGCATCCTCTTTAGCACATACGTGGTGCACAATGGATGTGTCAGTGGTGTGTGGCTCAAAGCATGTTTTTGCTTTTCATTTTCAATTTCTCTGCTTAGTGGTCCATCTGTTGTTTGTACAGTATGTGCAGTGGAACAGCATCAAGCAGCTGCTGGCCCTTAGATTTATCCTTGGAACAAACTGTACTTTCAGCCAGAAATTGAGTCCCTGAGTTCACCCTGTATCTGTGAGGGACCCTGCTGATATTTCCCACAGCCCAGATACTTTATAGGTGGCAATCACAATGAAAGAGGGGAAGTAAAAGTGCTGACAACAGCCCTGCCTAGCGAATGGTCTGCAAAGAGACCTTCTTCAGAAAACAGGTGGAGTCCCAACAGGAACATACTTTGAGACCTGGAATTATTTCAGCGCGTTGTGGAAAAGCTTGAAGGTGAATGTTCAGCTCTAACAGCTGTAAACTACTTGGATTTTAATAGATGAAAAGATGCTTATTTGCATATTTGGGGACAGATGTAAGCAGTCTTTCAGTAGGAATAGCTTGCCAATGGAAATATGAATTCTGCATTATAAAACCACTATGGATGAGTATATTTTACCTTTTATGAAGCATCTGGAAACAGCAAGTCCCAAAAGCCACCAGTATCAACAGCAGTAGTGGTATAGTGGGTATTACAACATAAATTAGATTCGGAATTATACCTACAAGACAAAAGCTGTCATTAATGTCTCCCATGTTGAAATGCTTTTAACTATGTGAGTAAAAATCTGGAGTAAAATAATAGAAATACTTTAACTTACACAAAAGAACACACATATTCCTTCTACAGGAAGAGCTCCAAAGAGAACTCAGCAGTATCAAGAATAAAACAGCCCTTGAGTTATGTGCAAAACATATCTTAAGGTCTTCCATTCTGATAATTTACAATCTCATAATTCAAAATCCAAGTATTTTAACACATTTCAGTTCACAGCCTATTTTTACAGTCCATTTTAACTGTAAACTCAGTATGTTGGATTCCCTGCCCATGCAGGACGACAGGAGGAATGAGCCTGGCCCTCACCTTCCCTTTCCCCATAAAAGACACGTGTAGCCTCTCCTTGGCTAATAAGGACATCTAAAGGTGCTCCTCTGCAGATCCCTGGACAAAAGGAGTGGGAAATAGTACAAGCTGAGACTCTATTATCTGTCTTCAATAGAGGATGGGGTCTGCATCTTCCAGAAGGGTTCTGTTCCCAGTAACTATATGCCCATGTTTTATACAAGCACACATCTGGTGTACAAACTGTGGAGAGTTTCTTACCTATTGCCCTGTTTTGAAAATATTTTTCACTAGTAAGAATAAATGTAAATATTCAGGTTATGTCTGAGTTTTAGAGAGAGAGAGTTTGTATTAAATGGCATTATTGATTTCAAACCAGAGTTCATCAATATATTATTCCTCTGGGGCTACAAATAATGGAAACACCAGTTAGGAAGCTGGCTCAAATCCAGACAACCAGTGGGGGAACAGAGCACCCGCTTTCCATAATCCCATGGTGCAATGCTGTAAAATCCAGAGCTGCTCCTTAGACACGTTCAGTTCCTTGAACTAAAGCCATGCTACAACTCTTCACGAGCCTCGGGACTCCGTTCAGGAGATAAATTGCTGAATGAAGCAGCCAGGAGCATTGCAGAACCTGGGCAGTAGGTACCCACTTCCCAAATATCAAGTGTCATCTCCACTGGGAATCTCAGCAAGGCACTGAACTCCTCTTAGCATGTGGTTTTCCTTAAAACCCAGGATACTTGGGGGAGTTATGGACACTGTTTATTCTAAGTTTGGTGAGACAAAGAAATAATTTGTTTCCACAGTAACAGAGAGGATTAAGACTCTTGAAATGTTATTCAAATATATGTATTTTCAGGGCACTTCGTAAGGAAACAGACTGTTTCTTCTTATTGACAAAAATAGAAACAAACATTAATTTAATCCCACTGTTAATATTTTTAGCAGAACACTAAATTCCTGTGAACACATTACCTGTTTCAGTAGCAATAATATGATACTGATCTTCTGGTTTGCTTGTGTCATAAGGATTTCCTGCTGGCACTGTTGGAAAAATATCTGAAAAGGAGATGAGACATTTTAGGAAAATAGTAAAAAATATGGCCATTTTTTTGTTAAATAAATTAATACTAATTACATTTTATTTATATTAAAAATGAACATTTTAATGATTTATTAAACATACATGTAAACAGGATTTTATTACAAAATTGGAATTTTATCTGGAACAAGAATTGCAAGCAGTGCTATTCTGAACAACAGCCATATATTTGTAGCTGTTGCTCTCTGAAGGATTCATTTTTTCCTGTGTTCCAGTTCTTAACTGTGCCTGTTAAATTTGAGTAATTTTGGAGGGTCTTGTAAGCTGTCCTTATAATTATGTATTTACCAATGCAACTGAATTTAATGTGTCAAAATTTCTTACCGTATTCTGGCTCCGCTCTGTCTCCTAATTCTTTTTCTAAGACATTATCTGTTAAATCAATATTTGAAATTGATTGTTGAAGAATGAAAAATGTGTGCAATAAAACAGATGTTTCCATTATTTTTCATGCACTATCACAGAAGCAGATACATTCCCCCATACAATAATTGCTTAATTCTTCAGCATTTCATCTTCTTACCAAAGACTCTTTGCAAACTTGTGTCAAATCACCTCTGGTTCATACTTTTTGCTCCTTAGAAGAGGACTATAGTTTACTCTGATTCCAATTCTTGGTGGCCTCTGACTTAATGGCTAATGGATAACGGCTAAGCCACTGAACACCCTAACTTCTTGTGCCGAATAAAGCTCCTAACATATTCAAAGGTTCATTTCTGCAGACAATTCTAAAACAATGTAAGAAGTTCTCTGTATCAGAAGGTTATACTAACTTAATAGTGCTATGACACCACAGTTCTGAGTGTCTTGATAAGTACAAACTGCTGGGAGAAATCAAAACAGAGATAAAGCCTACTAGAAAAAGGCAATTATTTCACCTACTCTGGTAAAAAATGGCTACATTTGGCCATATATAAAGAAAGATGCCAAGATACCCCAAAGAACTGGGTTGCTGTCTCTTGACTGCAGAAGAAGAGATGAGTTTTTAATTTGATTGCATAATCAAAACCACAGGAGCAGGACAGGAATTAAATGTGGTTGCAATTACCAACCTATAATTAAATTTAAGATTGCTGAATGATCAATATGCTCCAAAGCCAGACTGAACATTGCAACAGTAAATGCGGTCAAGGGAGGCACTATAAAGAGGGCTTGGAAAAATAAAAGTGTCTACCAGAAATGTAGCTGCTGCTTGAGCAAGGCTGCCTAATGAGCACTGCCCTGGACTTGCTGCTGATACAATTAGATGAAACTTCATCCCAGTCACCTACAACCTGCTCTGGCCTGTGGCTGGTATCACACTCCATATATTGAGTACAGACAGGAGAGTTGTGAAAACAACACACTCGGATAAACAAACTGAAATTCAATATGCATGTGGCACTTTAATAATCCTGGTGAAATGGATGTATTTTGTATTGCTAAGAGCTGACATTGAAGCCATTACGGTGATTTGAGGGGGAAAAAAAGGTCATTTGTAAGTCTCACTTGGTTTGAGATAACAAATGTAATTTTCTTACAAACACTGTGTTACTTTCTTCAGGCAGTGAAAGAAATGTCATATATCTATTTATATACATTTATGCATCTACTCCTTTCCTCCATGTGACAGAAAAATACATTTCTGAAGAATAGTCTGTTTTGCTAAAGAGCACAATTGCAACAGTTCGAAAAATAAATAGCTACCATTCAGTAGTGCTGTATTTAGCTGCATAACAATGTAGATACTAACAACAATCTACTTGTACATTGTTTGCCTTATATGCCTCATTATAAACTAATAACCCATTTCTACCTAGAGAAAGAAATAGAAATATATTTTCATTGTTACCGTTATTGCTTTATTTTCTGCCAATCCAAAATACCCACCACTTCCTCAGATGGTAAAAGCAATAGAAAAAACAATTCTTTATCACATCTCAACAAGAATGGTAAGTAGTTTAGAATAATTACAGAATAATTATCTAAATTAAATTTGTTTGCTTTTAAAGTATGAAACATACCTGAAACCAAACCTTTTTAATAAAGCTTGCAGTTTCTCACAATTAAAAATGTTGGGTTTTTAACAATATAAAGCATTTTTGTTTTGTTACATTGTTTAAAAGTAATTCAAACAGTTCTAAAAATGATAAAATTGCATATGTCGCATTTCCTTAAAGGGCCTGTGATGATTACTGATCATCACAAAGTAGTGATATCCACTAACAATTTCAAAAGCAGGAACAGATTTAGGAGGTGGCAGTGAAGTATATTGGTGTATCAACTCTTCCAAATATTTAATATTTGCTTGTAATATTTATTGCCATTAATATCCTCATTAAGAGACCAGAAAGTTAAAAAATTATGTATCCACCAAAACCAGAGGAACAAAATAGCCTGGATCTCTACAGACAGATAGATCTCTACAAAGAGAGTGATTGTTGCTTGATCATCAGCATAGAGAAAGAAGGTAGGAAACTACAGAATTATATAGGTCAAATAGCTGCTAAGAGTAGGACTTCATAGAATCATAGAATGGTTTAGGTTGGAAGGGACCTTAAATAATATCTTTTCTCCAATTTTCTTGCCATGGGCAGGGACACCTTCCACTAGACCAGGTTGCTCAGAGCCCCATCCAACCTGGCCTTGGGCACTTTCAGGGATGGGGCAGCCACAGCTTCTCTGGGAAACCTGTGCCAGGGCCTCACCACCCTCACAGGGAAGTATTCCTTCCAATTTTTAATTTAAATCTACTTTCTTTCAGTTTGAACACATTCCCCCTTGTCCTGTCATTCCAGGCCCTTGTAAAATGTCTCTCTCCAACTTTCCTGTGAGCTCCCTGTAGGTACTGGAAGACCACAATTACATCACCTCAAAGCCTTCTCTTTCCCAGGCTTAACAATCCCAATTCTCCCAGCCTTTCCTCACAGCAGAGCTGCTCCGTCCCTCTGATGCCCTTGGTGCCTCCTCTGGGCTGGCTCCAGCAGGTCCCTGTCCTTCCTGTGCTGGGAGCCCAGGGCTGGATGCAGCACTGCAGGTGGGGTCTCAGCAGAGGGGCAGAGGGGCAGAATCCCCTCCCTGCCCTGCTGCCCACGGGGCTTTGGGTGCAGCCCAGCACACAGGGGGTTTCTGGGCTCCCAGGGCACACAGCCGGGGCGTGTCCAGCCTCTCACCCACCAGCACCCCCAAATCCTTCTCCCAGGGCTGCTTTCATCTGTTCATCCCCAGCCTGGATTGGTAGTGGGGGCTGCCCTGACCCAGTTGCAGCACAAGCATTGAGTCTTGTCAAACCTCATAATATTCCCATGGGCTCACTTCCTGAGTTTTTATTAATTATTAAATTAAATTAATCCATAATTTCATATGCATTCTGACTTTCAGCTTTGTTTTTGAAAAGACACACCAAAAATTATTTGAAAACATTTGCATGATGCTGCTGAAAAACACGTTTTCATTTACTGTAAGTACTGCCAAGAATAGAAAATGTTACAGGCTCAAACTGGAAAGTTTACTTTTCACGTCCTTTCTGGTTTTGCACCATGTTCTAGTTTATAGATCACTTTTCCTCTATTGACATATACAGAACTTATGTCATGTCTGGAAGCACAGCCAAATTGCCTAAGATCTGTTTTTTCTGTCACCATCTCAACTAGCATGCATCTGCTTTTCATATCTCTAAGTCTACATGCATGAATTTTTTCCTGCTGTTCTGGACTTCATTCTCCAAGCCATGACTTCTTGAAATAACCACCACACATAAGTTGGTATAAAATGGCAGGGCAGCAACTACAAGGACAGTGCAGTATTTTTTACAGGAGGACCAAGAGATGTCTTGGTCACCCTACCTGAAAAGCAGAAAACGTCCACTTAAAACATTTTGTGAAGAAAAAATAGCTAGGGAATTAATTAAATCAAAACAAACCTGGGAATGCATGATAGTGAAGCTAACTTTGAAAACATTCTTATTAGATACAAACAGGTTTATTCAAATGTATTCAAAAATTAATTTAAATAGTTGTTATTGACATGTTACATCCCCTGTTAGTGCCAGCTCAGGCACACACTAAAGGAACCAGAACCACAGGCCAAAAGACACTTGAAGATTCCCTCACAAACCACGAGGCAATTGTTTTTCTAAGACAGTGTCCCACCTGTGAAATATAATTGTAGTTTCACCTACCTGGGGCATATTTGCAGATAAAATTGTGCTTCATGTTGCATCTGTCATCGTTCCATTGATAAAGGTATGGCCCTCCCAGACCAGGGTTTGCAGTTGGCTGATGATACATCACCACACAGGCTTCACTTCCACAGGAAGGCTCATCTGTGTACCAATTTCTAGTTTTTGAAGATAAGGTTCATCAGGATGACAAAGAAAAGAGTTTGCCAAAGAGAGGAGTTTGCATCAGTGAAGAAATATCAATCCAAACAGTCCCATGCTCTTCAAAGACATCCGGCACTTCCCACAACCCTTCTGTGAAAGGAGTTAAAGGCCCAAGCTCCACATCTTTGAGTCTTAAAAAAAAAATCTGATCAAAGCAACTCTGCAGAAATAACACCCTACTGCTCTGCTTTCTTCCCTATTAGACTCTTATCTGTCCCCTTGTCCTGAGTTCTGTGAGTTGCTGCTACTCTGGTCTCTGGCTTCATCAGGAAGTTAAGGCTTTTCAAAAAGGGTAGAAACAGAACAATTTATGCTAAGCGTCTCACAATAATTTATTTGATGGTTGGCTCCCTGATTTGCGGTGGCCAGAGCCTTGCAGAATTTACCTGCCTGCTTTCAGACCACACCCTAAAGACTCTTGTGTGTGGCAGAACAACCTCCAAACATCATGCAGAGGCAAACTCTGTGGGCAGGAGCAAAGAAATTTGTAGGCTGAAGCCACACAATGCCATCCTGTCACAGCTTCAAATTCAAAACCCTGATTGCCATCTACCCTTCACCTGGAGAAGTCAAGGGGGAGATGCTGCAAACTTCATGCCTTCAAGCAAGGCTTGGCATTTCAGGCTCCATTTCTTTCCATGGAACCTTCTCAATAAGGAGTTTCACGTGCTTACCTGAATGGTGACACACTTCCATCAGCCCACTGGTAGAGGTCGGGGCAAGCACTCGACGTGGCCAGTCCGTCGCCACTTCTCCACAGCCCAATCCAGAAATCACCATCAGAAATCCCAGAGCCTGATTTGGTGAGGTTTTGCAGCATGTTTTCTATTAGCTGCTGCTCGGCTTCACTTTCCAAGCTCAGTAAAGCCCCACCGTCGATTTCACAAGCCTGGCGGGCCTCCTGGAAGCCCACACGTCTAGACAAGTCCTGGAAATAGGCTAATTTGTAACACGAACGCTTGAAGGCACCATAGCACACCTTCTGGCCTGAAAAATAAAAACATGGGACTGTTCAGAGTACAGTAAGGAATATCAAAGCTGCAGGAAAAGAATACAGCACATCATGCATGTGCTGATGGAGGGCTGGAGATTTTTGTCTGAGAGGATTCATGGTGATAACACTGGCACCACCAAAATCCTTTGCTCTGATTTAAATTGCAAATAGCACACAGTTCATAGGATTCTATGTCATCTTCCCATGGCCTGTGAAACTCTCCAAAACACTGAAGATTCCCAATAGGTTCTAGGAAAATATTCTCTACTTTAATGACTGTACCATCAGGCCTCTCTGTTAAAGCCAGGATGTGTTTGGAAGGTATTTTCTTGACTATTTTATACTAATGGACCAATTTCATATCTATTTTGTAATTGGAGCTAATAAATTATTTTTTAAAAAGTTTCAAATTCACATTTTTAGTGGCAAGAAGCAGCTGGAAATTTTTTTGATCCTCTAAGTTAACCTTGAGAGGCTGTATATGAGAGGAACTCATAGCCACTCTTCACTACAATGTGCCTAAGTACAGCCTGTAAGGGTGTATGGAAGGAGAGGGTCTGCTCCTTCCAGTTCTGTAAGACAGATACATTTTTTTCCTAAAAAGGAAAAATAATTATAATTTTCAGCTACTAAGACTCTCTAGAGTTTATTCAAGATGAGGGATTAACACGTTCAATAGTCATCTGCAACTGAACTCCAGTACATTTATTTAGGAACAGTACAAGGCTTCTAAATATAACCATCTCTTTGAAGAACCAAAATCAAGTTTTCCCAGTATAGAAATCTATCATTGGAGAAGAAAAGTAGGAAATTTTATTTTGTTAAGTAATAATGACTGAAGAATACCAAAGTAACAAAAACTACCAGGCATTATCTAGATTGTTTAGAAATCAACAAAAGTCATCATTTTGCTGGAAAATTTGACAATCACACAACATGCTGAGCCAGAATGGATCATTGATGGTGATGGAGTCCAACTCCTGGCCAGGTGCAGAACAACCTAAGAGTATTGTCCAAACACATCTTGAGTTCTGTCAGCCTTGCTGCTGTCACCACTTCCGTGTGAGCCTGTTCCAGTGCCCAGCCACCCTCTGGGTAAAGAACCTTTTCCTGATACCCAACCTAAACCTCCCCTGACACAGCTTCAGGCCATTCCCTCGGGCCCTGTCACTGTCACCACAGAGCAGAGATCAGTGTCTGCCTCTCCACTTCCCCTCGTGAGGATGCTGAAGACCACAATGAGATCTCCCCTCCATCTCCTCCAGGCTGAACAGACCAAGTGACCTCCGTGGGTCCTCATACAGCTTCCCCTCAAGGCCCTTCACCATCTTCACAGCTCTCCTTTGGGCATTCTTTAAGAGCTTTATATCCTTCTTATATTGAGGCACCCAAAACTGCTCACAGCACTTGAGGTAAAGCCACACCAGCACAAAGTACAGTAGTTTCTTGTACCATATCAGATTTGCCTTTGAAAATCTTGTATTTAGTCTCACTTTTAAGCAAACCCAGATACATGACTCACATAAGTAACCTTTGAACAAGACTTATCCTGTTTCACCCTAAAAAAAAGTCGTTTGTCACTGGGAAACAGCAACATCCTCCCATAACTTCAGCTATATTTAATTTTTCTCAGTCAATGTTTTTCTATACACAAAGAGTAAACATCGAAGTAAAAAAAAAAAGCTTAAAAGCTACAATAAAGTTCATTCTTTTTGCATTAGTTTTGCTTTACTTTTGTCTTTAATAAGTAGGATACTTCCAACAGCAGACAGCACAAGGGCTGAGATGAAGACATCTCTGTATTTGCACAGAGCATAGTTTCAAGTATTTGCGGAGAATAAGCAGACTGTATCAAAGATGAATTAATATGGGAATGGAAAAACAGGATCAGGTCTTGACTTTTAGCTAAATCTGAAAGTAATTCTTATTTTTTGGGATCATTTCTGTTGTAGAAAGCTAAGTTATTGGGGCAGTATGGATATACTATGCTTAGCTTTCTAGTGTTTCCTACAATTCTTGTAATTTTTCTAAAAACAAACAAACCAACCAACCCCAAACAAAAACTCTGAAACCTCCACTTTATAATATCCTGTTACAGTTCATCTGGAGAAGGACTATCAGGAAGAGAAGCATCTTTGTAATCTCATTCTTAATTGGCAGACAGACTTCTGAAAATTCAGTTGTTTATCAGTAATTAATCTACCAAAATAACCCAGGAACAAGAACAGTCTAAATAAAGGACAAGCTTGTGCCACAGATATTCATGGAAAAAGCCAGGCTCCAAGATCCAGCAGAGAGTGCCAATTTTGACTTTCTCTGGTAACGTCCTGACAACACAATGTATGCTCCAGTTTCTTTCCTGACATTTCCCTTTATTCATACAGGTTAAGAGCCTTGCTCCCAATAAATGTAGCAAGAGCCATAGTCCTAGCTGGGCAGTGGTGCTGAAGAACCAAGGGACAGACCCTTTGATAGAGATGCATATGAAATAATGGGCTTCTTACTAGGACTTCTTTGAAAACAAAAGAACTACTATTATCAAAGTAACAAAGTGGTAAGTCTAAATGCTGCAAAGTAGAAAGTGAAAGTATGAAAGCTGCCTGTGAAATCCCTGAAATTCCAATTTTGTTAACATGATCGATTTTCCCCAGGAGCTCTGTGTCACTGACAGGACAGAGTGCACAGGGAAGGAGGAGCTGAACAACATTTTAACCCTCACCGCTGGGTGAGTGACAATGGCTTAATGCCAGAGTACACATGTGTATGTAACAGCACAAACATCCAAAACCTAGCACTGAATTACGCAGAACACTAATCACTTCCAAGGAAAAGTGATCACACCTTTCCCTGTAGCGGAAGATTGGATTCAAAGCATTAATTCGAGATGTATATGCAAATTTAGGAATGCTTTGTCCATTGTCTCGTTCTTTTTATTTTCCCAGATAACCGTTGAAATAAAGTCTTCCATGATTCCTTTCATTCTGTGCATATACTCCTCCTTGACATCAGCTAGTAAGTTATGAGCAAATTCAGGTATCAAAGCATCCTGGTCACAATTTCAGTCATGTGGGAATGTTCAGCCGAGGTGAGCAGGCTGACCACTATGGACCGTAATTCCTGTGCTGTTCCTCCCTCCCATGGGAAAATAGCTAACTTTGCTTTTATAACACATGATCCACTCCCCTCCCCTGCATGCTTCTCAGGTGGCTGAAGTGCTCCTCTGACTCTCTGCTCTTATTCTTCTGTGACTCTCCCAAAATCTGAGTCAAACCTTCTAGCAGGAGAAACGCATCCCTGCTGGCTTCCTGACCGAGCCTTCTCAGGATGCCCATCTGCCAGTCAGCTGCTGCATGGAGACTCAAGTAGAATCACAGAATCTTTTAGGCTGGCCAAGACCTTGAAGACCATCGAGTCATGGCAAGTGCTGTTTCTGACCTGCTCCAAGGCTTGTATCCACAAAGCTGTGCTGTATTCTGCTCCAATACAGAGGTTGTATCAATGCTCAGCTCCATCACCCACACCAAGGAAACCAGGTGGGACTGTAGGGAGCAGCAAGGAGGATGTCAAGCATTTGTGATGCACAATGGCAAAGAGCTGCTGCAGCCCCTAAGATGTGCCCAGCTTGCCACTGCTGTGCACTCAAAGCACAGAGCCCTCTTGGAGCCATCAGAATACAGATGTGAAGGCACAGTCTGTACCCAAGGGTTTATCTGAAAGGGTTAAAAACTTGAAGCTTGGTGGAAGACATTTTCTTTCTTCCCTTAAATTGACCTGAATAATTTTTAAGGACATCATTGTAATTGCAGATGTTTGGGCTAGGTTAAATACTCTAAAATCTAGTCTTAAAAAGTGAAAGAATTGAAATGTAGTGGGTTCAGTCTGAAACTGGGCAGAAACACCAATTCAGTGTAGTGGTTTTGTTCACTCATTTGCTTCTGTGAATTTTCAGAACAAATGAAAATTTGTGTGAAATCCAACTCCTAAATTACTGTGCTTTCATTGTTGCTCTCTCCACCTGTGTCAAAAGAAATAATTTCCTCCCTACAGGCTGATCCTTTCTACAAGAACATACCTTCAGAAACCAACAGAGAAAACAGCAAGAAACCACGAAATAATTGGCATTAAGACCTATAGACCCAAACAGTGTGAATGAAGTATGTAAGGCAGAGTAGTAAGCTGTCTGGAAGAAGCTGTGAATTTCTCTTGTTCTAGTTAATTTAATGCCTGTGTTTTGGCAGTGACCTACTCTGAAACTTCTCTTTCTTCTTTTGAAGCGGACTTTGAACCAGCTCCACTACAACAGATAAATGTGTTAATGGAAATCTGCAGTTGTGCCTTAATAGCTGGCAAATCAGTTGACATTTTAATGCTCTTCTCAGAACATGCTGAGATGTCAGGTTTTAATGCTTCATTTTTTCTCTCACTACTAATTTCTGAACTACAAAGCAGAAATAATTTACCACTGAAAAAATGACAGAATGGACCACATTGTACAGGAGACAAAATAAGTATGGAAATATTAACTATGGGCTATTTTACCTTATTCTAACATCTTTGAGCAGACTCCAGTTAGTTCTAAAGCAACATTTTGCTATTTCAGCTGTATAAATTGAGTTCCAATTTTTCTGTCACAATTGAATAGAAACTAGATTTGTAAGCAAGCCTATTGGAATGAATCACGCTAAGATACTACGCAACGTGAATAATCTTTTTTTTGTCTCATCATCCCATTAACTGACAAAAGCAAGTGAACAGTACTTGCTCTAGAAAGTGCTAGCTACTATTTCCATCCATATGGGTCAGTTTTCATCCTTGGGTGTCACACAGCAGCTCCACGGTAGAATGTTTAGATATAGGCCTCAGAACAAAGATATTTTTAAACTAAACTGCTCATTAAAATATTTCTGCAGATAGTTGTTCAGGGGGAAAAGACTCTCCTTCAAGAAAAATGAAACAAGCAAATTTCCAGCTGTTATTTCAATCATTATGTTTTCATCCATTATGTTTTCATATCATTATGTTGTTTCATCCCTTATGTTTTAATAATCATGCTTCATTAAACAAATAATAGGTTCCTTGATTTCTGTCATGACAGAAGTTACAGCAAAGTGTCATTTAGAAGCAAAATTACTGATAAAATACCCAGGTCAAAGACTCTCTGTAAGTGCATCAGGCTTAGCACTAAACTAAAGCCCCACAGGCCCATGAGGGGCACAAAGGTCATTTTGAGTGACACACCTCGCTTAGCTGGAGTCTTTGAAGATGTCAGCTAGAAGATAAGCTCCCTGCTGATAAATCCCATTCCTCTTCCTCTTAGACCTTACAAACTAACCTGCAATCCAGGGTTTGACACCATTAGCATCCACCTGGATTAGGTCAGCCACTGCATGTGCACAGCATATGTGAAGAGAGACAAAAACGAATGAACAAAGCCTGATGTACAAAAGTCCATTATGTTTTCGTATTTTGACTTTTTTTTTTTCATCCCAGGATAACCGATTCAGAAGAAAACACAGAAGAGCATTTGGTAAAAAGCAATGTGAAATATTTAACATTAACCAGAGCAGCGTGAGCCTGATGGAGACCTCTGAAAAGAAAGTGACAAACAAAACGCAAGGACTTAAGTTCAAGTGGTATTGAAATAGCAAACCAGAAATCTACAGTAATTAACCAAAATATTCTCTGCCTGTGTTATGAAGACTAGGCTTGGTCTTGAGCTTGCATGAGCAGTGACCTCAGGGATGGCTAACCAGTGTGCAGGACACTGGGCACAGTTTGTTTTCACCTGTCCCCACATCACAGGGCACTCCACACCAAGTCCCAGTGATGCACTTCAGAATGTGCCAGTAAGAGACTAAGTGGTATTAAATTTTCCTAATCACATTTTAGTTCAAAGCTGATGCATCTTGTCAGATGATCTTTGTATCATCCAGTCAGATTTTGTCTGGGTTCAGCTGCTGGTCATGTTTTGCTGTATTACGTTACTGCTGTTGATGTTTTACTGCATCATATTTGCGTCCATACACCAAATATAATTTGTTTTATGATTCATATTTCTTTAAAAAAAAAAAAAAAAACTTGTGATAACATTTTATAATTACATTCTGTATTTATGATAAAAGCAAGTTGCCATCTCACCCAAAGTTTGTAACACTGCAGACACATTGTTCTCTAGCTGAGTCACTGTTCAAACACTTCTGTTTCTCAGCTCACACTCCTGAGCAGTTTAAGGAATTCCATGTGCTTACAAATTTGACATTCAAATAAAAATTGCTGTATAGGTCACTTGCCAGCCTGTATCTGTATTGATATCTCTTCCATACCTTAGCAGGTACTTTTTCTTCCAATCCTCCTAATAACCCAGTCTTCTGAGAGAAGGGACATTCATTATTGATTTGTTCTGGATTAGGGATTGTGCCTAAATTGTCATCATACCATTTTTCTTAAGGGTGTAAAACTTTCAAGGGTTCCAAGTCACTTTTAATGGCTCATATAAAAAGCCCTGAGGGCCACATTTGCCTATCCAGTAGCTGTGCTTCAGGTGGATGTGCACAGCAGACAGTTTGTACACATCATATCAGAGTCATGAGCGTGCAGACAGACAATGCCTAAGGTGGATTAATGGAGGCTGCCCCCAACCTCTCGTGCAAAACTCATCTATCAGCCATTCTTAAAATACTTCTTGTAATGGAGTACCTTTCTTGCTAAATTCTTGGGCAGGTAAAAATTATAGACGTATAACTAGATAACAAGTCTGAAATGATAAACAGGATTTTTTTCTATTTGCTTTCAAACACAGGCCAGAAAATGTAACTTCAGCCATTAACCATCCCATATCTTGTGAATTAGCAAAGATGAAGCAAGAGGTCCTCAGACACCAGGCAAACCGCTGTCTCCAGGATTAATGCAACTTTTGCAAAGTGAAAAAATACAGGGATGATGAAGTTTAAGTAAAATAAAGTTACTGTATTATGCCATTCATACAGACATTTAGTACAGTTATGCAAAATACAAAGCTACACAAGATTCCTCTGTTTCAGTCCAGTCCCTGTCTTCTTTGTTTTCTCTTCTGCCATGGAAAGTGATTTTCAGTTCATTTATTGCTGAAAATGGGTTTTCTCCCCTATGTTAGCCTTTACTAGTTCAGTTATTGTGTTTCTAAGCACTTTTGGGGACAGGGAGTGGATTTATTTCTGAATGACAACTGTCCTCAATAGACCTGTAACACCTACACTTTTAAAAATCAAGCAGTCAAAAAGCAGACAGTGCAAAGGAGCACCTGGCAGTGCTGATATACATATTAAATATTACTTATCCCTAACACCTGGATTTTGCCATCCAGCTGAATACAAATGCAATTAAAATTGGATCTGAGAGCTCCCCTGTACAATACAGCAGGATAGCTTGGTCACTAAAGTGGGTAGTTAAGAACACACATATGACCACTTTTGACAAGTATTGATCTAAGCAGGTTATTTTTGGGAAGGTTTGTCAAAGCCTCTGTGTGCTCAGAACCTGCACTGTTCTAGAGGATTCCTTGTCCTACGAAATGTTCTTCATTGAATAAACTGCTGGGAGAATTTGTCTTTTCCAGAGCAGATTAAAAGTTTGTCTGGATTTTCAAAATCCCTGATGTGGTTCTTCAGGCTTGCTCTTGATGATCTGGGAACTGGAATACCAGACTGCATGAAAGCTGCTATCTTCACACAGCAGTGTGAAGATAGGTTTATTCACTAATTTCCCAAAGAAAACAACACACACATTTATTTCTTAGGGTTAGCTTCTCAACCCTGGCACACAAAGGAGTGATCTTAGGCCATTGATAACAGAGCTGTAAAGAAGTAGCTTGATGTCTAAATCTCATTAGAAGCTAATCAACACTTCACCCTCCATAATTACCATTTCAGGCAAACATACTATTACAATTATGTAAATCAATACAGGGTAAGTGTCTTCAACTGGAAAATTAATATCCATTTTTATGAAAATGTTTTAGTCGCTGATTGAGGTCATAACTCAGTGTCAAAAAAAAAAAAATCTTTAAAGTATTTCCCAAAAAGTATTTCTCTTTTCCCCCCAGGTCAAATCATTAAAGCCCTGACAGCTTTCCTTTCTTCTAAGTGAAACATACCTTCATTTTGGCATTAGCTCTGGTTTCAGCTATCTAACACATCATAAATTTAAAGCATGAGATCCATTTAGCTTTTCCTGTAATAACTATTTTCCTTTCTTCTGATCATGTGAGCTTTACAGGTGTATATCACAGGGCTGGCCATGGCAGTCAGTCACTTCTCTAAGGGGCCAGCTCACAGCTGCACTGTCCTGGGGGTTCACAAAAAGTGCCAACATAGCTGCTAAAACACCCCCCTAAAGTGCCAGTTGCCTTGCCTTTTTTAAGGAAAAACTTAGACACAAACAGGCAAATGATAACACCCAAGTATCAATGGCGTCTGCTTGACCCTACTCAAAATAAGAGGAAATACAATGTGTTGGAAAGATCTGCACATCTACGAGTCTGCTCTAGGATGTGGATTACTTTACCCAGAACTTTAAAACTCCAAAACAAACAAAACCCAAATAAACAAACAAAACAAAAAACTAAACCAAAAAAAAACCCCTTACTGCTGAAGCTGTTAGCTGTGGG
>VZRO01006790.1:29766-79466 GCA_013397915.1 Daphoenositta chrysoptera
CCCCTTCTCCATCCCAGTCCCCATCCTCAGCGCCTGCTCCAGCCCCTTCCCCAGCTCCAGCCCCAGCCTCTCCTGCCGCTGTCCCAGCCCGTCCCGGCCCCAGCCCTTCCTGTCCCACCCCCTCTCCGGAGAGGTGCCGGCACAGGTACCCGGTGTGCGGCTGTTTCCCGCTCCTGGGTGGAGGCTGCGGGCGGCGGGTCCCTCCCAGCCCCGCTGCCGGGTCATTTGGGGTTAGCCACTGTCACACTGTTAGAGCACTGTGTGACCCAAACCTAGGTCTGTCAAGGTTTCATATCTGATAAGGGCTTTGCAGACCTTCCTGGAGCGGGGTGTTTTCCCTAAGAAGAATAGATATATCCTGTTGCCAGCTTGAAAATGTGGGGACATATATATACACAGGTATATACCTGGAAAGCACATATACACACACTAGATCATAAGTATATATACTGGAAAGTCCCCTCTTCTCATCGCCCCAGAAGATACTGTAGTTAAATCCACGTTGCTGTCACTCTGAAAATGCACTGGTAGTTCTCTGGATCTCTTCTAAGGACCGCTTTCAAGACTTGTTTGTTCGTCAGAGTCAGGCTGAAGTTTTATCTACAAATACACTTTGTAGATTTCTGTGATTACTTGTGTACTTCGTGTACTTTGCTTTTAAATGGGATAGATCACTGCAGATATGCTTAAGGGACACCTTGTATGCAAATTACTAGACTGTTTGCCAGTTAATTTCATCTTTCTCACAATTAAGAGATCATATATGGCATATTGTTAAGTCATTTTCCCTTTGGATGTTTATAGCCAGGTTTAGAAGTCAATACATCTCAGATTATTATGGATTTTAAAACACTTGATGGATTCCTAGCTGCCTTAAAACTACCTGGGATCAGTTTTTTACTAAAAAAAAACCCAAAACCCTTGAGATTCATAAGTAGCATTGGAAAATTACTTCAATTGCTGTGTTTTGCTACCAATTTTTTCGATTTAATAGCAGAGTTATTTGTTTGTTTGACTGATACAGATTTTTTCCAAGTGAATTTATGCTTCCAGGCAATAACTAATTTTTCTCTGCATCTACAGGTAAGTTGAGCTGTGCTCATACTGAACAGTACATTCTGAAATGGAGAAGTTACCTTGAATCTCCATGACAAATGAGATTCAACCTTTCCTTCATGTAAAGCTGATGGCATGCAGAAAGAGAAGAGCACAATCCAGACCTAGGATGAATACAATGAGAATTTTAAACCATTTTTGGTCATCCATATGTTTTGAACCTACTCCTGTGTTGCTAATATGAGGGAGTTCAAGTTTCTTCAAATAATCTTGGACCTCAAGTGATGTCCAGCTAAAGGAGGTAAGAAAATGTAGAAAGGTGTAACTAGTTTTCCAAAGTTTATAGTCTCCTACTGTCTCAGAAATGGTGTATGGATAATAAGGGACAAACCCCTCCAAACTGGTGGGAATCTTATGTTGAATACCACCCATAGATACTGAAAAGGTCTTCTATCTTTTTCTTACACCTTTGCAAACTTTCTTAGCTTGCCAGCCCCTAAAGCCATTTTGAAATGCAGTAGTTGTATATTTGCACAGCTAAAGAAAGTCTCCAGGCATCCACACCACCTCTTTTCCAATGAAATTAGCAGGATGCAAGGGAAACATAACAAATTCTGCCTTTAGTCAATAATGCATCACCTTTATGGCATGCTTTGTGCTGGTTTAGAAGCCAAAATTGTATATACAGTGACAGAATTGTGAAGTGACTGGGCAACCTAAAAGTATAGCAAATACAGTAACTGCATTCTAACTCTCAAGCCTATCAATATGTATTTCAAGATTCTGGTATTCAGAATATGAATAACATCCAGTGCATTAAAAGCTCATAATTATTTTGGCTAAATCTTAGCAACTTGTAAGTCCATGAAATGACTCTTTGAAGGAGGACAGTGTTTTCTCTGGCATCATTAATTTGCCATGTTGCACAGTTTTATTTCCTCATCTGGAGAATAAGAAATTGGAAAGAGAACAGTTTAGCTGAACACAAAGCTTTCAAAATGTTGCTACCTTCAAATCAGGACTAGGTACTTTTCTAAGGTAACTTTTCGTCTAAGTGAAATTATTTAACAAATCAAGGAAGAAAATAGGTAAACTTGAGCAGTGTTGTTCCACAAGGTAGGTAAATAATTTTTTAATAAATATGATCATTAAATGCTGATGTGTTGCTTCTCATTGCTTTATGAACACTTGAAAGACCAGATCTGGGCAATTTTAAAAGATTAGTACTATTCAGGATCACTATAATCCATTTCCAAATAAACCTAGAAGGGGAAAAAAAGTAAATTAAATTGGAATAGTTTCTCTTTCCAGCAACTTAAGAGCTCCTCTACTTTGTGATTCCCCAAAGTGATAGTGCTCTATACTTTGCTTTCATGAAATGCTGTCTAAAATCTGAGTTACAGCTGTTTTCTGAGTTCATTTCTCAGTAATGAATGTTTTCTTTTTAGTTTTCTCACTCATATGTAAAATTATTCTGTCATTTGCCCATGAGCTGCCCTGGTACACAACTGAAAGTAGGAAGAGAAAGCTGTGGCTTGCACATGGGTAATTTATTATATAACTTTGCTAGAACTCCATCAATTTGATATCTCATTGGCTTACAAAAATGGTTTAAGCTACTTAGCTTCTCCTGCCAAGTTTCTTGGGGCTATAATGGCATTATATTTTTAATGGGTTTTTTATTCTGTAGTTATGGAAAAGAATTCAGTACCGACGTTAAAAACATTTGAGAAAATATAAGATGTACTAGAGGAGGGAAAGGGATGGCAAAAATTTTAAGCTTCCTTCACCCCTTTTAGCATTAACCTAGGTACCACCCAAAAATTTAATGCAGGTCAAAAGAAAAAAAAAAGAGGGACGGGAGAGAAGAAAGGAAGTGTACCATTATTTGGTATTCAAGTGTCTTAAATATTTATGTCCACCCTGCACAACTTAGAAATTCCCAAAGCACCTGTGAATTAGGGTTTGGATAGCTGGGGCCAGCAGCCCCCAGCTCCCATGGCAGTGTTCCCACCTCAGCCTGTCCAGCTCCCAAGCCAGCTAATTCAGCACTCCAGCAGGCGTTTCTGCAGAGTGCTGCATTGCACAGCACAAAATGCCACTGTGGCTCTACGTGCAGTGCAGCAGGACTGACAGCTACACCAAGTTCTGCCAAGGAGGGCCAAAGTAATTGAATTTCCTTCTATTATAATCCATTTAGATGTAACATATAGCAGAAGTAGCTTTAAAAAAAAAAAAATGAACAAAACGGTTTAGATAAACAGGAGTTCTTGAAGGCCACAGGACTTTTTTATATATCAGCACATTTTAAGTTCACAATTTAAGTGAAAATTTGAGAATCCTGCTTGTCCCTCTACTAGCATTCTAAACAGTAATATCCTGCATCTACCAAAATAACATGCTTTCCCTCCCTCCCCCTTAAAGTCCCATTAAATCTAAATCCCTCAGCAAAATCTTCATGGCTAGAGACCCAACTTATTAATATTTCTTGGGCTTGGATCAGACTCATCAGTAATGGAACTCTGCATGTTAATTAAGCCTGATTCTCAAACCAGATGCAAACTACTACCTCTAAGTGAGCAGCAGCTCTGTCCCAAACCAAGATAGTAAGCTGAGTTTTAAACCGCCAAGATGAGCATTTTGACAACTTTAAAACTTTATTATGAAAACATATTCAAGGCAAGGTGATAAATGAAAACACCTGTTGATCAAAAATTTATCTTTCTGGGTAAAAGTACTTGTTCACTGGAATTCACAGCTGAGCCAAATTTCTAGCCCTTTTCTTCTCTGTCTTCTCAGTGGAAGCAATAAGTGTGTAGCAATATTCTCTTAAGACATATGCCCAGCTGCAAAGTCCAGGTGGTGTCTACTCAAGGAGGTTAAGTTCTGTCTTTGGATGAGAACAAGCATGTGTTTATCTTTACTTGATTTGCCTTTACTTGATTTGAATGAGAACTTCAGTCCTGGTTATTGGTGTTTGTGAAATACCACACAGCAAATTTGTGACAGTAGAAGTATTAAGATTAGTATTCCTCTTTCACAGCGTTACCCTGTTTTCCCTGCATACCAGAGATGATGACAGGACCTCTTTTGGCTGCTGGGGTCTCTATGTATTACAGCTATTAACAGTATTGACATAAACCCTGCCACTGTACCCTGAATGAAAGATGCACTGCACAATTCCCTCTTACTGTGACCCTTGTGATTGTTTAATCTGATTTTGAGCTTATTTTCTCCTAAAAACTTTCTGTTTCTTAAAGCATGACTACCAGGCCAAACACACCCATTCTTTCCTTCTCAACTGCTTTCAGGCATTTGAAAAGAAAATGTGATTTAAAGGAGACGTGGTGGCCAATAAAGATTGAGGAATCAGATCTGCTCAGCAGTAGAGATTACCTGACAGTCTCAGGATCTTTCCTTTCCATGTGGAACTGAGCTGTGTGTTGTGTTTTGCTGTTTCTTCTTTCCCCTGGAGGCATTTGTACCTACCAACAGAAAGGGTTTGATGAGGCTGTTTCAAAGGAGTTTCAAAAGGAGTGTTCAAAAGCAGTTTCATGTATTGTTTTGGGGGCTTCCTTTTAAGCACTTCATTGCAAAGCTTCTCTTTTCCTTGGCTCTACCAATGCTTATTCTGTTCCTCGACTCCTCACCCTGTTATCTTAATTTGATACTTCTGTGTGTGTTTCTGCACGTATCCTGCAACATCACCCTGTCTCAACCCTCTTCCTTCAGCAGTCAGTCTCCTGAACTCTTTGGATGCTGATACAACTGCAGCTCATTCTTGCTTTTCCTGATGAGTCTGATCCCTGTCCTGCAAGGCCCATAATGCCATGAAAACAGCTCTGCAGTGCTGCTTAGTCCTGATCTCCTAAACTGCAAGATACTCTTTAGTCCTGATGCTGAGACACGGGATCTACCATCAGATGAAGAAGTGAGAGTACTTGGGTAGCTGTGGAGTGGGAGAGATGTCTTCTCTCTCTTCTTCTCTGGAAAGGACTCAGTGTTTCTTAAGTAGAACAGAGAATCCTGCTTGTCCCTCTACTTTTGTCAGTGTCTCAACTCTTTAACAACCTAAGCTAAAATCAGCGTTCAAGTAGCATAGAAAATAAAAAACCAAAACACCTTTGTTTCACCACCTCGTCCTGTTTTCTAATGTATCTGATCAAATTTTGCAATTTGTTTGCAAAAACTCTCACAAAGATTTGTGTTACGAGTTTGTGGTGCATATATTCCTCTCTCTTCCAACCAGAAGGGGCAATGTTGATGCTGGCAACATTACCCAAAGTCTTCTTCACAGAAGGAGCTGCTTGAGTCTGTTCCCTCCCAGCCAGGATAGGTCAGCTCACACCTCTTAGCCAGCCTGCCTGATGGGTTTGCCTGTGATGCAGAGAGAGTGAAAGAGGGTATCTTGTGTGTTGTGTCAAAGCAGAGCAAACTATGCTCAATGTCAAGCTGGATACACTCACAGTGCAACAAACACGTGTGCAGAGGTGACTTCTGATACCTCTGCTGCCCAAGCTGTGTGGAGTTCGTGGAGTCGGGACCAACTAAGGCAGAAACACAAGAGCAAAGCAAAAGAGACACCAGAAATCCACAGCAGCAAGATTGTCTTGTGTGGCTCCAGAGGCTGTTCTATGTGGATGTCAGCAGCTGATGATTCAAGTTTTTCCTGCTGCCCTTCTGATCCACTCTTGCCAGCCATAACAATATCACTTAAAAAAACTCAAGGAGAAATATGGTTCCTGGAAAAAAATCATTATCCTTTTTGAAGAGACACACCAAAATTCCATGCAAGAGGCCTTGACACAAGAAAGCTTACATTAGGACTGTGTAGCCAGTGCTTCCCAACCTTGAGTGAACCTCCAGGCTGGAGGGACCTATCTGTCTGGGACTGAAGCAGAAGAAATCCCTGGATCTCTGACCTGCATTACCTTGCTGGCCTTGAAAAGGTTCATAGCTTGAATTTTTTTATATTGCCTCCCAGCTCAGAACATCATCATGTGCGGACACCAGATCTGATCCACTTCTGTCACTTAAGTCCAGATTTCCACTAAGAAAGAGCTCCTTTTAGGCCTGGGAGAGGACAACCCAGATGATGCTCTGGTGTATAACTTCTTCAACCCAAATTAGACGGGAGAGAGATCAGAGACCCAGATGTCTGAAGTGTAACAACAGGCTAAAGCCTCCAAACACTGAAGGATAACTACGGACTTCACATCCAGTGGCTTAGCACTTCAATTCCTCTCTACCAGAAGGAATGATCCTGATTCTTAGGCTTCCTTCCTGAAGAGTAATGGTTAGGTGCTGCTGCCCTTGCTCCCTTTGTCTTCTTCATTCCCACACACAAACACGTTTCTTGCACAAAACAGTCCTTCACAGCTCTGGCTTTGTTCTCACCACCAGCCCTGCAAACCAGAGGCTCCCCAAAGCTGCCCCTTGCTGGAAACATAGGAGGTGATGAGCAGATTGCTGCCCCACTCTTTCTGGTTCAGCTGCTGGTGACTGGGTCCCAAGGCAGCTGGATCTCAGCCTTTCTGTCTGAGCAGTCAGTGTCTCAGACTTGTGTACATTTGGGATTTTTTGTGTATTGGAAGAGTTTAAAAGTGGAGCGTTTCTGTAATGAAGATGGGTAGCTTGTATGAATACAGCTTGAGAAAGAGGAAGAGGATGGGGTAGATAAAAACTAGAGTCCAGCTGCTACCTAGATGCAAATTAGGCAAAACCTACAGGCGTAGACTTGTTAGATCAAGCACATGTAGACTTTAAAATTCAAATTATGGAAAATGCTCAGCAAGACCATTGCCTTTCACTCATACCCTACATTACCTTGTTTACTGGCCTTTTGCCCTATCATTTGAATGACTAGACAGTGGGATTCATTATTAACATGATCTAGTTCTCTGACTGGAAGCAAATGAGCTGTGATGCTGAAAGTCTGGAAGAAGCTGTCCCAGATGTCATATTGCCACTCTAATCTAACATGTAACACTAAACCAGTGACCTCCATGGATTTGTTGTCTTGAACAAATGGTGGGGTTTTCCAGATGCAGCACTACGTGCACCTCAGGGGATTGCTCCATCACAGATCTGCCTTCAACAGGGAGAACTGCCATGGCCTCATAACTTTGAGTATTTCAGATGGTGGTAACAGGGTGGCAGCGACTCCTCGCTGTTTCAGGATTCTAATTCCTGGAGAGCTGGGCTTAATTCAGTTGCAGATGTCAACTGTTGCTAATTCAGCTCTGCAGCAATAAGGTGGCTGATTCAGCAGGAAAGAGAATTCATTTTCTTCTAGACACATACTGGTATCTCTTTTCATGAGCTAAGCTATTTGTGATCCTCCCTACCTTGCAGAAGCAGGAGTGCCAGCTATAACTACTGTTCTCGCATTCCCAATGAGGTCTAATCAATGTTAGGGATGCCAGGAGCTCTGAAGACTTAGCTTTCATGCTTCTGTCCAAAACTGAGCTTTGGCAACTGACACCATCTGAACATGCTACTGCTCTTAAATTGTTCTGTTTTCCTCCTTTCCATCCCCTTATCCCTGCAACTTCTTGAAGTGCACTCGGGGAGGGGGGATGTTAATCCACATAAAATACCCTGCATCAGCTAGTTTAATGGATAACACACATGAAATTTTAAAAAAAAATCATCCTCTCTAGAATGTCTAATCAGTAGATTTTGCTTCATCTTTACAGAGAAGACTGAATAATCTCATGAGACTACATTGTTGAATTAAAGCTTCAATTCTTTCAAAGGTGGAAGATTTTGTTCAAGGAAAGAGAATTGATGGGATCTGTGTCAGAAAAAGCAATCTAGAAATTAAAGACATAAGAATTCCTATATGAAAAGTTGTATTAGTAAAAGCCTGGAAAAGAATATATAGCTTTATAGAAGAGAAGATTCTGTTCCTTAAGAACATTTAACAAAGGTTATTTTTATTGTAAGAGGATATGCTACCCAGGATACTACTTCAAAAACAAACATCTGAGGCACTTTGGAAGAACAAACACTGGAACTTCAAGATTCCTGGCTGCACTTGGTACAACAAAAGCTCTATGTAATAAGCTTGTGCAATACATCTTCTGACTTTAAATATGTAGCATACCTTAAGGATATGTGCTCATTAAAATGATTCTTGTCAAACACTATATTGCACAAACTGACCCATGGCTTTATGAGTTTCCAAACTTGGAATGCCTTTAGCTCTCCAGAGTTGAACATCAAATGACAGGTAGTGTCTCTGAGATGGGATGGAAATTGCTTCATATCCTCTTGGAGGAAATTTGCTGCAGAAAACTGATTTCAATGCTTGTTGTTTCTTTTGGAGTCACCAGGCTGTTCTTCTGTATGTGGTGTAAACCCCTGCCTTCAGTTTTGCAAATGAGCTGTAGAACAACCCAGATATTAGGGGATGGATGTAGTGAAACTGCTGACTTAGTATTGCCAACAAAGCTTCCACCATATGGACAGGTGAGAAAATTAGGGATTACTCTTAACCTTTTTGCATCATCTCCCCAAGTGAATGTCAGCATCTCTGAAGGTGTTTGGATTATCTTTTTTATCAAAATCTTGCTAACAAGGACATTGGTGAGGTAAATACACCACTTGACTAACAATAAAAGCTAGTTACTTTTCATAGATCAGCAAAATAAAATTAAATAAGTAGTAACAGTAAAATAAAAGAATAAAGGCTAAGAGTTACTATAGAACCAGCCTTTAGTGTCTATTAGCTTAGCTTTGGAAGCATCAGAGTAGTAGAACTGCTCATGAGAATTTAAATGATACCTATATGCAGCAACAGAAAACCTTTTCCTTCATCTTTGAAAGCTCATATTACGGACAAAATATCCGTTCTTTTGAAGTTGCTGATTAATTAGGGTTACTTAAATACGAGAAAAAGTTTGGAAACTATTTTTCTTAATAGTTAGTTTCAGGGAGATGAAAATGTGTCAAGTATCAGAGAATATATATTATATGTAGTTATATAGTAATATATGTTAGTGCATATTCTACATGTGTGTATATATTAGAGTATAATATTCCTCACAACTGAAGTAGAGTGATGGTATCTATAAAATAGTCAAGTGCTGTAAGCATAAGTTTATCTGTCACAAAGTAATGCAAAAACCTACTAATTCCTATGTTCTGTACAAGCTACTTCAGCCATAGAACTGAAAAGAACATTGATCATGTCATTTGGTGCGTCTATCCATATTTTTGCAGGAATTTAAAGAGCTCTAGAGGCATATCTGATACAACCAGGAATGTTAGATTGCCATATCTACCTAGTTTAACTTTAGCCAAGTGACCAGGAGTAGGTATTCGTGCCTTTTTAAAGTGTTTGGGTTGTTTGGTTGGGTTGAGTTGGGTTTTTTGGTGGGGAAATAAAGCTAAACAAGTAATCAAAATATTAAGAGTGTGCCTGCTGGGGTCAGGGGAGTGGCAGGAAAGTGTCTTTGCACCTGTAAATGTACAACTACTACTTTCTTACTCCTCCTTATAATTATTTTCCAAAAAATATTAATATCAGGCTATTTTCTCTTCTTTGTAGATTGCCTTTCCCTTCTTCCTAGATTTTTGCATGAGGCCAGTCTCCTGTCTTGCACTCAAATTGACCAATCCAACTCCCAACAGAACCATCCGGTTTCATCCTCGACTTTTCTTGTTTTCATGTTTAAATATTTTTTATTCTTCAAGTTAGAAGTAAATTTCCCACTCGTGGAGGTAACTCCAGTACATCATGATCTCTCACCACATTAATCTTTTCCTTTGGATGCTGCTTTACCTCCCTTTTATCCCTCTTCATTGCCCCAACTTCTACTCCACCGATGTTTGCTGCACGTAATTCCTCTCTGTAGAGAGAGACTAGGGAGCAAAATTGATTAAATCATTAAATGCAAAACATCTTAGTGTTTGTGGCTGTTCCAGCTGCCTAATATGCAAAACCTGAGAGTGTTTTTAGTAAGATGGACTACAGAATTGCAGCCAAGTAGATGCATGGGGACTGTGATAGAATTAGTGGTCTTAGTTGGCTATGGGTGTGTTGTGGTGCTGAATTAACTCAGGAAGTAATTGTTCTTGTCTAGCTGTTAAAAACATCAGAAAAAGGCATGAGATAAATTACATATGCTGTAGGGTACTTTATTTCTAACATTATCCTAAGCATGTTAAGGAAATTAAAATAACTGCAAGGTATCTTTGAGAACTTGCAACAGCTTTGCTATAGGAACATCTCAGAGGAAATGAATTTTTACTTTGAATTTTGGTTTTCTTGTCTCTCCTTAAATGTTCTTCCTTAGTTTTCCATTCACATGAAAATTGTTTTCTGTCTTGAAATACAGAGGCTAGGAATGAGAGGTTCTGCTGTCTGTTATAGGAGCTGCAATTTTGAAGTTTTGAGTATCTGAACACCTTAAATCTAGTTTTTCTGATACAGATGTTATTAACACTGAAAAATCTCAAAGCATCCTCTTCTCATGTGTGTCACAGACCTTGCCCTTCTTGCCTTGAGGTCCATGCAGGAGGTGCTTGCTGCTGACATGAATGACCCAAGACTTTGGAATCCTCTTTCCACAAATAAGACAAACTCAGTATCTCTTTAGGGTCTTTATTGATCTTGGTAGACATGATGTCACAGAACTGTTCCCAAACATCTAACGTACCTTCCCAGGCTGCCATGACCTCATGGAGCAATATCTGGCATGGTTTTGAGCCACATGATGTGTCCTTCTGGAGAGGAGTGGATTCCTCTGTAGTCAATGTGAATAAGGTCATGGACAAAATTCTATTTAAATAATAATAGTAATAGTTAAAAAGCATTGCTGATAAAAACTGGGCAAAAATTGTTGCCCCAGTAATGCATCCTAGAGTGTTCCTACACTGCCATCCTCCAAGGTATGAAGGGAAAAGAACTAAAACAGTGAAACATGAGCAGTGAGCTTAAGGAGAACATCTTCTATTTTAAAAGGCTCAAAAAGCTCCTCATTGACTTTTCAAACTAATTTGCAGACATCAGAAAACACAAGGACTCCCTTTTGCACTTTCTTGACCTTGGAATGACCTGTACAGTAACATTTCTGATGATTCAGTATTCCTCTGTTTAATAATTTTGATCTGACCAGAGCACAGAAAAATAACCCAGAAGGTCCTGCTTCCATCTTCAGCCTTTACTAAACCAAGTATTTTCACAGTTGCAGTACAAGCTGCAAAAGTTACTTTGGAAAAGTTCTTAATTTTGGTTAAAATCTATTTGAGTTACAAGTTCAAGAGGTTTCCCTTGTGGGTTAGG
Source organism: Daphoenositta chrysoptera (assembly GCA_013397915.1). Taxonomy (NCBI): domain Eukaryota; kingdom Metazoa; phylum Chordata; class Aves; order Passeriformes; genus Daphoenositta; species Daphoenositta chrysoptera. The sequence continues at coordinate 41,114 of VZRO01006790.1, forward strand.
AAAAAGAAAACAGATTTTATAGGAACAAATCTTTGTGGGAAGCATTGATCTGTGGAACCATAATGGTTGAAATCCTCCACAAAGTAAATCCAGAGGAAACCATTATGCAGAAAATCTCTGGTAAAATGAATTTTTACCTCATTATTCTAATTACAGTGAATCCAGAAGCTGATTGTCAAGTTCTCATTTTAAAAACAACAAAACTTAGTTTTTCTTAGTATTTCTTCATTCTGTGCTATTGATTGAATTTGCCCTTTTCACATTGCTACTTTCCATTAATACTTTTTACTTTATGACAAACTAGGTATTTCACATTAGAGTTTTCTGCAGCTTGAGTCAAGACTTCAGAGAATCCTAATAGGCACAAGGAGAAGTCTGACAAACTGTATTAAAAAAAAAAAAATATGAAAAAACAAACATATTGTGATAGTGTGTCAAAATAACCCTTTGCAGTTTAGCATGCTTTCTTCAAGTGATAGACTTCTCACTCGGTTATGAGATCATCACACGAGGTCCATATTCCGTAATTTATATTTCATCAAGTTTTCAGATTTCAGATCTACTTGCTCATCCATGAAAATCAATATTGTTGCCTTTTTATGAAGGCAATGGCGACCTGGTTCAAGTTATCAGCACGGCAGCCCAGCCTCCCCCGGGCGGCTCGGTCCAGCGACACACAAGACACCAATGTGGTGGATGGTCAAATGGCGTTTATTATCTTATCTCTAAAGGTTATATAGTCTGGGGGCCTCTCTAGCCAGGAAGGGGGGATTCTGGGATAGCTAGGATGAGTAAGAAGTGGAAAACTACTGGGGTTAGTAAAACTACATTCCTAAGGTAATGCTTATCAGTGGGATAGGGGGAGGAGGATTCCATACTGTCCCTGCTTCTCGTTACATCCCGTAATCTTCCGTCCGCTTGTCCCTCACACAATATAACTTCTGTATCCATTTATTAAGCTGTGGTGGAAAGGACATGAATCATCAGTGGCTAACTTTACTTTGTTCGATATGATACAGCATTAACTTAATAGCCTCTGAAGATCACATTTAGCTCCATCCCAGTGCTGTGGCAGCCACTTTTCCTTTAACAATGATTTGTATGCCTTAGCCCTTCCAATGCTGTTAATGTGTTTCAGTCATTCAGAGCTATAGAGCTCTTCAGGTGTGCAGTATTCATGTGTATCACTGCAGACGCAAGGTGCAAAACAAAAGTGGCAAAGGAATATAAATGTTGGTTTACTTCAAGACTTTGTATTTTGACAAAGAAGAATATCCTTCTCTAAATGTCACCTTGATGCAGTAGAATCCCCATTGAATCATGGAATGGTTGGAAGGGACCTTAAATACCACTTTGTTCCACCACCCTGCCATGGGCAGGGACACCTTCCACTATCCCAGTTTGCTCAGAGCCCCATCCAGCCTGGCCTTGAACACTCCCAGGGATGGGGCAGCCACAGCTTCTCTGGGCAACCCGTGCCAGGGCCTCACCACCCTCACGGTAAAGAATTTCTTCTTAATCTCTAATCTAAACCTATTCTCTGTCAGTGTGAAGCCATTCCCCCTTGTCCTGTCCCTCAGGCCCTTGTAAATAGTCTCTCTCCACCTTTTTTGTAAGCTCCCTTCAGGTACCGGAAGGCTGCAATTAGGTCATCCCAAAGCCTTCTCTTTTCCACTCAGCTCCACCCAACCAAAACTCAGCTCTGCCCAATCTCTGCAGCCAGGACAGTAAGGAATCATCCATAGAAATGCCATGGATGCCATGTTCATAATTTTGTAATGTTTAAGTACCTCAGATGCCCCTTTGATTCGCTGATAAACTTGAGAAGCTCAGTGAGGCTCTCGTAATAGAAAGGACTTGAGTCATCACTGGCTGACTTTTAGGGCTTAGACAGATTAGAGTGGGAGAAAAACTTTCACCACTGACCTCGGCAATAAATTTAGCCTTCCTAAAGAGGTTTTGGGTGTGCTAGTAAGTTCTTGATGAAAGCTGCTTGTGTTTGTGCACTAACAAAATCTGAGGCTTTCCTCTTCTTGTGGAGGGACAGACCAGGTAAAAGTGCAATATCAAAAATAAGCTGGACAAAATAGACATGAAGCCCAGTTTTGCAGTCTATAAGTGCAACTATCAAATTATTTCTCTTGTGGACGCTGAGAAATGTTTACCAAACAGCAAACACGCTGCTCAAGTGGTCTCCAGACAGATACACTTTCTCGTGCCTTTTTTATTAACTTTGGATTATTGGATCAAAGCTGTCTGAAGTCTTTTGCAAAGGACTGTGTTGAAGAGCAGACTATGTTGGGACTGGACACTGAGCACACCTGACACGTGGTGTTGTGAAGCCAGTTAATGTTGTTACCCATTTCACTGGACCCAGACCCTTTCTGTAGCTGTTTAACACTGTCTTAACACTGATATTGGCAGCCAGGGCAGGTGAAATTGGCTCTAATGAGGGAGAAGAACCTCCCACAGGACCACAGATTGCACCAACTGGCATTTCTGGACATCTCACCTGCAAGCTGTGCTGCCCATTTGGAATATGCAAGTATCCATGCCCATAACTGCTGGCAATTATACCATGTGGATGGCATCCTTGAAAATTATATCATAATGAGTACTCTGCTTTTTAAAACATACTTCCTGAATAGTATTATGTGAACAGTAATTAATTATGGTAGGCTCAGAACAGGATGATGAAACTACTGGCTAGTCTATCTAATCAATTTATTGCATCAAAACACCAAATAAAGAAACAGAAATGGGGAAAAAATATTCTGGCCACAGACTAGGTTTTCTTGTGCTGTGAATAAAAATATCAATTCCCTAAGGAGGAAGAGAATTGTGCTGTAAGTCTGCTGTAGCATTCATGGTACCAGAGCTAACATAATAATCATTACTAACGTCATCTTCATGAAATAGAGGAAGAGAACAAAGGTGAACTAAATGGTCATAAAAAGTACTGGAGTTAGGAAGGTGCTTTTCTGGAACACAAATTTCTCTGCATGCTGTAGATTTAATTTTGACAATTGAGACTTGATCAGAAAGCAGAACTTTCACTCTGGAGGAATAGTCTAATTTTTCTACCTGCAAGTGCTAAAATGAAATGTAAAGGAGAAGACTCAAGCCCAATAATTACAGTAAGAGCATTGCAAATGTAAGAATACAGAGGTTTGTTTTAATTTCAGATCTGATCAGTAATGCCTTACTTCCAGTTCATAATGAAAGCAAAGTATTTAACCTGAAACTGAGTGCTGCAGTGGAGTCACCTACTAAGAAAATCAAACCAAGTAAACTTTTTCCTCCCAGAATGACCATTTCTGAGCCCCTACTCTTGCCAGTAGCCAACTTCAGGTGACAACAGTATGACAAAGACTAAACACAAAGCCAGCTGCAGGAAGGTGGGAAGAACAAATCCTGTATGAAACTAAAGTTACACTGAGATTGATAGGTAGCATACTTAGCCCTTTTCTGGAAGACTTTTAGCTTTAGGTTTGTTTCTCAGGGAACACAGCCAGGAACTTAGGCATTGAAATGAGGAGTAGCAATGTGTCTCTGCTTCTCAGAGATCTGTGCTGCAGCTCTTCAGAAGCTTCCCAGGCCCAGGGCAGAATGGCCCATTCTGGTGCCTGGGTCAGGCTGTACTTCAGTGCAGTGAAGTGTGCCCTGGAACTGCAGCACACGCTGAGGTCCCGAGGGTCTGTTACACATCACTGTTGTGCTCAGCAGAGAGATTTTTACCTTCTCTTTATTTTTTTTAATTTGCTCAGAGATACTGCCCAAAGCTCCTATTTCATTTCAACCCACAATGATTGCTGATAATGGCCTGGGTTGGAAGGTACTTTAAAGATCATCTAATTCCAACCCCCCTGCTGTGGACAGAGACAGCTTTCACTAGACCAGGTTGCTCAGAGCCCCATCCAGCCTGGCCTTGAACACTTCCAGGGATGGGGCAGCCACAACATCTCTGGGCAACCTGTGCCAGCACCTCACCATCCCCACAGTAAAGAATTTTTTCCTAATATTTAATCTAAACTTAACCTATTTAAGTTTGAAAACATTCCCCCTTGTCCTGTCCAATGATAAGAAAGGGTAGTTTTGTCTCTGTGGCCAAGCTTTGAGATGGGCTTAATTTCTAGCTTTTCCAGCATCCTGGAATGTATCTAGCAGTACTTCAGATCCTAATCACCAAAGTGAAGTTGACAGTACTGCTCCTGTATCAGTTATCAGTGTTTTCTTTTAAAAGAAGCATCGGATTTGAGGCAGGCAGGATTTCCTTCTGGATCATCCTAGCAAAGGTGGTAACAGTAATGATCAGAGCTTCTGGGCAGCTGAGCAGCACAAATAGTAATTCTGAGCACAAATCATTCCAGCAAAGAGTTGATGAGTATCTGCTTGCATAGAGGATCTTTTTGCTTCTACTTTATCAGTAGTGGTTTCTCTGTATTGTCTTTGCTAGGGCATTGTGTTTCACTGCCATGGTCAAAGCAGAACATCAGTGCAGAACTCTCTGTTGATAAATTTCTTCTGCAAATTAGTCAGCCTTATTTCTCCTCAAAGAGAAAAACATCTTTTTTCTGCCTTTTGGGTTGGCTGGTAATTAGTCTTCTGAGCTGTGTCACTGGACATCATCAGGCACTTGGAAGTCTTGACAACCTCTTCAGCTGGTAGATAAGGCAGTAAAAACAGTTCTGTTTTTCCATTGTCTTCAATGTTACGAAATCTCAATATTTAATATTCATAAGTTAGCTGCTAAATATTTTCATATGTAGTCACTACAGTATCTCAACTCTTACCATAACACTAACCCGTGAAAAGAATTTTATTTTGTTTTTTTAGAGTTATATAGTGTACTTACAGACCATGTGCAGCATGCCATTTGCACAAATAAACTCAATCTGAAAAAAATGGAAGGTTCAGAACAACTAGAAATGATAACAGCAAAAAAATACATTCAGTATTAAAAGAGGTGTGGTGTTAAACACTCTAGAAAAAAAACTGATGAATGTGCACAGATCACAGTCAAACTGCACAAAATTGGTGTAATTCTGAAATTGTCAGAAAAGTGATTGGGGAAAAAGACTTCTGATTTTGCTTTATCTGAGTGTTGCACATCTAAAGGGAGCAAGTGTTGCAGGTATGTGGTTTCTTCTTTCTCTCCTGCTGTTGTGCCAATCCAGAAAGAGAATGGTTTACATCTGGTTGTCAGTTCTTTTGCCATAACATATTTGCCTTTATACGTGTAATCTCCACATCTCTTACAGCTTCCGTAAAATTGCACAGATTGAAGCCCTTATTAAGGACAAGACCAGTATCAGTTTGAGCAGGGGTGAAATTAGGCCACCAGAGACCTCATTTCTACTGGAAAATGCATGAGCTGGGAAGAAAAAGTAGCTTGGCTTTCAGATTTAAGCATGCTCTGACAGAACTGCTAGTAATAAAATCCAAACAAAACACTGTTTTGCATGTGAACTGAGCAAATGTAATCCGAAAGTTACCGATTCACAGCGTACCCAGAATCCTGAGATCAGTGTGGTGTGGCAGGGCCATCTGGCCTGTCTGAGAGAAGCTATTTGCAATACCCAAGTCTTGCATACCATTACTTATCTTAGAGAAGACTCCAAGAGTTAGTTCTGGTTTTGGCTGGGGTAGAGTTAATTTTCTCCACAGAGGCTGGTGTGAGGCTGTGTTTTGGGTTTGTGCTGAACACAGAGCAGATAATATAGAGATGTTTTTGTTATTGCTGAGCAGGGCTTGCACAGAGCCAAGGCCTTTTCTGCTTTTCATACTGCCACGCAGTTTACTTCACAAATATACATGTATGCCTGTTCATCTGCCTATTTTTTAGTACGCTCGTAATGCCCACTACAGATGGTATTTTGTTCCCATGGACAGCTTGATGGTTCCATCAAAATTTTTGACAGAAGCCAGCCTGAAGGTTGTCTAGCCAAACACTCAGCCCACACACTGAGAGATAAGTCCACCAAATGTGTCCCTTTACTGTCTGGGTTTTTCAAATTCCCAGCAAAACATCTGAAAAAAAAAAAAAAAAGAGTGAAACCTCTTCCTGCCAATTGCATTAGGTAGTCAAAGGGTGGCTCCATTAAGGTAAGGTTCTGGCCTGAGCATGGATCATTCTGGCTTGTGCTGAGCCATCCAGAAGAACAGGAGAAGGTACACAGCTTAAGTGGCTGTGGATATCTATTTTACTTCTATAGCTCCCCTCCAGGTCATTATTTTATGTAATCATATCGTTTTAGTGAGTCTGGAGCTATTAGGATATAGAGGTCTTCATTACAGATTTTCTGTGGGAGCCCTACTAAAAATACAGATTTTTAAAAAATTTATTTTTGAAGGAAAAATTGATAAAGTGTATTTTCCATTTAATTCGAAGGAGCAATTCTATGGGGATGAGGTTAAAACAGGCTAAGGCATTCTAAGATATTTAAACTTGACGTTTATTAGAGCATAAAAGCACACTTTTATTGGTTCACTGCAGAATTTACAGCTACAGTTAAGAATATTACCTTACAGTATATTTCAAGAAATTCTATTTTCTTTAACATACTAGCTACCTTAGCTGGTAAAAAAGTTTTTCTGATACATGTACATTACTTTATTGACTTGCACTTTGCTCCATGATAGATTTATTCCTTTAAGTGACACCGAAAATAACAAATATAAGACTTCAGATGAAAACCACTTTTATTGGCACACTGGACAGAGAAAGTAAAAGCAGTGTATAAAAGCTTGGCACAAGCAGTGTGCATTTGAGAAATGAGGCCAAATTAATGAGGAAAACCAGTTAAAATGGAGCTTCAGCATGCTGTTCATTTTCCAATAGTTAAAAAAAAAAAAAAAAAGAGAAAGACTGAAGGCCTGGTTATGAATTTTTCACTGAAGTGCGAGCTGTAGTATGTTTTATTGCCTGGCGGAAAATGGAGGGGTTTTCCCGATTCCAAAAATATCCCACTGTGCTCCTTGCCACAGTTTCTTAGTACTGTGGGTACTGCTCAGAAGTGTGCTATGGAGATGCAATTCACTGTCAGAGTCCATCATGCTGAGTAGGAGGGCTGGAAAAAATGCAACACATTTCTGTTGCAGTTAGGTTACTTCAGGTTACTAGCACAGAGGCAGAGGTCTGGTCTTGAGTGCACAGCGAGAAGCTCAGGAGATGTTCTGCCCTGAGGAGGTGCCAGTTCTTTTCACATCCCGTAAGAAATGCACTCACAATGCAGATAACTATTCATTAGTAGCCCAAAAAAAGATGATAGCAGTTATAAAATATTATTTCTGATGTTGGGAAACCTGAGGTGATGCCTTATAAGATGGATCTATGGTCAAGGTGCAGGTCAAGGTGCAGAACCCAGGCACAGTGAGGTTCACCAGCTCAAAGATCCTGGAATTCTGACAGAGCCTTGGTCAAAATACAGATTCCTCAGCCAATGATAGCAGTCAGGACTGGAATATGCACTTGGCTTTGAAGGGTCCCTTGGACATGCACTTCAATATTCTCATTAATAAAGCTGCAGTTCCTGAACAGGTGCATACAATATTTCAGTGGAACAAGACAATACACTATACATAGACTCAAGATTGATGCACTCTGACTGCTGGTACATCTACAAACGCTAACTGACTGTACAGATATTGACTAAATAGCAGGCACATGACATTCATGATGCAGAGGCATCCACCTAGATTAACCATCATGGGGATCACAGAGTCCTATGATATTCTTCCAGGCTAACCAGTGCAAGGGCAGTTTGAACTTTCTTGCTGAGATCTGAAATAAAGGCAGGCTACTGTGCATAGACAAGAAGATTGGCAGGTTTGGGGAAAACTGAATTGCCAACTAAATTTAATATAATAATAATGTTACAGTTTTCAATTTCTAGCCATTAGTGATTTAGGATAATGAACTTCAAATTCCACTTTATCTGGGAAGATCTATTTCAATGATACCTATATTATTCATCAGATCCATGAAGTGTCTTGAATTTTCTGTTTTTAACTTGATTGCTCTCTCCATACTTTAGACACTGTCCTTATTTAACTCCTGCCTTCCCTCACTGTTTAAGAAGTCTACTGTGCAAGCCCCCTGAGGTCAGTAGAGGAGGACCATCATAGAAATCCAGCTGCAGCCTGTGGGGGTCCACAATAGAGGAGAGATACACTTGCAGACCCCTCTCTAGAGCAGGTGGATGCACAAAAGAGGCTGTGACTCCTTGGGAAGCCCACGCTGGAGCAGGTTTGTTGGCAGGACTTGTGACCCCACAGGAGACCCACACTGGAGCACTTCATGAAGAACTGGAGCCCATGGAAAGGACTTCAGTTGGGTGAATCCATGAAGGACTGTCTCCCATGAGAGGGACTCAGCACTGGAGCAGGCAAGGACAGTGAGGAATCCTCTTTCTGTGGAGGAAGCAGCAGCAGAGACAACCTGTGATGAACTAACCACAGGCCCCATTCCCCATCTTCTTGTGCCACTGTGGAGGAGGAGGTAGAGAAAATCGGGAGTGAAGCTGACTCTGTGAAGAAGGCAGGGGATGGGAGGAAGGTGCTTTTTTAAGATTTGCTTTTATTCTAATTACCCAACCCTGATTTGACTGGTAATAAATTAAATTGATTTCCTCCAGTCGAGTCTGTTTCGCCCATGACATTAACAGGTGAGTGATATCTCCCTGTCCTTTATCTAGACCCAAAAATTTATTCTGTCCTTATTGTCTCCCCTGTGCAGTTGATGAGGGGAGGAATAGAATGCCTTTGGTGGGTACCTGGCAGCCAGACAAGGTCAAACCACTGCAGAACCAGTCAGTGAGAGGTTTCAGATGGAAAAACACCTTTTGGCAAAGCAATATGCCCTGGCCAAAATGGAGAGACAAACAACTTCTAGAGGCCAATATAGATTCAACGTTCCTGGTGTGCAGCTCTCTGCACTTCTGTTCTGCTGGTCATTTAACCTCCAGCAGCCAGGCATGTGACACTGGGGTGATGGTCAAGAAGGAGGTGTAAATCTTCTGTCACAATAATCTTTTGGAATCAAATGCAAATGGTCCTGGTGTTTAACAGAATAATAAAAATAAGTATATTCAAAAACTATATCATTTCTTTAAGGAGGTCAAACCAGATTAATTTAGTATCAGCACATAAATCTCTCATACCTTTTCATATTTACTAGCAAAGGCAGTAATTCATGCAGTTCTATATCCTGGCTTTAAGGCTGGGAGAGTTTTGTTAATTTGAGACTTCTCTGACCACGCAGAAAGATGACATCTTGGGTCACCTCAAATAAAGGTGTTTGCAGTGATGTTTCACTGTGAAAGTAAGCCTGCATAAATTGATCAGTGTCACATTTTGGTTTCTACATGGTTAATTAGACCATGCCAGACCGTTTCCTGTTTTAGTGAGGTAGTTTCTAGGTTTCGTATCAGTTTGTTTTCAAGCTCATTTAGATATCTGTGCTACCATAAAACTTGTACTATGCACTTACTGTTGAACACACCTAACAGAATCTAAGAATCCAGATTAAGTAAACAGCAAAAATTCCTTCTACACATTCCAGGAACAAACCAATTATATTTATTTTATTATACTTACATTTTCTAATATTTTTAATAACCTTCAAAACTGCAAAGAACTGGCAGCATTGAACTGGGAGCACCCCTGTAGATCCATCCATGTGATCTGGTGATAATCTCATGTAACTCTTCCCACAGCCTTGCAAATTGGCCTGATCTGCTCATTCACATTATGTATTTGCAGTGATACAGCACATGCTTTTTTTTTTTTACTGAAAGTAGTGATGACAAGTATCAGTTGTCATTGGTGATGACAATTGACAATTTTCTTTGGTGGATGATGCTTATTTAAGCAAGAAACTTACTGAAATAGCAGACTGCTATCTCACTGGTTATTACATTAGCTTTTAATCCTGAGCTAGACAAAATAGTAAAAATAATGATATTTTTATCTTATGAATGAGATGTTTTATGACAGTTTGAATTGCGCTGTTCAGCTATTTCTGATTTAAATCACTCAGATTTGAGATTTTGAGTTGTTTTTTGGCTGAGATGGCACAACCAGACATCCTGGCACTCAGAAGCATTCTTTCCTTATTGAATCTTTTGTAAACTCCCTGTCTAGCCTAAACCACTTTTGCTGCATCAGTCAGTGTCAGTGGAAGAGTAAAGTTCATTATTACTGAGGCACTGTAGCACCCTAACAGTACCTCTCCTTTAGCAGATCCTGGCTCATGGGACAGTCATAATCACAGAATGGCCTGGGTTGGAAGGAGCCTTAAAGATTATTCAGTTCCACCCCCTGCCATGGGCAGGAACACCTTCCTAGACCAGGTTCCTCAGAGCACTGTCACACCTGGCCTTGGATGGGACATCCCTCACAGAAAATGCATTTTTTTCTAATATCCACTTACTGTAGCCTTAAGTAAATAACCTTTTTAGATGGGAATACATTGATCAGGGAGCCTTTTCAGTTTTAACACCTCTGAGCACACCTGTATTTCCATTATTCCTAATTGATTTTCCTCCCACTGATATGTCATTACTTGTGGTCTATCCAAACATAGGTTCATATTTCTGATGGACATGTAATGCTGACTGCTATATATAGTTATGGGAATAGGACATGCTGGAGAGTTGTAGCCAGAGTCAGCAGTTAACATATCTGCAATGAGGAAGGCAGGAATTTATGTTTATGGAATTGGAATTAAGCTTCGCAGGTGCCAACCCATAGAAGTTCACTGAAACTTCATGGCCAACAGCCACGGAAATTAAATATCTGCTGAATAGGGTGTTAAATTAGCAGGGCTGCTGAAGCAGGCTTGCTGATACAACGTTGTCATATTTTAGTGTCAGAACTGTTTTGTGCGTGTTTCTGACAAAAAAAAAAGATGAATTTCACATGACAGATCTCTTGTTTGGAGAGAGCAGGGCGATTAAGCTGTTAATACAGTTTTCTATTATTCCTATAGAAGTATTCAAAGAGTATTTCTTTAAATACAGCTCGACGTTGTGTGGCAAAGGTTGAGGCACCTGTGCAGCAGTGAAAGAAGACTATCTAAATATGAATGACTAATTATCAGGGAACAGGAAAACACTAGTTTTCTTTCATGACTGAGATGGCTTCATCCTATTCAGAATAATCTGTTGGGAAAATAATTAGCATAAAGAAGATGGAGTTTTGATAAATAACTTTGATGTTCATAATTATAGTAATTTTTGTATAATTTCTTTCATTTATGCTCATGTTTTATTTCAGTTTTTTCTTTCAGTCATAAAAGCTGATATTAAATTTTAAAGCAAACCTATCTCACTGTAGACAGACTCCTTAGGAAAAACTCTTATCTTTGTATGATAACAGTGGACATAGCATGAATTTGCTGTTGGGATTTCTTTCCATTTCTCTGAATTTGCCTTCCCTACCACAATAAATCACACAGATTAATGCATCAGGAAGGATGTAGAATTATTAAATTTAACAAGGCATTAAAGGAAACCTTTTTCACTTTGTTTGTATAATATTTAATATTTTCAACTTTATTCTAGACAAAAATGCATCCTCTGAAGTGTTGAGCAGAGTGGAGATATTTGGATCATTGTGCCATCTGAACAATTTCCTAACTTAGCTCCAGATTCTGAAGGCGCAGTGACTGTCAGAGGGCTCTGAAGGTTGCCAGCTTGAACTGTACTTGTTGTGCTTAGTGATGTAAAAAGATTCTTATTCTGTCCTAGCTTTCTTTAAGGCTCTATAACACATCTCAGTGCACTGAGAAATATAATTTCTTAAACAACATTTCTATACACAAAAATGGGGAAAAAAAATCACTTTAGACATTGGCAATGCTTTTCAGATCTATTTAAAGATGACTCTACAGAATAATTGCTACATCTCCTCTCTCGTTCGTTCTCTAAGGAATTAACTACTCGGTTCTACTAGTAGCTAATTTGGTGTTAAAATGCTCACATTGTACTCCTATCATAGAACAGTACTGAACAGTTATTTCTCTTCTTTTTCATTTATTCCAGTGTTTGTGTGCATGTATTTTTTAGTAGGAATCCTTGAAATTTGGGGTGCTTGCTCTCCGAAACCCTGCTTAAAAACACCATTTTGTTGTGAAAGATATTTTAAAGCTCTTTTCTCCACAAATTCTATTGTTTATAAAAGTTTATCAGCTTTCTCATAGCATGGGCAGTTAAATCCTCCCCCTGTCTACTCACACCTCAGTGACTAGGGGGATACTTATTTACAGCCAGCTATGCTACAAGAAGAAGATGCATGAAATACAGGAGTGTTAAAGGATGAATTGTTGCATGTGTCCCATTGAAATCCAGGGAGACTTCAGTGCAATAAAATAGTTGTTGTGCAGCTGTGAAACAGCAGTGGGTGAAGATGAAGTCAGGGATAACTTGACCAGCACAGTCCTTGGAATCATCCAAAGGTGATGACAGAACTGGTCAAGGTGCTTGCAAAGCCACTGTCCTACTTTTAAGGGCATGGAAATCACAGGGACACCTCTAATGAATGGGGGAACGTAAATGTCACGTTCATTTCAAAAAATGGCTGAGTAATCCACCCAGGGAACTGCAGGCTGGTCAGCTGCACTTCAGTCCCATGAAGGAATCTACTTCATTTTTTGAAGTATTTTCCATACAAATTTTTGTAATATTTATTATATTACAGTATTTTCCTGTATACAGAGCAGAATGCAGTGGTGGGGAACAATCATGGATGTACGAAGGGTAAATAAATCATGCCTCACCAGCCGGATTACCTGCTAAGGTGAAACACCTTGGGCTGTTTATTAAGGAAGTGTAGCAGATATAGAATCCTAGAATGGCCTGGGTTGAAGGGACCTTAAAGACCATCTCACTCCAACCCCCTGTCATGGGCAGGGACACCTTCCACTAGACCAGGTTGCTCAGAGCCCCATCCAACCTGGCTTTGAACATTTCCAGGGATGGGGCAGCCACAGCTTCTCTGGAAAATCTGTGCCAGCGCCTCACCACCATCACAGGGAAGAATTGTTTCCTAAAATCTAATCTAAACCTACCCTCTGTCAGTTTGAATCTATTCCCCCTTATCCTGTCACTCCAGGCCCGTGTAAATAGTTTCTCTCCATCCTCCTTGTCAGTTCCCTTCAGGTGCTGGAAGGCCACAATTAGGTCACCCCAGAGCCTGCTCTTTTCCAGGCTGAACAATCCCAATTCTCTCAGCCTTTCCTCATAGCAGAGCTGCTCAATAAAATACCATTTCCCTTGACTTTATCAAAGCTTTTGACACTCTCCTCCCCAATATTTTTGTGTTCAAATCACAGTTTTATGGCCCAGATGGTCATCCAAAATGGATTTGATGGCTCAGCTGAGAGAGTGATGCAGTTTGTCCCACCCTAACTGGAGGCCATTAACAAGTGGAATACTGATGAGGATGACAGATCTGGGATCTGTCCTGTTTGATCTGTACCTTACACCTGACAAGTAGACAGTGGAGCAGATTGTCCAGAGAGACTTCACAGATCCCATCCCAGAGGTTCTCAAAACCAACCTGGACAAAGCTCTGAGCCACCCGTTTGACCTCGTAGCTGACACTGCTTTGAGCAGAAGGATGAATAACAGACCTGCAGAGGTTCTTTCCAAACTGTGAACTTAAATTCGGGTTTTCAGATGCTCAGGTACAGGAAGTCACTGGCTGAATGATCTGTTAATAGGTGAATTCCATTAAATCCTCCTTTTCTGTGATCTTGACTTGGTTTTATTAATTTCAAATTGCATATTTCTCTAGAATATGGCAGAAATAACATAAGGATAGAAGGACATGTGGCAAATGCACTGATACAGTCTCAAAAACTTGATTTGATTCCAGGGGTTTTTTTTCTGATTACTTAATGCTTTGGACATCATGGGTTAAGGAAAAAAAAATCTATTTGGCTCCTTGAAGCCAGATTCCTTAACCCCATACAGTTTGCCTTCCAGAAATACACACAAATTTTCCTGCACATCAGGGTAAAAGGAATTGCTGCTAATCACCTTCACCAGAAGCCTATAGTAAAAATTAATATCATTAAAATAAAACTGATGTCCTTAATAACCAAATACATTCTTTTTTTATTACTATTTTTATTTATTTTCATTCCATTTAATTCTAGTTGTTACTAGTAGTATGCAGTGCCTTCTTAGGGTCTTGCTACTACCCACTCTCTCTTCCTAATTTGCTGACTTCTCAGTAATTTTTTGGGGTCCTTTAAAATAGCAATATTCCTCCATTTCTATAAAAAAATGCAGTTTTAATTGTTGCTTGAGGTGTATTTGCTCAGAATAATTTTCCTGAACATTGAGTTCCAGTTTCGTACTTTTGATGTGTTTGAGACCTCTGTACAGGAATGCTTTGATAGCACAGGAATGCTTTGATAGCACAGCTGTTTCCTAGTAGTTCCAGAATCTGGACCATGGGGATAAAGTGAAAAGTCTGGAGAATATCATCAGGGAAGTGGCTTTTATTTCAGGGTCTGTTTAGCAAGAAGTAACAGGAGGGGTCCACACTTGTTTTCCTGAAAATTATTTCCCAGTTTTATTTGTGTTTGTGAGAGGATGAAATAGCAAAATAAAGCAGATATTATCTGATTACAATTTAAGCAACTGCAATTGAGGATTCAATATTTTTTGTTAAGAAAATTAGTAGGAAATCATGAGCCACATTGTCTGTAATTCAAAATGATGAAGTTATTTATTTGACACTAGTGCAAAAGAAACGCCATGAAAGGAGTGAAGATTAAAAATTCTGCTTGTTTTCATCAGTTGTGAAGAAGAATGCAAATGTATGATAAAATGACCTGAGGGCAAAGTAGAGGCGTATTCAAAGCATCCAATTAGTGAGTCTGGCAATGATATTAAAGAAATAATGATGAGAAAAAATGTTTGAAATGTTGGCTAAGTGGTAGCACTGAGACAATTAGAAACTGGTGTTGTGAAGCGACTCAAGCCTTCACCAAAAGCTGTTCTACCCGTGATGAGAATCTGTTTTATTGCTATCCTCAAGTCAATGTAATCCATTGCCTTGGACAACAGCATCAGCAGTTGCCACACAGCTGGACCAGTGTGCAGGCACACAGTGCTGTGCTTGTCAGGAAATCCACAGGCACAAAAGGGGCCTGCCGTGTCTCTGGTCATTCCATTTGTCACATTCCTCACCCTTTCTCAGTATCCTAGCACTTCATTCTCCTACATAATTCCTATTTCTTTCCTTGTATTATCTCCATATCCAGGTGTCCTTTTTTTGTCTCCTTCTCTCTGCATATAAATCTCCAATTCACCTCAGACACTTACACAAACACTACTTTAACACCTCATTTATCCATTGTCCTGATTCTCATATTTTAACATTTGTCCATCAAAATTACCCCTTTCATTCAATTCCTTCTCCTCATCTGCATCCTGCCATGATGCTTGTTTTCACCAGTAACATCTCGATATTTAAAATAAAAGCATTATAGTCCTTTGACCCACATTGTTTAATTTTATTAGTGCTTTCATTTTTGAGCAGTTTTTTATACATGTTTTTTTAATGGTACTGTGTATGTAATTTCTCTTTAATTACTTTGATACCTCAAGATGCCCACAGTCTTCTATCTGAAAGAAAAATGAAGAAATAAGAAGGTTGAATAATGTTACTAGTTGTGGGGATTTGACCCCAGCTGGACATCAGGTACCCACCAAAAACACTCTATCCCTCCCCTTTTCAGCTGGACAGGGGAGAGAAAATACAGCAAAAGGCTCGTGGGTCAAGCTAAGGACAGGGAGTGTCACTCCCCAGTTACCAACAGGGGCAAAACAGACTTGATTTGGGGAAATTAGTTTCATTTTTTATCAATCAAATCATGGTAGGACAATAAGGAGTAAACTCAAGTCTTAAAAACACCTTTCAAGCATCCCTCCACCCTTCCCAGGCTTAACTTTTTTCTGATTCTCTACCTCTTCCCCCTGCACAGCACAAGGGGACAGGGAATGGGGGCTGTGGTCAGTTCATCACACGCTGTCTCTGATGTTCCTTCCAATATTTTATGGCCATGTAGGAAAAAATGGTATGCAAATTGCACAATGGAAAAAAAAAACCAAAACAAAATAATCCCATGCAGCAGAGCAGAGACTGTAGTATTTCAGGTCTAGATTTATCCTTCAGGTATTACTTACTGGTACAAGATTCAGCACATGATTCTGGAACAGACGTTTCTGGAATAATGAGAGTGAATTTAAAGCAAAGCACCAATGCAGACAAAAACATGCATAAGCAGGGGAGACACAGTCCTTGATGTGGAGGTTCTGAGGGGGATTACCAATCATGAATATTCTGCAATTATCCATGCTGAATTTTTGATGTATTAAACCTCTGCACAATGTAACCAATGCTTAGTCTTACAGTGAGCCATTATTTGTTCAGATAGAAAAGGTAAGAGATTATTCTGCCATGAGTATGAATGAAGATAATTTTTCATGCTAAAATATCATTGATACTGGATCCTTAATATATCTGCTCTGAAAAAAAATCAGTTTGAATTATCAAAAAACCCTGTTTCAGATCATAATGATAAAACAGAGAGAGCTCTTCCCTTAAAAGCAGCAATATTTTTCAGTCTAAGCAGCCTCCGAAAAAGCCACTCCATTTTGCTGTGTTTATGTGAGATTACTGTCATAGCCTGAATGCCATACCTGCTTGGTTATTTGTGCTGCTGGATGTCTTTTTTCCTTTTTGAGTGTCCTCTCTCTGAGAGAACCTCAGAATGCTTATATTTGAAACTCAGGGATTTTCATTTAGATAAATCCCTTTTCTATTATTCTACATGTATATCCTATTTGTCTCAAACCAGGGTAAGATATTCTATTCATGTTGTACCATGAGTCAAATTCATGTTGCTCCCACTTGAACAATCCACAAATGACATCAGCCAGGCAAAACTGGTGAACTCCAAACTTGTATTATACACTTTGCCTCAGAAAATCTGTTGAGACATTATTGCAGTGACTTGTCCCCAAATAGAAAAAGCAAAGGCACTCAGAGGTGCATTTCAGATTAGAATTTGACTCTACAGAGAATCATAACTATCATTCAAAGAAATCCTGAATACCATGTTGTCAGACTAAATGATCAACTCAAAATGTATGATTTATTGTTTGTCTCTCTTCCCTGATACAAAACAAGGAATCTATTGATTTTTTTGAAGCCAATTTTTATTGGGGTGCGAGGCATCACAATTGCTATTAACTATAATATTGTATGGGCAGTGAAATAGTCAGTGCTATTAGTTAATGTGCAAGCAAATATCGACCAGCAATTTTGAACAATAAATATAATGATATGAGACATGAGTGTTTGTTCAGCGTTTATTCTGACAATCCAACAAGTGAAGAAAATCTCAGAGTTGGAATCTAGCTACCATTAAAAATTACACAGTGGTTTCTATCCGTCTAGGTTTGGAAAAACTGGCTGTGATCCAAAGGTCTGATGACTTTAGCTTTAGAAGAAAATCAATGATATGCAAATAGCTATTGAATTGTCCTAGACTAAGCAAAGCAGCTCAAAGATTTAAACAAAAGGAGGGGTTTTAATTCAAAGAACAAAGAATAGTTTGCTACTATTTTCCTTGGATGGAGCCAGTGTTTGTATGAGTGGGGCTTTTTTTTTTAGGGAAAAGTAGTGGGATGCTGAGTGGCAGGCACATCTAACAGTATAGCTACCAAGAACCTCGTGATAGAAGGAGAAATATTTTAATTTTTGCATGTGAGAGCATTTCTGCTAAAATCTCTCTGCCATACCCCAGCACAGCACTGTGGCACAGAGCCTCTCCTGGTGCCCCTTGGCTTCCATAGAGCTGCATTCCCTTGTCTTGGGAAGGCTGCACCCCACTGGTGTCACAAAGAGGAATGCAGTTTGTCACCCAATAAATATGATTTTGTCCCTGCTACTGAAAGGCCACGTGCCCTGGGCTGAGCTAACTTTAACAGGTGTCTCATGGTCAAGTCAATGGAAATGGCTTGCTCAGCCAAAATAAGGTTTAAATTTACAACACAGAATAGAAATGAATAGTTCTCAGACCAAATTATTGTACAGCTGGTGAATCTTTAATGCTAGAGGAATTGTTTATTTGGTGAGTTCTTTTTAAGCATAAGTAATGCCCCCTTTTCAGATCTGAATATTGGAAATAGAGAGATTGCTGCTGGAGACCTGCAAAAAAGTGAGAAATATTTGCTATCTATTTTGTGTAGGGCAGGACGTGGTGAAATGAAGCAGAAGCATAGCTGACCTCTTTATTGAGAACCAAATGATTTTTCTGTTAACATTAGCCTATACCACTAAAAGATGAAAGATTTATTATCGAATTACTAGGAAACACAAAGAATACAATTAAGATCTGAATCTGTGGCTGCATGTTTTTAATTCTTCATCAGAGGCAGGTCTTTCATAAATCACTCATCTTTTATGAAATACATTATGAGAATGTGCGTAATGTTCATTTTCTCAAAAAAGGAATTAGAAGGAAGTCAATTATTTCAACAGACTATATTATTTCTAAAAACTGTTTTCCATCAGTTTTGTCAGTTTTCCTTAGTGCAAAATTAAGTAGAAAATAGTCATACTCAGTGTAGCTGCCCTTCATTTTTTGTAAATTAAGAATATTACATTGTCACCCAGGAAGTGTCTTACACTTGTCACTGCTGGGAGATGTCCCAGGGGTGTCTGGACTGCTCAGGGCCTAAGAGGGGCTGACCTGGGTTCCCAGAGTGCCCATTGCCCAGCTCCTGCTCCTGGAATGCTGCCAGAGAAGGGGCTGGCAGCCCCAGGCAGTCCCAGTGCCATACTGGGGGACTGTGGGGCAGTTTTCTCTCCTTCCCTGGAGCAGGCGTAGGGGAAAGCTGAGTGGAGCTGTGGAATGAAGTGGAAGGAGACACTGTGGAATGAGGTTGAGGACACCACCACAGGCAAAGGGGCAATACTAGGAAGGTGGTATATGTAGTGACTTTGACTGTATTGTTAATACGGGCTTTTTTGCATTAAATAATTTGGATTATTTGACTGTGAGAATGCTAATTGGACAAGCAATAAATGGCATACTGCCTTTCCCCATAACAGTATTTGGAGTGGAAGAGTATTTACCACAGTGTCTCAGTTTAGAGACAAATTTAGGAGAAGACACTCTGGAATGAGCCGTCTCCTCTAGAAGGGTTCCCACAATCCCTTTCTACCAATACGAAATGAATACTGGTGGAAGAAAGTGGGAAAAAAAAAAACCAACCAAAAACCCAACAGTTTATTAACAAAAAAGAAGACCCACAAGGAAAAAAAAAGGTAAATAAATGCTAGATATTAAGCTACTAGACCTTACACCCTGCCACACACACACACACAGGAACAAAAATGCAAAATTCCAGGGAAAAAATACCAGCTCACACCATGCGGTACAAGATGGCGCCGGCATCGGTCTCAGGAAAAAGCCGAACAGGAGCTTCACCCAGCAGTTCGGGCAAACAGATGAAAACCTCGTGGCTCTCTGGCCCTGACCTCCTCTCCACAGCGGGTGAAGCAGGTGGGATTGGTGTCAGTTCTGTCCGGGGTTCGGCTTTCCCGAGCTTTGGGGCCCAGACGGAGCGGGCCCTCTCTCCCGCCGGCCCTGACCGGCCCCTCTCCCGCAGGTCCTGTTTCCTCTGCTCTGGGATTAAACAGGCTCTCCAGCTCACCTTGGAAAAGTTGCCAAAGGGCTGCTGCTGCAGCTCCTCCTAGGCCAGGGAAGGGAAAAGCGTCTTTCCTGGGCTAACAGAAGCAGCTGGCCGAGCAAACCCCGGCCCGCAGCGCAGCCCGGAGGCCCGGGGAGCGAGGCTTTGGAAAAGCGCGCCAAGGAGCCCTCGGCTCCCCCTGCCCCGGACCCGCCTCAGAGGTACCGCAACCATCCGTGGGCATAAAGCAGAGGGTCAGGGAACAGACTCGTGTCATAAATCACCCCAAGATATACAGGCAATACAGCTAATTTATGTCAGATGCTAATTACTATAAGTAAAAATTAATTTGTTTTAAAAATTGCACCAGAAAGTGCACAAGTGATTAACTTTTCCCCTTGTATGATGGATAGTTAAAGCAACCTTGTCCTTCAGGTAATTTGTGCATTAAGGACTCTTCAGACATAATTTGCTGCCTGTTCTTGTTTCACATGAACTGCAGCAAGCCGTATTTCTGTTCAGCATCTCGAATACCTGACTTTCTCACTGACTCCAGGACAATATTCTTGTTAAATGCTTGAGAGAAAGGAAAACTTCCGCATAACTCACCACCCAAGGCACAGAAGCAGTGACTTAACAGTGGTTTGTAGCAGAGTGGGAAACTAAACCCTGGCACCGCAAGGCTCAGGGTTCAGGTACCGACTGTCACTAACAGCAAAACTCATCCCTAATGTTAGCCATTCCTAATGATATGAGTGACCATAACACTGGCTAGGAGCTATGGAGAGGAAGAGAGACAGCTAAAGGATCTTGCTTTTGGATTGCTGATTGCTCAGGGGAGCTCATGGTCTGGAATCGTGTCTGATCATTTACAAACTCAAGATCTGTCTTCAGGACCTCAGCTGTGATGGTTCATGTCCAAAGATTGATCTGCCTCTGAGCAGGAGGGTTTTGTGCACTGAACAGAGGTAGGTTTTGTAGTTAATGCTCTACAGAGCTGCAAAAAATGTCTAGCATGCACAGAAATGTTAAATCGTTGTTGATAAGAGATCACAATATCCTCACTCTGACAAGATCTGTGGTGGTTGTGCAAGACTTCACAGCTGACAGAGTCTGTATCTCCCACGGCCACTCTTCCATCTGTTTTTCACCACATCTCTCTCCCAGTGGCATGGAGAGGAGCAGGTGTTTTCCTTCTCTTCCCCCTCACAGTGAGAGGTGCTCTGGCAGGGAAGAGAGCAGATTCCAGAGGAATCATTGTCTGTTTAGCACCACCAAAGACTCTAGAGAAACATTTGCAAGATAAAGGGTATCAAAGGTGATTTTTTTTACAGGACTCACAAGCAGAGGTGAAGATGGTACACTAGCAGAAAGAATTTGATAATAAAATACTACTTCTCTTTCAGCTTGAAAGCTTTTAAGTGTAAGAGATGGCAGCACTATCAGCATAATGTAAGATAAGGGACATTGGCTCATACTGGAATACTACTGACCTGCTTGATGATATTTATGCACTTGGAGAGTTTTTTTTCTTTTTTAATAGCTTGATTCCATTTATCAGACAAGAATTACTTCCAAAGAGGCACTGTTGTTGTCTGGAAGTCATCTGGAAACTATTCCAATATTGTAAAGGTCAAATTAAATGACTGGCCTTATTTCCAGAGTGATATGCTTCAAACCATAAGATCCCTTCACAGCTGAAGCAATTATGAACCTTTTTTTACAGAGGGAGTGGATTTATGATAAAGAATTATTGGGATAGTTTTCTAAAATCAGGTGAAAGCAAGCTGACAGAGTTGGAAAAATCCTGTCAGTACAGACATGGATTCACTTACTTTGCCTGTCTCAGTTTCAGTACTTATCACTCAAGCAGCCACAAATAAAATTCAGTCATCCAAATTTTGGAAGATTTCAGTGTTCACTGGATCTGGAAGCCACCATTTTTTAATAATCAGAATTTCTACTGTGTATCTGAAACAGTGGAGCACATGGACTAGTACTAACTAGATGTAAAACATTAGACTGAGGCCCAATCCTACTTGACCTCTAGTTAATACACATTGCCAAAATTTTGTCTGAATTGTAATTGTTAAGTTTAGGTTTTCTAATTAACCTATCTTGTACATAGTGATTGATGGAGCACTGTAAGATCTTTAAATTTTGACAAGCAAATCAAATATCTTTGCTACAGAATCCAATCCAGAATCTAAACTTATTAGCTTTTTAGGATATCTCGCCAGTAGGAAATTATTTAATCTATTTATTTTAATTCTTCTGCCTGTAGGACATCTCTCTATGTCTTGGAAATAACATTTGACAAGGACTTCAAGATTATATTGTTAAGATTATAATAATAATTAGATCCATTTGCAGCATTTCCTAGTCATATTATAATATAACAGTACTGTAGAAAGAACTATTCAGTGTTTGGAAGAAAGAGTCTGATTGTTGTCTTGTGGACAGTGCAGATTCTCAGGTGGTGTAAATCAACATTGCTTCCATGAGCTAAATATCTTGGCTTCTATGCTTCAAATGTACTTTGTTCACAAGGTTATTTCAGAAGCATTGTGATGGTAATTCTTTCCCTGGCAATTGCCAGTTTTTTCCATTTGCAGGTTTTCTTTCCTCAATCCCGTTCTCATTGAAATGAAAATGAATGAGGTTTTTTTTTACTTCAGCATTAGTTGGTGATTTGATAAATTATGCTTAGTTAGCATCAATTTTACTGACAAGAGGAGAGGTCTTTTTAATTCTATGTTGTCCTAGGATAAATGGTATAGATCTTTCCTAAGTAGTGATGATTTTTAATTTCTTAGGTAGGGTAATAGGTATTAGACATTATTTCCAGTTATTTCTGTATATATTGATGTGAACACTATGTATAAATGTCTTGTCTGAGATCTGACAGGTGGGTTTTTTCTTTGTACTTACACACACAAAGTGCAATCTTCCACAAGAAATAGTAATAGTAATAGTAATTCCAATAGTAATAGTAATTGGAATAGTAATTCCAATCGCCAAACTTTGGTTCCCTGTGTTCCAAATAAACTCACTGTCAAACTTCTTTCCCTCTAAACCTTTTCTGTTCATAACTTCTGTTGACAGATCTGTTATTAGCTGTTAGTCTCCTGTGCAAATATCATGTTTCTTGTCTCTCAGTTCATAGGCCTTTCCATCTTTTATTCTGCTTACTTTTCCTCTTAGGTGTTTTGTGTTGCAGGTACACCTGTTCCCTATATTCCTGCTTTCCTGAAGATCATTTATGTCTTTTTTCATTCTTTCTAAAGAGCCACCTGTTCTCCAAGGTAACGGGGTGGCTGTTTTGCTCCAGTCCTCCACTCTGCACTGATTTTTTCATTTGCTTCACAGAACCTGAATTTCTCTGGCACATTCATTCCCCTCCTCAGTCATGCTGATCTGCTCTTTGCTCAGTCAGGTGAGTCTTTTCTCCTTTATGCAGGGAAAATCTTTAGTGATAAGCAATATTGGACCTAACATCAAAAGTCTTAAAGACCAATTTTTTTTTTTCCCCACAGGTGGTATTATATTAATCCTAATCCCACAGCAAGTTTTTACAGTATCAGGCTTCCAAAATTATGAACTGAGCCTACCTAACAAACAGGTCGTGATATTGACTGAAAAAACAGAATGTGACACGACAGGCACAGGAGTGTATTAATACTGATGAATTGTGAAGACTGCAGAAAATACAGTTTCTTAAATGCAGGAGGTGAGGTTTGCTTCTGCATATTTGCCATGGATGAAATCATTTACATGGTTTTTGCTCTAGGCAGGGTCTGAGCCTGGGAAGATGTGCTGAAGCCACACAACAGGACAGTACCTGCTCAGTGGGATGGAGTGTGGGTATAATTCTGCCTTGTACAGTATAAATCCTGTTTGGAAAAGGGTGATTTTGACTCTGAAATGGATTTCCACATGAACAGCAGAATGTTTCAGACAGGGCTGGTGTTCTTTTCACATACTGAAGCTCTGCAGTAAACTGTAGAGGGTAATGTCACTGTCAAGAGCAGGTTGCAAGAATATATTATGAATGAAAGTGTTAGCTGGATTTGGCATAGTAGCCTTTATTCTCTCCAATGGAACAGTAATTACTTCATCCAGAACTGTGTAAGATATCAGTACTTGAAGACTGGGTAGATGTTTGCTGCTCTTTTTGGCAGCATTTGGTGCAGAAATGGGGCCATTCCTGGAGCACTCTCATATGCAGTTCCATCAGCCTCCCTGTGGATCAGACAGGAACCAAGATGTTCAGGTTGCTAAGGCATACTTTCAGGCTGCTGGAATATTCTGGATAGCTTAACGTGCCAAAGTAAACAACATCTGAAACAAAAATGTAATGAATTCTAACTGGCCCCAAAGGACTTTCAAGTGCTTTTAATTGTTCAGGCAGTTTCTTTCAACTGTTGGCCTCTGAAACACATTGTTTGCTGCTCCAAATAAGGAATGGGCTCAGTTAACAACAAACAATTTTCATTAACTAAGTTGTCTTGAGATAATCATCCTTGTTCTTTGACCTCTTACCTGAAAAACAATTTCTGACACTGTACCAAATCCATTTCACTTTGTGCTTGCAAAATATTAGTTATAGGACAAGATTTACAGAAAATTTAGACAAGCTGTAGGTCAAATCTGAGCTCCTCATCCTCAGTTGATGGAAAAAATGATGGATTGTTAGTCTCTTTTTATGTTTTTCCCTTTTTGTTGTGTTTTGGTTTTTGGGGGGATTTTTGCTTGTGTGATTTGCAAGCTGTAAAAATCATTACCATTTCAATGTATACACTTGCTGTGCAATTTTGCTACTCGGTCACTTCAGAAATTGACTGTCAATGCTCTTTGGTGCCTGGTCTTTAGGAAGTAAAAGCCAGGTCACTTTGCTAATTATTAGGGATAATAATTAAGCCAAGACAGATAGACAATATGCAATACAATATTAATAGTAATGTTTATAACAATAATCATAATAAATGATGTAAATTTGAACAAGTTTTCTACTATTAAACAACCTTTCTAATGAGTATGTTACAGTAACATATGGTGTAAGACCCAAAACTCTTTCCTGATCGTGTTTTTCTCTCACTTAATCCCTAACAGTTAATGGGAATGATGCTGCCTGGAGTGACTATTAACCTGACTCATTTTTACACTTTCTCATCTTGCAGCTTGCCTGTATTGTCCCTAAGACTTCTAATATGTCTTTTGTCTTCTTTCCACAGGGAAAAATGCTGGAAACGTCATCCATCCATCCATTACAGATGCAAGAGTAAGGTAGTTGGATTCACAGAGCAAGATGATGATGTGTGTTTTGAGTCTCTGGAGATACTTGTCATGTTGAAATACACTTAGCAAAATGCTTCACACTGAACAAGAGAAAAGGCAAGTTGCTGTCTTTGGACAGCAGATACGACTTGGATGAGGAACCTTTGCACTGTGTTCTCTGTCTCCCTTTTTCCCTTATGTTGGCTGGGTTGGTGGGTGGGCAGTTAAGAGCAGGCTAAAACAGCCACTCTGATGCCATTTTTCCACCATTCCCAGCTGACTCTGAAATAGTTTCCTAGAATTGCCTGAGCAGAGATCAATAAAACTTCTTCAAAAGTAAGCGCAGATTTCTATTGGCATTTCTGTCTGAGAAATCGTAGAGAAATAGAAAGGAAGCTTTAGCAAGCCAGGGGTCTAAAAACAAACAAAAAGTACTGGAAACAGAGAAGTAACGGCATAATTTAGTTTGTTGGGTTTTTTCTTCCCAGTTAATGAAAGGAAGAGGTGAACTGTGCATTGGAAGACATCCAGAAGAAGGATGACTCCTGTTTTCTGTAGGGCAGGTGTGTGATAGAGCCAGACACCCTGGTTCCTGGATCATGCAGCCTGGGAAGACTGTGCTTGTCCTTCCCGTGTCTATCCACCTAGCATTCCCTTCTAATGGAAGCCTGAGTAGTGAGGTCTCCTTGCACTATAAATGACATTGCAGCTTTGCAAACACTTTTCCAGTTGCAGAGGCCCAGGCAGTACCTGCAGTGGCCATGTTCTTCCACTGTTCTTCAACCTACGAATGCACTGTAAGAAGTTTTCACAAGTGTTTGGGTCAAAAAACATCGATAGGGCATTTGTGTCCCATGTGCCATAAAGAACAAGTTCATTCCCTAGGAATATGAAATACTTTCACTGAATGTAATTCCTATTACTGTATTCATAAAACCTTGGATGATGGCAGGTGTCTTAGATATTGCCACTCTATAATTATATGTAAGTATGCAATAAGATTTTGGTCTTTTGTGATTCCTACCATGCTTGTAGAAGGGCCTGAGATCTTACAAGAGTGGGATAAATGGCACCTCATGGCTCTATCTGGACTTCACATCCCTTCTTTCCTACAGATGTAATGAGCTCAGCTTGAGGGCCCAAGCCATTCTTTTCAGTTTGACAAATTGCAAAGTGAATGAACATGTTAACTAAAGCCTTGGGCATCTCTATCTCAAAGAAAAGCGTTGAAGTTTGTAATTTAAAATCTATCTCCTTCCTTCACGCAATGTGGTTGAACAGAGTGAGACGAGACAGAAAGGAAATTTTGTCTGTGCTTGACTTTGGGAGAGCTTTTCCACGGAAGAGTTTTATTACAAAACTTTGAAAAAATTGTACCTCAAAGCCTGGTTAACCTGATAACTCCTATTGTTAGTGAACCTGGTTAACAACATCGTTAACATGACGTGGTAACAACATTGCTATTGTAACAACATCATTATTGTCACAATGCTGTTTATAAGAGGGGAAGCTGTTCTTGAGGGGGACAGGGAAGGAAACAGAAGATTCATACAAGGGAAATCAGGGCTCTCCACCAGAGATTGTGTGATCTTGTGACAAGAAGTGGCTATCTGAGGATTTGGAAGGGAGTATAATCACTGTACCTTTTATTGTACAGTATCGAGGGATCTTTCAGATGTTACGGGACTGGTAACTCCTGTAAGAGGGACACAGGAGATTGTATCTTCCATTAATTATATCTACTAAGGAAGCAATCAGCAAAGAAACAGATAAAATAGGACATTTCTGTTTCCTAAGCAAGGATAGTCTCACTAAGGCACACTCTAATGAAACACCTTGCCTGTCCTCAGTTATGCATTGCAGATGGGCTATTGCTGTGGGAAAGAGCAGCGAAAAGCAAAACATGATACTACAAACAAACGATGGGAAAAGTAGTAATGGGAAATTGAACTTTTCATTCACCTCATGACTGAAAGCATTTTTACACAATGGGACACCTGGTATTCCGCCAGAGCGAATTAGCGAATCGGCATTGGTGGAACTTGAGAGAGAGAATAGGAAACAGCATGTTTTATTTGCATTCTGCCAAAGGTGATTAGAATAGCATGTTCTATGCTAATGACTTAAGCAGAAACAGAATATAATCTTTAAAAAGGGAACAAACTCATGACTTCCTGACTGAATAAGTTCTATGAGCTCCAGCATAAATATGATTAATACCCCTATTGCTTACTTTTGCGCCATTTACTTAATATTTTCAGGGAATCTTCTCACGTATCAATTATAAGAATTTCTGCATCCTGCTCTTCTAAATGTTTCTGCTGATTTCCACAAGTCCTAGTTTCACTGTGTTTCAGCAGAGATGGGGATAACAATTCCATGCACTGAAGAAGAGGCTGGCAATTTGACAGAAATGAAAATGACAGGAGGTGGGATCATTTCCATCCTCCAGCAGTGCCAGAAGCAATATAGCTGGATCAGTAGAGCAGTGAGCCATAGGTGCTCAGTCCATCCAAGACCACAGCAATATGGCAGGATGCTTAGGGAAGCATGTGCCTCTGGATAGCATCAGTCTGCACTAGATGATTATCCCTGTCCCATTTGGTATCAATTAATAGGTTTTCTGGACTCTTCTTTGCTCAGTATACATGTCCCTGTAAATCTTTGGAAACATAAAGTCCACTGCCCTCTTTTTCAGCTCTTCAGCTTAGTAAAGCTGAATTTTAATTACACATTTAAACACATCTTTAGAAACCTTATGGTGTTCATGTATTATAAATTCACTTGGCTTTATGCTTGATAACAGATACCCAAGTTTGGAAACCAAGGATTAGATTTTTAGTCTCACTGTACTATAATAGAATCTTTTTTTTTTTAGCTAAGGAAGCCACAGGTGAAAATAGCATAGCTATGGGATGAATTAATTAAACACTGGCCAAGCTTAACGTTTTAAAGCAAAAGTATGGTTATTACAAACAATTCAAATAACACGTTGGCCAAAGCTGCATTAAACCTGGCAGATCCATTTAGACTTCATGGAGTTTTGTGAACAACTCATTCCAAGGTATTTCTAGGTATTAATTTTCAGTCTTTATCTATTTTGATATAGCAATTTTATTTACAATTGAAGTAGGTATTTTTTACATTTAAGCCATGAGTTAATCAGAATATATTTTTGCAGTAGTCTAAGGTAATGCCATTATTTTTCAGATGTGTTTATTGCTATGTTTCTGTTTGAAAGCAGAATGCAAGATAGTCATCCATTTTACTTTAGCAAAGAAAATTGAAGGAACCCTGCTCATTTAGTTCCTCTCAGAGTGGCCAACAGAAATGACATTCTCTGTATAAACGATTTCACAGCACAAGAAAAAGAGGCCTCCTCTGCAATTTTTCATAAAAGTTCTCTGTGGACTCTTTTGCTGATAATTAATTGATTTGAAAAGCATCTATGTAAGGTAAAGATGAGCTAGTACTCCTACAACTTTAATTTCTTCTTTTTCCCTGGCAGATATTTCTACTCATCTAGACTTCTTATCAACCACTTTATACCATCTAAACCACGTGCTAATCTATTGCTTCTTCCCCCAAGCAAGATCCTCTCTTTCTTCTTCTTTTAATCACACCTTCCTCATCCACAAGCCCATTACATCCAATTCTCATCACATCCATTCAACTGCATTATGTAGCTCAGAGTGGCTTTCTGCATAATGGGAGTGGAACTCTTCCTAAATTCCAGTAATCCTACCCAAGTAATCCATGAGATTCAAATCATATCCCTGCATTTATCTTGAGTTTAATTTGTAATTTTGGAACACTAATGACTTCGTTTTTGCTAATTTCTGAATAAATAATAGATTCATTTTCAATTGGTAGCACTTTTATGTGGTAGCAACTCTTGTTTTAATATACGAATATAAGAAATATATATATAAGTAATATATAATATAAGAAGTATAATTCTGAATTAATAACAAAAGTAGCATTACTTTACTTTTGGGTCTTATTTCATAGCAATCTCTCCAAAAATCCACTGAGCAACCCAGGTATCATTCATAATCCTGTTCTTTATGAGGGAGTAAAAAGTCACTCTATTTTAACAATAAATTAGTTGTACTTCTGTGATAAAATAGATTAAAAGCAATCAGGCAGAAATGAAGGTCAAAATTCAAGGTGCATACATGTAGAATATCTGTAAATCCATGAAAAGGAGGTGATCTTTTCAAAATGGAGATGATGGAGGGAGAAGCTGAATCATAGAAAGCTGAGAGAGTAGCCCACAGGTGCCTCACAGAGCATCAAATGCAAAATTAGGCAATATCCTGGGCTCTATTGAGTAGCTACTCCACTCATCTTTGCACTACTGAGTGGAGCTCTGAAAGAACTAAAGAATATGTAAATGAAATATTTGGTCAAACCATCCTGGATTTAATTCCACTGTTTTTACCTTGTCAAAATTACTCTACAGTTTAGCCTTCTCTAAAGCTGTGCACTGCTGATGAATCCATTTTTTCCTGCTAGATATCTTTTTTCAAAGAACAAAGTCACTTAACCCTAGTGGGATGGTTGTTTGTCCTCTAGGACAATAACATGTGTATAATTATTAGAAAAATCAGAGGACTATCTCATGGAAAAATCAGGTGTGTGTAAGCTGAAAACTGAAGCTTGATTCCTGTGGCAGGAACTGTCTCATGGTTACCTGTGATCAGCAGATGAATAATTTGTGATCAGCTGCATTACCAAAGATGCTTTATGAATACTAAAGGTAGATAAAATTAATTTTTCAGAATCATATTGATTGCCATTTTTAGGTAAAGGACTAGAGCGTATCAACAATGAAGGTAATGTTAATAGGACTAAACCAAAACATTTTTCAGATAAAGTGAAGTTTCACAAGATCAATCATATCCACAAGAAAAATGAAGGTAAAAACATTATTTCAGAGCAGAGATGTTCAGCTGCACTCTGTGATTTTCTCAATTGGAACGTCCCATTTTGGGCACTTGCTCCACAGAAGGATAAGTTAAGGAGAATGCACAGAATATGCTGCAAAGTTAACTGCTTAGGAGAGCTTTGGTTTATTTACAAGCTGCAAGATAGAATAGCAAGAGAAGGGGTCACAGCTCAGGCAACTCTTGAAGGGTACACAAGAAATTACTTTCCACATCATTTGTCTCTTACTGATGGGGCTGAAAGAATCGTCTCATTTACTGCCGATATGGGATAAGAACTTTAACAAATGTACAGCTTATTACCATTGCTTTACACGCAGTTTTAGAAGCAGTTAGGAAAACTTCTCAGTCGTCAGATCAGTGTGTACTTTTGTCAAGGGCCAGGTTGTCCTGAGAGCTGCAGTGCCACACAAAGTGTATGCAGCTGAAAGAGATCCAAGAGGATTTGTTTTCCCCATATATCCTTGCTTCCAAGTCTCCATGCTCATTTGAATAGAGGCAGTACACTTCAGAATAGTTTAAAACTTCTGAACTCCAAAACCTAAAATAAAAAGCTGGTGCATTCCTGATGTGGCCATTTATGTGAATTAATATTAAAATGTGTGAACATTAACTCTTTCTCTATGGTCTTTCACTACATGCTCCACTTGCCTTGTTTAAACTGTCCAAAAAAAAATAAAAGGCAGTCAAAAACTCCTTTCATGGACTATTGACAAAAGTATGTAGTGACAGGACAAGGAGGGATGTCTTCAAACTGAAAGAGAGTAGTTTTAGATTGGATATTAGGAAGATTTCCTTTGCTGAGCGGTTGCTGAGGCACTGGAACAGGTTTCCCAGAGAAGCTGTGGCTGCTCCATCCCTGGAATTATTCACAACCTCTGACACAGGTAGCAATTCACAGCTCAAACACCTGCTTGCTTAGGGAATGTATTTCAAAACCATGAAAGGTATGTAGTCAAAAAAAACCATCTCAGGAGGGTTATGCTGCTACAGGGAAGGCAAGCTGTCTGTGTACTAGGGAATTACTGAGCCTTTACATGATCCCTGGTGGATTCCTGTTACCCCAACTGAATGTTAATGGGATAACCTGCCCCTAAAGCAAAACACAAGAAGGTTGAAGAATTCCTTGAAACAGAGTTCTCCTACAGCCACTGGACATCTGTGTTATGATGGCCACTCAATGCACTTGTCTGGGTGCACAACCAGGGAGAGAGGAAAACAAGGCAAAAGAACCTCAAAATAGAGGCTTCTTAAGATTATTTCATAGCTGAAGACAAGTTATTGTGAAACAACAAAGTTAAGCCATGGTTAACAGGCAATACCTGAGGGCTTTGAATCAAAATCATGAAATCATTTAGATTGGAAAAGAACTCCAAGATCATCAAGTCCAACCATTAACCCAGCACTGCCAAGTCCACCACTAAACCATGTCCCTCAGTGCCACATCTACACATCCTAAATACATCCATGGCTGGTGACTCCACAGATTCCCTGGGCAATCTGTTCAAATGCTTGACAGCCCTTTCAATGAAGAAATTTTTTGCTAAACATCCCATCTAAACCTTCCCTGGTGCAACTTGAGGCTGTTTCCTCTTGTGCTGGCTCCAGCCTCCTGTCTGGTAGTTGTAGAGAGTGATAAGGTCTTCCCTGAGCCTCCTTTTCTCCAGCTAAACACCCCCAGCTCCCTCATCTGCTGCTCACCAGACTTGTGCTCCAGACCTTTTACCAAACACCTTTACCTACTAGTTATACTAGACCAAATGCCAGTTGTCTTCAAGCTGATGTCTTCAAGCCAAGTGAAAGCTCCAGGTTTTGTGTGATCAGGAGGACTTCACCTAATGCCTCATGTGGCCAAATTTTCCCAGGTGCTAGTATTCACAAATAATTTTTTATGATGGTATAAGTCTGCCTTTATCCTTGTGTGCCCTACACAATATGAGGCTGGACCTGTCTAATGGCAAGGACCATGGCTAGTGAAAGAGCATATTTATTTATACCAATAAAACTTTGCACAATGCTAATTTGAATTTGTAAATTTGTGGCTCTTGCAAAGGGTTTTTTTAATATATAAGTCACTGTTCTGAAAACTTCTAGGATTAACTAGGTATCAGACTTGAAGTCAGATGTCCCTGAGAAAGAGACCTAAAATTGGAGGAACGTAAGTTTAAAGAATAATCTTTAACTCATCAAAAGATTTATGACAGGATTCCACATGATGTGTTTTTGCTTAAACTCCTTGAAAGTCCTGGTATGAAACAGGGAAGTTATTGGATCCAGGAAAAAATTCGTGTAATAACTACACAATCTTTTGTCTGGCAAGTCCTTAAATGTAGGTGTTTAAGCGTACATTGCCTTTCCAATTCTTTTCACACTATTTTCAGTAAACAGGCAGAACTGAAATGAGGATAGCGGGTATTTCTCTAAATTACTCCACTTTCACAAATGGATTCATATTGATTTTGTGAATACATCTTCCAAACAAATAATCTGTTTCTGCCAGCTAGATGTGCCAGGCTCTACTTCAACTTAATTACCACACAAACTTGCAAGAGATTGAAATAAAACCTTGCTAGCTGAAAATGAAGAAATTTTATCACATCTTGGTACCCTAATTTCTTCAAGCAGATCACAGAATAACTGCCTGATTTATACTTTTTGCACCTCTCCCTATGAAGTCACCCTTCCCCAGTGAAAATGTGAATACTTTGGTCTCTGCCACCCAGTTTTTACAGCAGTGCACGACTGGCTGTGAGTGCTGCAGCTATTGCTGCTTCCCAATAGCTTTATGTGTTATCTATGCAAATCCCTTGTGCTATGAACACAAATCATGCTTCTCCTGAGCTTAGAAATCCCTTAAGATAATGCTGCCTAAATTATAGCCTTGCTGAAAATACCTTTTAGTTTTTGAACAGCTGTGTGTTTGAGCTCACTGCTAACTTAAGGCAATTGGATCATCTGGCTAAACTTTATTTCAAGGTTTGCTTTGGCAGTAGCCTGGCTGTTAAATATTGATGAATCTGTATTTGAAAGAAAAACTGTTTGTGCAGAGGTCTCAGCAGAGAGGGCAGGCAAGGAATACCATTTGGAACTGCAGAGCCATACATCTGTGTTGGACAGAGCCCGTGTTGTTGCTCTGCTTGCTGTGTGTTGTATGAAGGGGAGTGTTTGGGAACAGGGGGAACTCTGCCTCTTCCCCCCAGCCCCTTCCTTGTGCACTGGCTGAGATGATTCCTCTCAGCAGGAGCTGATTGTTCCTTCCCTGGCAGGAGTCAGTGATGATTGAGGAGAGAAGCTGCCACAGTGCAGAGAGAGGCAGGGAAAGAAACCAAAGGGGAAACACAGAAAAGGAGGGAGTACAAAGAAAGACTGCAGAATCCCTGAGAACATGAGTACATATTTCATGCATTTCTGCAGTGATTGCTATAAGAAAGTGGCCAAAGCTCTGGCTCAGAGTCCTATTCCCATCACTGTGTTTTAGGAACACAGGACTTCCAACATTCATCTCATTCCAGTTCTCACACAACACAGTTCTGAGCACCAGATTCCCAGAAGTTTCCTGCAAAAAGTTAATTTAGAATAATCTTTTCACATAGCATCATCTAATATCTGGGTCGGTAGTGAGGTTAAAATAGATAAAAATGAAAATCCATCTTTTCAGAGAGGAAGTGATAGTATCAAAGGGAAGGTCCCATCTAAAGCCAGAAAATTGCTTTTTAAATTAATTTAAGGAACTTAAGGAACAAAGATGTATGCTGTAGTTCCCAGAATCAAAAAAAATTGCAGTATATTGTACTAGAGGAAAATAGGCACAAAAATATCTTCTTTTTCCCCCAAAACTCAGATAACAACACTTGGAAAATATCTCATCATTGGCAGCTGGCAGTGCTGTGCCTGTTAGTTTCAAATGACCACTTTTAGTTACTTTGCAGATGCTAAGTAAATGGAAGAAAGCAGGTGGGGTTTAGTGGGAAACTGGAGAGGCTGAACTTCTTAGAGTTTTCTTTTAGTTTAAATGTCACAGCAAGAGAGAGAGACAGGGACAAAGTTGTAGCTCTACTACACCCAGAATGCAGGATCCAAGAAGATGGGGATATGTTATCCTAAAAGTTATTCCACTGAATCTAGAAATTTTAGTAAGATATCAGGGCTACATTGTGCACACATCTACTTAAAAGTCATTGCTGCCTCAATTAAGAGGTTTATAGATCAATCACTACAGAACTGGAAACTCAAAGACCGTGGGATTTTAAGTTCAGAGTGCTATTGGCAACTGTTTCAGGTACCAAAACAAATTTTGCACCATATTAAAGATGTAAATAAAAAGAAGATGTTGTTTAATACAATATTATGGATTTGAAAATATTTGTTTGAACATCTGTTATCAAATTAGAATCTGAAAACATTCTCACTGCATTTTGCTTTTACTAAAATTTTTGGGGTTTAATACAGGAATAATGCAGTCAAAGTAAAACAAACAAACAAATTACCTGAAAGGACTAGATTCAGGGATGCACTTTGCATTATGGGATTTCATATATAAGAGTAAAACATTATCTTTTGTATTCCTAGCATTTAAAAACATTTTGCAACATTGTTAGTAAGTATACCTTGTGCAGCATCGTGGTGAATGAGCATTGAAATTTTCCAGCAGAAAACAAGTGGAGTCAAATTCCAACACATGTAAAACTGATGCAAATCAATTTCCTGTCTGGGCTGAAAATCAAAGCTGGTTTTGATCCAAGTACTGTGCATAAATCAGGTATTCATCGTATGTAAATTGGTACAGTTTCACTCCTTCCCTTTCAGTCATACTATTCCAAAGGATAATTTTTCTCCTGTATACATATGTACCCCACAAGCTGATCAGTTTAAAGCTCAGCCAACTGTATATTCAAATCATTCATGCCTTTACAAAAAGCAGTGAGTCACATAGGTGACTGAAGTATCGTTCTTGTGGCTGCAATGACATTAACGACATTCAGTGTTTCACTCTCTGCTCAGGTGTTTCCATCCAATCATAGCCCTCTAAAAAAATATAGGAATTGAGCTTCTAGAAAGAAAAAATCCCCCAAGGAAGGAACTTTTAAAATATATTACAAATAAACCCAGGACAGTTGTGACAAGGAAGGAAAAGAAATTGAGATTATAGATGGACCAAGTTACATTTAGAAATCTTCGTCAGATATAGGAGCATTGCTATGAAGCCATTTTTAGTTTCAGTGTGTTCAAAATGAAAGGAGATAATCTTTGTTCAGTGACTGGTATGTTTCTGAATGGCTTTGTCTTTGAAGAACTTGTTTCTTAGAATTGTAGATGGGTTCAAGATGAAAACGGGCAAAACACAGAAAAAATCCATTAAAACATATAGAAATTACGAAAAGTACATAGAAATACTGGGCTTTCCTGAGTTAGTACGGATTTCAGATTTCAGTTTCCATTTCAGCTGGTGCCAAAGTTTGGGTCTTACTATGGATAACAAACATGGGAATGCTGGAATTGATACAAGCCAGGCAGTTCACTTCAAACAAATGAATATTAGATCCAGAATATGATAGACCATGTTTTGGCTTCGTTCTCTGAGGAGGGAAGATAAGAGATCATTCTGTATGCAGTGCGGTGGGCTGGTGATTCATGTAAACTGAGGACAAACAGCAGTGTATTTATGGTTTTCATGTAATGAATACACTGTGTTTTTATTATGGAAGAGCTTAACATAACCTTCAGCACGAAGCATGACCTCCCCTTGTGACATAGACCATGGTCATGCGACCAGGTGGACATTGTTATCTAAATTGCTATAAGTCAATTTGTTCACTAATTTGGGGCAATCATGTCTGAAGGCTCCTGTAATTTATCAACAGGGGTTTTTTCCACTACTGTTTGAATAGATCACATTGATCTTCTCTGCAAGCCCACAAAGCCCTAACTCCTTGCACAGGCTAGAAATAAATTTGTAGTTTCATTCCACAAGAGTGATGCCCACCACAGAGTCATGCTGAGGGTGAGACATCATTGAACTGAAATGTGTTTAAGGCTGTTGGACCTGCTCTGCATCTGATATTATATGAGGTAATCCTGCAGGTACAGTGGAATACTTAGTGAGTGACTTTTCAGAAACTATTGGACTGGCCAAAGCTTCATATACTGCCAGTGATTTCCAGTCCTGAAGGAAGAAATTGATAACTGTTGGAAAATATTGCCTGCAGGAGAAGTTAAGACACTTGAGGTTGTCTTACCTCCTGAAAGACTCTCACCTGTGCCAGTGACTTGGGTTTCCCAAGTGAGAAAGGAATTGAATGCAGTGAAAGCAGATTCTAAGGCACTACATTCTCCCTGGTAGTTCCCCTGAGCCCGCCAGGGAAGGCACAGGACTTGCTGCACCTTTCAGAGGCAGGAAGGAAGAGTGAAACACCTGCCCATGTGCATCTCTGCAGGACTTAGGTTCCCCTTCTCATCTGCACATTCAGACCAGCTGAACAATGTCAAAATATATCCTGTTGGAGAAGTCACATCTCAATTTCTCTGGGAATTCCCTGTTATACCTCTGTTAGTGAAGAGCACTCAGTGCAGCTGATGCCCTTTTTTTACAGCATTAAGACAACACTCCCTAATTCTAGCTCATTTTGCCTAGCAGTGGTGGTCACACTCTTTGTACAGTCTCTTTAAGAAGCTGTTTCTTCTGGAAGACCATTTCAGGGATTTTGTGGTCAGTTCCATTTGATTTCTCCATTGAGTGCCAATGACAAGAAAAAGCAAGTAAGGACCAGGTATAGACTAGGTTAGAAACACAGGGATTCCAGGAAAAGAAGAGCAGGATTGCCCATTGTTAAAAGTGAGGCATGGAAAGTTAACTCTTTTATGTGTATTTTAATACTCTGTGCTTCATCTAAAAGGAAAATCACTTGAAAATGTGACCTAAAATTCTAGCAGTAGTTTCATCAGAGATAAGCATCACTTGTTAAGCTGATAATGTTCTTTTTCCCCCCAGGAGCTTTATGATCACAGACTCCTGAGAACAAAGCAGCACCATATTTAGTGTATTATTCACCTGGAATCTCGCCAGGCACGCCAGACGAAGAGGTTTATCACAACCCCTCTGCTTTCAATTGATATGTTGCTTGTTGGTATAGGGGATGGTGTTTCTGAAGAAAGATAGTGTGGGCCCCATACAGAAATTCTAAATACAGCCCAATCCATTCAAGCCAGTGAGAGGTATGGTATTGATGAGAGATGGACAAGTCTCTTCACCTTTTCTGAATATGATAGAATAGGGTAATAAGTGTGTTGGAAAGATGACCACTTTCTTCTCACAATACATTACCTTAACATATCTTTGGCCTATTCCCAGATTTCCTTTCAAATCCAGTTTCCCCTCAGGAGATTGGAAGTCCCACACTAATTGTAGTCTCATTTCTAGTGAGTTGGATGTTAGCAGAAGCTCTGTTTTCTTATTACCCCTTCTTATGCAAGGAAAATATGCAGCAAAGTGTGGTGTGATGCTGAGGTGTTCACATGGCAGCAGGTGTATCAGTTGCTCCAGCTGTTGTACTTTCATCTCTTCCATCAGCTGGAATCCTTTCAGACTTCTACAGCTACACTGATACAAGTGCAGTGTAGAAGCTTTGTCTCTATAAAAGGTCTGATCCTATCCAGTGCTTGATGGTGGGTTTTTTACAGAGGCCTTACACATATTTCTCACTTTCCTAGAAGGTGCAGGGGAAAGCAGGAGGGCAATATAGCAGCATATCCTTGCCAGTGTCTTACTGCACACATATTTCAGCTACAGGAGCAAAGGGAGGTAAAACAGTGCCTGATGTGATGCACTGAGCAGGCTGCAAGAGCTCCTCAGAAAGCTGTGCTGAGTGTAGGGTGGGAGCTCTGGAGCAGCCCTGGCAGTGCACTGGATACTTTAAGCCTTGGGGATTTTTTGGAGTGACAGCTAAACCTCAGCAGTGCACAGGTACCTGGGACCTTTGCTGAGGGCAGCCACGTGTTCCTCACTTGTTGTTGCATGACTGGAAGTAAATCTGGCATGTGGCCAATGTTCAGGTTTGTGCCCCCTGTCCTGAGACCCCCCCATGCACAGCTACACCCCTCAGCAGGCGATGTGGGCACAGGTTTTGATCCAAGGACAAGCTGGTGAGTGAGGGTTGGCCATTGCCACAAGGAGCAGGTGATCACCCACAGGATATGCTGAGGCAGACCCCAGCCTGTCCTGGTGCAGTGGTTATCCTGTGCTCTGGAGACTGGATCACATCATGCTGCTGCTGTCATGTGCTTCTGCAGGTCATTGACTTCATGTTTGTATTTCCCCTTCCTGAGAAAGATGATTACAAACCTTTCACCATATATTGGATTCATATTGTGAGGATAGAACCAGTTTCGTTCATAGATTTTTTTTTTTTTTTT
>VZRO01006790.1:79508-171064 GCA_013397915.1 Daphoenositta chrysoptera
TTTTTTTTTTATCATATTAAAAGCTACCAATGTGAAGTCATTTTGCCTTATTTTCTGGGAAAAACAGCTTTGAAACTTTTGGAGTTTTTTTTAGAAAACTCAGGAAATGTCCTTTCTTTCCAGAATTGCATTTTATAAAATCAAGACCATGAGCTAAAGATAAAATTTCTGTTTACCATTCAAATAAATTGATCTCCCTATCCACATAAAATGCGCTTTGTTGTTTCAATATAATTATATAGTTCAGCTTTTATATTTAATTGAGGGGTTTCTGGCACATGTCAGACTGTAGAATGCAGAGAGAGAGAAAGCTATTAGCTCAGTCAGTCTAGATTTTCACTGTCTGAATTACTTTAAGAAGTAGTCACAGAGAAGAGAAAAGAAAAACATGCTGGGACCATTGCTGGATGAGCTGTTGAAGGAACAAGGAGAATACAGAATTTACATTTTACATCCCTGGGCAATATTCAAAAAATCTATTTCTGTTTCTGCAAAAACATCCCCCCACCAGAGTAATGATGGCCAGAACCCAGCTGCCTGCCACCTCCTAGGAGCTGTTTGTACCATGGAGCTGCAGTTTGGATTAGTTTTTATTTTTTTCCTATTTCCAGAAAATTTGTTAACAGATTTTGGACTGTGCAACAGAAAAAGTCAACTAGCAAAACAGCAGATCAATAAACAGCAACAGCTGACAGAGTGACCCCACAGAGCTACTCTTTTGGTATTGTCCACACTACTCTCCTGAAATCTGTAGGTTTGAATTACCTCTGGCAAAGGAACAGATATCCCAATGACTAAGATATTTTGTAAAAAATAGTCACTGTAAGTGCTGTCACCAGCTGCAGATGTATTTATGACCCAGGAGCTCCAAGTCACATGTCCCTCAAATGGAATTGGAGTTCAAATACTCCTCCTTCCAAGCATTATTGTTTAATTTAATTAGATGTCTCTGTACTCAGTCATCCTGCTGCTGTGGATTTCAGTCCCAAGTGTCTGAACAAGTGTCTGCCCAGCAGACCCATTTGCCTGCATAAAGGTAGCCAGACTCTACTTGTGGACAAGTGAGGAAAAGCTGGACACTCTCAGGCCAGAATTCCCCAGTGATCCTAAATTCTGGTGAAGCAGCAAGGAAAGAGAATAAAGAAATTCAAGAGGTGCCCATCTATCAGCACTCAAGCACAGAAAAAGGACTGGCTCCTTGCTGGGGTTCCTGGCAACTCTTGACAGATTGGACACAAAATGAAAGTTTGAAAGCCCAAACTCTCTAGAGATGTAGGGTCTAAAGCTGTGATTTGGAGCAGCATGTCCAAGCTGATCTTAGACAAAGCAGAAGTTGAGAGGAGCTCTGTGATGTTCTGATGTCTCTCCAGGCTGAGGTATAGCAATTGAACTGACACATTTCTGGGTGGTCAGGGGTTTGCTTCCATTCTGCCTGGGTACCTCCAAGTCTTTGTGGAGAGAAGTTGGGAAAGAATTCCACTTGATTTTTGAGTTCAGGGTCAGCTAGTGAGTTTTCTTTTAAGGCTTTATTTGGGCTACAAATAAGAAAAAAAGGTCTATGGGGAAAAGAAAACAAAAGCAAGATTACTTGCCAAAGTAAAACTTCTCTGCTGGGTATATACATGAAAGTTTTAAAAAGTGGTTGTACCACATGTTAGAGAGAGATAAATCTCCTTTGTGAACTACAGTTACAATATAACCAGAAAAATCCACATCCTCTGGCAAACCAGAAAAAGCAGTTACCAAGAAATCTTCGTCTGTGTAGAGGTGGGGATGTTCCAACAGGCAAAGCAGCAGGTCCTTTGGGTTTTTATCCAGCTTGTATCACTTCCTTGTTCTCTCTGAGCCTGAGCAAGCTAATCCTCCATCAAACCCCTGTCAGCTAGACACTACAATTTCAATTTGGTGCACCTGCTTTAGTCCAAGAAAGACTGGGATTATGTTCTGGCTTACAGCAGAGTCTCAGTACCCGGTGTCTGGGGCTGTGGTTTTGCCACATTCACTTTGCTGCCTGGACCATCTACTCGCAATTGCAAACTTGACTTTTAACATAATTAGTGGCAGAGCTCTGCTTTTTAATGTCAAAAGATTTCTTGGCTGCTTTTCCCAACCTGCTGCTCCCAGTGCTTGGAGCCTGCACTGAGCCTGAAAGCCCATTACTGGCTGTCATCAGTGAAATAAGATATAGAAAAAAAATGCTGATGCATCATTTACTGCAACTGGAAATCACTTAATTAATATACTAGTTTTATGTGTTTAGTAATTAAAATTTAATTAATTTTCCCTGTAAGTGTACAGAAGGGGTAACTACTCCTCTAACAAGTGCTTTATTTATTGTTTTAAAGGCATTTGGATATCGCCTTATGAGAACTAAAACATTCTCTTCATATGCTTCCCTTTTTTCCTTCCAGCTAACTCATGAACTAAGAACTGAATCAGTAGAAATTATGCTCGGAGCTGATGGCTCATCTATTTCCTTTCTTTGGCTGCCTTTACAAGTAGGCAAAGAAGGTGCTGACTTGGCAGGCTTCAGTGCCAAGACTTTTTAAGACCAACTAGTGATTTGGAGTTCTTATGTTTTATATGCCTGGCTTGAAGCACTGTAGAGGCAATTGATTTTCAGAGGAATAGCACTCAGCACTTTGTAGAAATCCAGGCCCTCTCTAGCACTTTCAGAGTTATTGAATACTTCTGAAAATCTGAGCAGGCCCAGGTCTTTGAGTTCAGGATCTGACAGTGAAAATCGAGGTGCAGTTCTTCTCCAATGGTTCTGAGGGCTTGGGCTGCCAGAGCCCTTTGGAGGAGAGAGGTTCTCTTCAGGTGTCTCCTTCCACCTTCTCATGCTCCTTTTATTTCCTGCTCTATTTAGGACCTGGGAGAAATTGGCACAACTTTTACATGAAAATAAAATGCATGATATATGCTGCTTTGGACCCTTGGAAGTACTTTGAAGTTCAGCTTGAGATCACAGGTATTTGGGAGGAAAGCAGAATGACAGACTACTTTGAATTTCTTATTTTGGATAGAATTATAGGTAGATTTATAGAAGAGGAAGAATTTTGTTTTCTAGTCAGTGTCCTGCTTCAAGTCACAAGTCAGAGAATAGGAAGAACTGAAAGCAAGGCCACAAAACCAAGAGTTTTCTATGTACACACTCTCTCCTGGGATGCAGCAATCCATCAAGGAGTGCAGGCAGGGAAAAGTGTGTGCTTTCTGCCTCACTTCCTGTACCATCAGGAATCACACTGGTTAACTTCTCTGGCTTCCAGCAAGATGAGTCTACAAACGTTTTTGGGCCACAGTGTGGGAATAGCCAGAGAGGAATAAAGTTTATAAAAATAAACCTGTCTGCATTCCAACACTTTCTAACCAAGCAAGCACTGAGAGAAGAGCAGTACCTACAAAGAAAAGATTTTTTTTTTTCCCCAAATACATAACGAACAAAGAAATCCTTTCACCAGACAAAACTGTCTCAATTTTTGTCAGTAGGGACTATTCCACAATCACTGAGCAGGGCTTAGGTTGGCCTGTGTCAAGTAGAACAGGATGAGACTGAACAATATAAATGGAGTGAAATAACAAAAATCTTGGACGGGGGGTGGTTTCTACAGGTTAAGAAACAGTTGACCTTAAATCAGAAAATTAAACTGTCAGTCTAAGATTGAAAGTTGTGCTGTGCTATCCAAAGTTGAATCATGGGATCCAGAGACTCTTCAGAGTGGGTTAACTCAGCACCTCAAAACAATCCAAATATCAATTTTATAGTTCTCCTAAGCAAACTTGTGGTGCAAAATACGGGAGAAGATGAGGAGCATAAAATAGAGCAGCACATTAATGATAGACCTATAAACATGCACCAATCAGTTCTGGAAGAAAGGTTATAGAGGAAGTGACTATTGTGATTTCTCTAAATTTCAAGGGCAAAAATCTGCTCTGATTTGCTATTCTTACTGAACTACTTTCCTTTTTAGCTATAGTTATTTCACCCGCATGTGCAAATTTGGACAGAATTTAAAAACAAAACAAAAAAAAAAATCACATGAAAGACATTGTGTGTCAATTGGTGTGACAGTTAACTCCACTTTAAACATTCTTCCAAAGAACCACTCCGGAGAGACTTAATCATAACACAAGGACCAGGACAAGGAATAGCTAAACATGCAAGAAGTTTACTTTAAGTCGTTATAAGCAATAGCTTTCCTTCCTCCTCTCTGCCCCACTGCCATCATAAGAACCAGCTTTCAGTATTTTAATATTAGATATTTTCCCCCATGCATAAACTAGTTAAATTACAATATAAATCTGAATAATATTTATTCCACTAATATGAAATAATCTCCTTAAAAATTCAGCATTGTGAAACTTTAAGTAGATAGAGAAAGCTTAAGTGTTTTCTTAGGAATTCTTCTGCTAATCCTCTATCATACCAACTGAAATAATGTAAGAAACTAGAATAGAAGGAAAAAAACCTAGCAAATCCTGTAATACTCAGTTACTTCTTTACTGTAGTGAGCTTTTGCTAATTTATTATCAGAGAAGCTTTGCTTTTGGACAAGAATAAAATTGGTATATGAAACTCATTATTGTCCTCCAATATTATTTTAATTACAGAAAATATATTATGTATAGCGTGCTGAGCAGTTGCACTTCCAGCATTTTACTTGGACCTTTTGTTAGACACCTGTTATCTTTGCTGCAAGTCCATAAGACAAAAGATCAAGAGTTTTTCAAATTTTTTCTTTTCCTTTATCAAAAAAACTTAAGTATAAAAACCCATAATATTGCTCACTATGAAGCAACATGACACTATAAAGGAAACTAAATTTACTGACTTTTTAATGCCACCCTCCATAAGAATCTCTTTGTTCAGACATATGTGGTGCCTTTTAAAGTATCAGATCTGGTTTTAAAAACTAAGCAAACCACCAGTCCTTCAAAAATATTGACTTGTAAGTCAGTGAAATTAAGAGATGAAATAGCAAAGTAGACACAAAGGTCTCTCCTACTTAAATCTGAAGATTTTGCTTCACCAGTCAAATGGCAAAAAGTACAATTTTTCTTTGACATCTCAGACAAAGTATTCTATGTGTAATTTCATATTAAGCAAGTATTTTTGCCAAACTGATCAACAGAATTTCAGCAAAGAAATGTTTATTTGAAAGCTATTTCAGTACCAACATTAGCAGGCATATACTGCACCACTTGGGCAAAGCAAGGGGAGAGAAAATTACAAAAAGTAATTTTTACGCAAAACGTAAAAATTGTCTCGGGTTTAGGAGTGCAAACCTTTGATAAATTCTAAGGAAACGTTTTTATCTCAACCTCCTTAATTTCTAATTCAGTGCTTCCCATCACACCATTACTCTAATGTGTAGCTCATATACATTGAGGCTGAGAATATTTCTTGAGAAAGACTTGCAAAAATGGATTGCTAAGATCATGTGGCTCAGATGAAGAGGAGGAAGAAGAAAAGGAAAACACCTTCAGGTGTTTAACAGGATAAAGTAAAATTTGGATTTTAAATATTTTTTGCTGAATTCACACCCCCTAAAATCTTAGTTATGCTCAGCAGAATTGTGGTAGATGTACCTTAAGAAGTCATATGACAGAGATTGTTAGTACCTCAGAATGCTAATAAATTATCTCTTAATTCTATGAAATTTGATGTTAGGTAGCAACAATTCTGCATATTGCTCATGCATATTTGAAAAGCCAGATGCACATAAATATAATTGGGACAAAGAAGTGTATTCTAGGACTATCTTCTCTCCAAAAGCACTCGTCCTCTTGATCTGATGGAATCCATACCAAATAGTCCTGTATGTAATTCCAGCAACTTGAAAATGCTAAAAAATAATAATGAACAAAGAATCACTTTGACATATGAGCAATCTTTGACTCTCTTTTATAGAGAAAAAAGGTTATAAATATAGATTAACAATTTTTTCTCTCTGTTGTTTCTCAGAAAATATAAATTAAACCTGTGAAATAACTATTAAGTAATTAAACTATATGTCATATATATTATTTAAATACAATAATAAACTTACAAGCCACCAAGATAAACAAAGGACTAGAGCACCTCTCCTATGAGGAAAGGCTGAGAGAATTGGGATTGTTTAGCCTGGAAAAGAGAAGTCTTCAGGGTGACCTGATTGTGGCCTTCCACTACCTGAACGAAGCCCACAGGAAAGAGGGAGAGAGACTAATTACAAGGGCCTGAAATGACAGGACAAGGGGGAATAGATTCAAACTGACAGAAAGTAGGTTTAGAGTAGATACTAGGAAAAAATTCTTCTCTGTGACGGTGGTGAGGCCCTGGCACAGGTTTCCCAGAGAAGCTGTGGCTGCCCCATCCCTGGAAGTGTTCAAGGCCAGGCTGGATGGGGCTCTGAGCAACCTGGTCTAGTGGAAGGCGTCTCTGCCCATGGCAGGGGGTTGGAACCAGATGACCTGTAAGGTTCCTTTCAACTCAGAACATTGTATTATTCCATAATTCTAAGAGA
Organism: Daphoenositta chrysoptera; assembly: GCA_013397915.1. NCBI lineage: Eukaryota > Metazoa > Chordata > Aves > Passeriformes > Daphoenositta > Daphoenositta chrysoptera. Next base: position 86,015 of record VZRO01006790.1, read on the forward strand.
TCTGCAGCAAATATGCTGTTCTTGATGTGGTCCAGCCAGCTGGGCATCACAACAGTGAGAGCTACACTCTCCCTGGGGATCAAAAAGGTCCCTGTACCCTTTTGCCTACCTGTGCTATTTCCATTCTGGTCCTGAGACTTCACAGGAGGAGTTTGCAACGTGTTCAGTGTAAATGAACTTCTTGGGGAGCCATGAAGTTGCCAAGACCCTTCCCTGCTGAGAGGAATGGGTTTCCTGGCCGGATAAAGGGAGCATAGGCAGGGTGTCCCTGTCTGCTTTCTGCTTTACCAGCAACATGGTGATCTTTAGGGTCCCTTCCAACCAAGGCCCCTTTCTATGACTCTGTGATTCCATGATTCCATGTTCATAATTATGTTTGTGCAGTTGTCAGGTGCCAACACAGATCGAAGCAGCAGACAGGTGGGATGTGAAATTCTCTGCTACCCTGAGAAGGTCGTGGATGTGGCTTAAATGCTCCAGCAACAAACACCTGAAGATTGTCTGTGTGAATGAAAAAACACACAGGTGTGGCAGCACAACATAAGTCTCTCAGCCTGTATTTCAAGAAATTTATAGGTATCCAAGCAGTCTTAGATCTTCTGTTTCATTCTCGGGTCTGACTTGTAATCAATAAGCACTATTAAAATTAAATCAGCTCATTTGCTAAATGCAAGACACAGGATTGTGAAAGCAAAATATGTAACTAATATCACTCTCAGAGCTGCTCAAAAATAGAAAGTAATAATAAAATATTGACAGTTTAGGAAATGTTAAAATGTAAATACTGAACCTCTTTTAGAAAATTCTGCTTTAACTGTTCCTGTTTGTTTTCCCAACATTGCCATTTTCTTTTTTTGTGCTGGACTCCCCATCTATCTCTTGTTTCCTATCAAATATTGGAGTCTTACCATTTGCTGAGCTATGTTCTAGTCCTGTTCGTAGTGCATGAAAAGAGATACAGTTTGAGGTGATCACTTAATAGAACAGGCAGCAGAATGAACCACAATTTGCATGAAGCAACAGGGTTTTCCTTCTGAATCAGATTTTTTATCACTGGGGGGGGTCTATTTTCCTTTTTTTTAAATGAAGAAAAAATCTGTCTTGTACTTTTAATTTCATTCAAAAATCTGAGAATGTCAGAAACTTCTGAAAATACCCAATTGCCAAAAGTTTTGCTGTGATCAATGTTTAAAAATATTTAGCAGCCCTCAAGTTGAGTAATTCAATTGTAAAATCTCATTTTTTATAGTTTTGTTCAGAAAGTTATCAAAGTCTGTTAGCCAGGCATCCAAAATGTTACAATGCAGTTTTAATGATCAATCACAAAGTAACACGAAGTCATCATAAAGGTCATGAATATTAACATTCATTGAACAAACAAAAGATGCAATTGGTATGTGTGAAGCAATCTGGTTGGACAATCCGGTAAACAGCGACAAAAAAAGGGATATAGTCTTCTCAGCTAGTATTTCACAGGAATAATTAATTCAGTTTCTGCACAGAATAAAAGTAAGGCTGCAGAAAACGAGGAAGAGCAATTAAGCAAATGAATCCCCACCTCTGCAGTGCTGGCTGACCTAAGGCAATGGCTAAACCCGGGCAAACATTCCGGTGAGCGCCGCCTTCGGCAGAGGGATATGGGCAGCAGCTCTCGCCGCTTGTATTTCATCAGGTAAGTACTGCAGGGGGTGTAATCAGCAGAATTAATTCAGTTAGGCAGTGTCAGGGCCTGCCAAAAACCTGTGCTTGATGGTTCACTTTTTCACGAGCATTTCCAGCAAGTGTGTCGCTGGTGCTAAGTGGCTCGGCTGCTGCTGCTACATGAGAAGCTACAGGAATATGCTGAGCTTTGTAAATGTGTCCATTTTATACAGTCCATGAAAGTCATGCTAATTGATCTGAAAGAAAAAGCAGCTCCCATTCCATTACCATGTCTTCCAAGTGCCTTTTAGGAACCAGCAAAATCAATATGTTTCTGTAAATAAAATGTGAACGATATCCGTGTGGTTATAAATTTGATAAAAAATGGGCAAATTTAAACTAATAACACCTTAATAAAATACGTATCTGTATATTGTCAATCATGTACCCATGGCCACATTTAACTTGGAAGAAAATAACAAACCTATGAAAGCAAATACTTTATCATGGATTGGAAGCAGATGATCTTTAAGTTCCAAACCAATCTATGATCATTTACTATTACGAGAGGGTTTTGCCTTTACGTTTTGCTGTTTTCCAAATGCATTTCAGTGTTGTTATTTTAATTATATTTTAGCCATGTTGAAAAAAGGCCGACGAACCTATGCATGAGCAGGGTCACTGGCAGTGCCTTGTGGCTGCAGCTGTGGGCAGATGTGCCTGGGTTTATGCTATCCCGAGTTGTCCCATGCTGTCAGAGTGTGGATCTGTCTGAGCTCAGCTCTGCACCCTAAGTCCAGCGCTCAGCCAAAGAGCTGCAGCTTTACTGGGACATGTTTTCTGTAGGAGAAGCTTAGTCCTTGTAGACTGGAGACTTGCCCTGTTTTTCCAAGCCCAAAGTTAGTCACGCTTCAATGGAACACCTTTATTATGTAATGCTATCAAAAAGCTCCCCGTGGTGTTCAGGCAGTTTATGGGGTGTGTGCTGGTTGTACCTACCAGTGCCCAGAGCTCTGGCCAGACCATCAGCTATGGTGACCAGTTCATTGCCTCTGGCTGCCCCAGTTCTTGTGGCCACTTTGATTCAATGCTGCTTTTGACTCTTCTTTCTTAACTTCGCAAGAAATGCTGCCAACTCCTCACTAGTGTGTCCAGCCAAGAGAGTAATGTCTTGCAACCATGAAGCAACCTATTACAACACATCTGTTCCTTTGTTGCCCATCATGAAGTACTGTTGGCTCTCAGAAATGAAAAATCCTGTCAGACACTTTTATTTTAGTTTCTCTTATCTATTTTTCACTCTGCAAGTCCCCAGTGACTCTTCCAGTTTAACATTCAATTTGCATCCATTTGTAGACGAAGAAAAAATTATCTCTGTATTTTCAGTAGATGATAAGTCTGCCAGGTGCCTCTAGACCATGGCACTAATCAGTTTAGGGGAAGTTTCAGCTAAGGCTGGCCTGTCACAAATAAAGTTATACAGTTTTTATATAAATGGATGAAGGCCAAAACTACCTCCTTTCTTTGGGCAAGTGGCATTTTGGTTTTGCTCACACCCACAGAAACACAAGCCACCAATCCGCAGTGTTAACCCTATTTTGTTAAGGCATTGACTCCAAACTGCCCCCAGAATTGTTTTCAGCCAGTTTAATTCTGTGCTTTCTGCTACAGAGCCTCAGCAGAGTTAAAGGCCCATGCTGTCTATTAAGACTTAAAACCCTTGAATGCTGAACAGTTTTACACATCAATGCTTTTAAGGTACTATGGTTAGCTACATCACAGAGAAATAACTTGCTGGCTTCATTTCTCTCTTGTGGCATCTAATTTCCACTACACAGTCTTTAAACGTGTTTATTCAGTTATGGGTCTGATAGTTTTAGAACTGGCATCTCAGTATCACTCACATTTTCAAAGCTACCAGTTGCTATGTTTTCACTACATTTTCCAGACAGGAAAGCAGGTTATTTCTGTATTCATCATGTTCAATCCATCCTATCAAGTTGTTAAGTTCCTCAGTGAAATAAAAAAGCCCAAATGGTAGTGCCTTGAAAAGGTACTTTCCAAAAAGATTGAAAAAGCATAATTCGACTTGTGCTCTAGTTTCAGAGCCCTGGCAATAATTTAGGCAGCAAAAATGGAACAAGGTAACTCCCCAGTAATTTTTCCCCTGTAAGTAGTGGAGAAATATTGGATAAATTAAGTTGTAAGGTTACTTGGGTTTGGAACTTACATGGCCCAATCCCAGCATTAGGAATTATTCTCTTTTGATGTCATCTTTCTTAGAAGAAGTAATATTAAGCAGATTTATAAAGGCATAAATTTTGAACTTGTAGTAGGATTATAGCTTCTTTGGTGTTAGTGCTTTGAAAATTCACCTGTGTTCTGAAAAGCATGAACTGCCCATCCAGACGTGCACCTTCTGATCAGAAAGAGCAGGCAGATACACTTGAACCTGGTAATGTTCAGTTTCTCTCACAATGGTTCTGATTAAATGTCTCTCCAGGATTTTTGTCCCATTGACTATATTTCAGAAAAACAAGACAATGTTTATCTTGCAACCCTGCAATAAAAATAAATTATTTGTAAGCATCACTTTTGGCACCATATGCCTTCGTCTGTGCTCAGCATAAATCACTGAATGTTTCACTTTTTTTTATTTAAATATTCCTATCACAGAGTCACATAATCACTTAGGTTGGAAAAGGCTCCAAGATCATCGAGCCCAAAATTTGACCAATCACCACCTTGTCAACTAGACCATAACACTAGGTGCCAAGGCCAGTCTTGAACACCTCTAGGGGTGATAACTCCCCCATTTCCCTGACAGTTCCAAAGTTTAACAACCCTTTCTGTGAAGAAATTCCTCCTGATGTCCAACCTGAACCTCCCCTGGTGCAACTTGAGGCCATTCTCTCTTTTCCTGTCACTTGCTGTCTGGGAGAAAAACCCAACCCCCACCTGGCTACATCCTCCTGTCAGGGAGTTGTAGAAAGTGATGAGGTCTCCCTTGGGCCTCCTTTTCTCCAGGCTAAACTGCCCAGCAGAACACTTCCCGTTGCTCCTGCAAAGAATCCCTCAGTTGTTGTCTGTGCATCCTACACTGTGTTTGCAAACATTTGCAAAGAAATTAATTATAGTTCGTGTTTTGGCATCTTTATTCAGAGGATGCACACAGGCCTGACAAGGGCTGTGTGTAGAGTTTTCTACAGTCCTCTGTAGGACTCATTTTCATCCTTGCTGCCACACTCCTCCTGTATTTGTAGCTGTCTTATGTCCTGTTTATTGTGGTTTTCCAAAGGCTCATGAGGCTCTGGGGAGGCCAGGTGGGCTCAGAATTTCCTCAGTTGGTAAGAGCAAATAGTGACAGGACTGGAGGGAATGGATTCAAACTGACTGAGAGTCGGTTTAGATTAAATGTCAGGAAAAAAATCTTTTCAGTGAGAGTGGTGAGGCTTTGCACCAGGTTGCCTGGAGAAGTTGTGGGTGCCCTGTCCCTGGATGTTTTCAACACGAGGTTGGATGGGGCTCTGAGCAGCCTGGTCTAGGGGAAGTTCTCCCTGTCCACAGCAGAAGTTGGAACAAGATGATCTTTAAGGTCCCTTTCAACTCAGGCCATTCCATGATTCTCTGAGGTTGGAGTTCAGAAATCAGGGCCAGTGTCAGAGAGTGGTGACCTGGTGATGGAGCTCTGTCTCTCAAGTAGATATCAGAGATGTGATAATCCTGTTGCCCGATGAATTAGAGCACTAATCACTGCCATTAGCATCAGTGTGCCTCCCTTTTCTTGCCAAATTCTAATGGCTTTCTAAGTGATTATTCCTGAACTCTTCCAACAGTTTCTTTAGGGGGGACTTATCTGGTCAAACAAGAACACTGCAGCAAAGATATCTACAACAGTGTTAGTGATTTAGACTGTGCAATTACAGGAAACACACACTTCTAGGGCATACTTCAACTTACTCTAAGGTGGATTCCTTAAATAGATTATTCATATTCCAGAAAATCCTTCTCTCCAATGACTGCACAAACCATTCAGGGAAACAGCAACAATCTAGGTATCTGAAACCAAATCAGGATTATTAGTATTTCCAGATTTCTGTGAAGGACTCACAGCAAAATATGCCATATAGTCTTATATCAGTACTAAGTTCTTTCATGCTCTCTCTTCTCTCAAGTCTTGTATGTTTCAATTTTTTGACATGGAATGTGGAATCCACAGAGTCTGTATAATAAACAGCCTTCCTACCCACTGTAACTGAAAACAGTTGAACGTATGAGTGTCAGGATCAGATATGTAGAGAAATAAAATTATTTTCTGCCTATCTTCTGTTTGGAGGATGCCTGTGGCTTGAAGAGGCAGCATAGAGCACTGTTTAAAATCTCTCTTGCTGCACTTCACACTTCAGAAACTATTTTGCTGTATCCCAGCTATGCCTGGTGTTCAGTGATCAGCCTAGAAAAGAAAAAGCTTCATGGTAACCTAATTGTGGCCTTCCAGTTCCTGAAGGGAGCCTATAGGAAAGATGGAGAAAGACTATTTACAAGAGCAAGGGGGAATGGCTTCACACTGACAGAAAGCAGGTTTAGATCAGATATTACAAAGAAATTTCTTGCTGTCAGAGTGATGGGTCCCTGGCACAGGTTTTCCAGAGAAGCTGTGGACTCTCCATCCCTGGAAGTGTTCAATGTCAGATTGGGTGGAGCTCTGAACAACCTGGTCTAGAGGAAGGTGTCCCTGGCCTTGGGGGACAGGGGGTTGGAACCAGGTGACCTGTAATGTCCCTTTCAACCCAGGCCATTGTGTGATTCCATAATTCTAAGAGATTTACAGCAAATATGCTGTTCTTAATGTGGTCCAGCCGACTGGGCATGACAACAGTGAGAGCTACACTCTCCCAGCGGAGGGGGGAGAAAAAGCTTCTGGCCCCTTTTGCCTACCTGTGCTATTTCCAGTCTGGTCCTAAGGCTTTACAGGAGGGGTTTGCAATGTGTTCACTGTAAGAGAATTGTTGGGGGAACCCTGAAGGTGCCAAGACCCTTCCCTGCTGAGAGGAATGGATTTCCTGCCCAGGGAAAGGGAATGTAGATAGGGTGGCCTTTTCTCTTTTCTGCTTCACCGGCAACAGAACAGCAATCTGGTAAGTATCTACACCACGAGCAGTCCAACTAACTTCTCACTCTGCTGGAAGCATGACAAGAAAAGGGGAAGAATGTTCTAGAATACAAAATGAGACAGATGGTCTGTTAAAAAAAATTAGCAGCAGCAAATCTCTCTAAAAGGCAGTTGGGGTTTACCCAGAAAGAAACTGAAAGTGCCAGAGGAAGCCAAATTACTGCTGCTGGTTTCAATTTTATGGATGCACAGTTGGGTGAAAGAGGGCCAGAGTCTTCCCTGCATGTGTTTAGGTAGAGATGCCAGTAGTGAATTTAGCAATCAATCAGCAGTCAAGGCAAGGCAGTCCAAATGCAATGTTTGTATTGCATTTTCTGGGCAGGGGTAAGATGAGGCTGAGGGTTTTCTCTCTCTCTTTTTCTCGTGTCTCCAATTTAACTGTTGGAAGATTGTCAATGCAATACATCTGTGAATAAGGTAGATGTGATGCTGAGAAATAGAAATGTATTAAAGCTGTTGGATTGTGCAAGTAACTGATTAGGAATCCCATCCAAATACTGTATTTCTCTTTGGCCTGTGCTAAATGCTGAGACAGGGAGAATTTCCCCACTTCTGCAGAACTACCAAGGCCCTGTTTCTGCTCCTAGTTTTTTAATTCCAGTAGTTAAAAACATGTTAACAAGAACAGCAGTCTCTCAAGGGGAAAAAAACTGTTGAATTCTGTGACAATGACATTTGCTTCATTACAACGAAGTGCACCGTGCCAGTATATATAAAACAGGATGCAAAAGTGGCAAAGCTGTCATCCATGCTTGCACAAAGACCAACTTCTAAATCAACAGCAAATGGTCAGAATGAGAGCCTTGTGGCTCAGATCAGAGAGGGTGGCACTGGTTGCTAGGGCTCAGATCAGAGAAGGGTTGCTAGGGCAGCATGAACAGTATTGAAGGATGGTGGATGAAGAGAATACATTCAGGAATTTAGTTACTGGTGGCTGGAGAAGAAACTGGGGAAACCCTCAGGAAGGTCACTGAGCCACCACATGTGTAATGGGAGCTTTTAGTGGACAGAATCAAGCCCTTTATATTTTTCAAACACAGGATAGAGTTGATAAGGTATAGCCTGTGCACAAACCAAAGATGCCACCGTCACCTGCTATGATGATCACAAAATCCCACAAATGGGCCAGGTTGAAAGGGACAACAGAGGGTCATCTGGTCCAATCCCCCTGCTCAGGCAGAGTTATCCCAGAGCACGTGACACAGGATTGCATCCAGGCACTTCTGGAATATCTCCCGTAAGGGAGACTCCACTCCCTCTCTGGGTGATCTGTTCCAGTGCTCGGGCACTGCACAGGACAGAAGCTCTTCCGCATGTGCAGGAGGAACTTCCTGGGCACCAGTTTCTCCCTTTGCCCCTTGTCCCATTGCTGGGCACCACCGAGCAGAGCCTGGTCCATGCTCTGTCCCCTCCCTGCAGACACTGACAGACATGGATGAGGTCCCCTCTCAGTCACTGACTCAGCAGAAGTCAGCATCTCCAGGCATTGGCTCTGCCTAGGCGAGATGCACAGGGCTGCTTTGTGATTATTTTAACAAGAATTCCCCATTTGGATCAAGTGGCCTGTGTTCTTCTGTGCATGTCATCTTGGTTATTAGACGTTTTTGTTTGCCTTTCTAGAGAAGTCTAACCAATCTCACAAAGGTTGTTTCTAGAGGAATGCAATCAGGGGGATGTACCCGAAATTCCCTTATAACTGCACCAGTTAAAAAGGAGTTACTGTTTCACATTGCAATACTTCATCACACCAACCAATCCTCAAAAATAGAGCACCATGTGTGGGATACCTGCTTACCTCAACTGAGAAACTTTGACTGGAGAGGAAGAATTGGGGATGCTGAAGATGAATCTCATAACAGCAAGGGCCAGGGAAGCAATACTTTGGGAAGCTCAGGAGATGGAAAGTGAAGCAGGTTGTGGAGGTGCAGTGAAACTGGTGTTGCTGTAGTTATATTTGCTGACAGACCACTAAATCAATTCACAGTGAATTTGCACTCCCAGTTAATGCATGAGGCAAAGAACCAGGTTCTCACCACCTGAAACCTGATATGGAAAACTGTTCCTTAGAAAGAGCCCAGTCTCTCTGGGGATTTTAATATTCACATGTATTCCTGGCATCAGCATGCTTGCCAAAGAAACTTCATTTTCTTGGACAAGCATTGCTTTATAGTCTTCAATACAAGTATGGGGGTCAGGTCACTTTGTGTTTGTTCTTTATTCTTTACTCTGCTGTACCATGCACAGACAAAGACAGAAGCAATAACTCTTTGAAGTTATTAAGCAGCATTTTCTCTGGAAATGTTGACTTAGATTTACAGAGATAGGGCAGGGAACCAACAAGAGCTGCCACAGAGCAGAGTGAGCAGCAGGGCTCAGTACAACAGGAATGGATGGAGTTAGAGGACTGATACAAACCACTCTTTTTCTCTTTCTCTATCCTTCAAGTCTGGCTGGGGAAAAAAGACACACAAGATGAAAAAAGAATCTCTCATCTGTCACGTGCCCTGGGAGACAGTGAGACAAGTCTGGAATTCCTACCTATTAACCAGGTTGTGATCAGCTCTGCCACTCAGCTGGATTCTGACAGACTTTCCAGGTAAGTGAAAGTCAAATCAGAATTGGCTTTATGAGACAAAGTCCTGTTTCTGTGGTCGGACACTAGGACCTCGTATCTATTCTGTGTGTTCATGTGAAAAAGAACCAAACTTCACCAGCACTAAAACAAGGACATGTATGCACGGCTACATTCTATTTTGCCTCCCCCTACAAAACTTGTTCCAGAATGTGTTTCATCCTGCCATGTAAATATTGCTGCCTTTGTACATCCTTGGGTTAAATTTTGATTCAGAACAATTTTACTGGAATCAAGCTGCCTAAAACTTTGGCCTGTTTTCCTTCACAAGTTTTTTATCTCTCCAGTTTCATTATAGTAAAACTAAATGTACGTGTCTAAATGTGAAATTTCTAAAGCACTAAAGCAGCCTGAAACACCTTTTGAGACAGCAGGCAGTCGTCTGAAAATGCTGATCTACGTTTCTGGCCAAGAAGGAACAATATACCAACTCTGTGCTTTCCCAGCATCAGTTCACTCCAGCACCAGTTCACAGCACAGGGCTGATTTGATTTTCTCTGATTGCCAGCAGCCTCCAGGGGCCAGCTGCTTTAGCAGCTGGAGACCAGCCAGGAGTAAAGTGGCCCTGGCCACCAGCCCCTGTGCTGATGGCAGGGGAAGGAGGTGCACAAACTACTGCAGCAACTGCTCCAAGATTGCTGAAATGGGGCAGAAAACCAGCAGCTGCCAGCTACTCTAGTTTTAAGGTCAGTTTTGACCCAGCAAACTGGTGCAAAACTGTCCTCCTGCTTTGGTGGGTCTAGCTCCATGGATGTGAGCTTCCTTACATTTCTTTTTCCTTTATGTTGCTATATTGAAAGCAAAAAGTGGTTGGCTGTAAGGAAAAAAAAAACATCCAATGTATTTGCTTACTTTCTAAAATCAATTCAACTTAAAATCTGTTTGTTTTCTACATGTGTGCTTAACTTCCTCTTCTTAGTCCAGGGAATAAAGCCAGTAGAAGGGTACTTGTAGTGCTTCCTTAACAATATGTGAGGTTATTTTAAAGGTCAAAATGTTTTTCCTTTCGAATGCAACACTTTGGAGTAAAAATAAAAAACCTCTTTTCTAGTATTATAGGTACACTTAAATAATGTTTTCCATGAACTTCCAGTTATTAGTAAAAGTGGCATTCTTACACTAAAAGATGTTACAAAGTAGCTATGGGTCAATCAACAATTAAAAGCAAACTTTCACCAAAACAACATTTAAAGAGCAGTTGTGTGTACTTCAGCAGATTCTTAGTAAATTACCTGTAGCTAAACTGGGTGAAATTGTTTCAAAACATGTTTGTCCAGATTTCATCTTTTGGCAATAAACCTTCTGCAGGCCTCCAGTAAAAACACTTTTTTTTTGCTTTTTTTTCTCAAACTTGTATATTAAACATGGTGCTAGAACTCTGGCAAAAAAAAAAACCCGAAAAATGCAAGTAAAGATGTATTTTTTAAATGCTCTTTTGTAATTTTATCGATACTGTAACTATTCATTTTTTATTTCAAATTCCCATTTTTAGTAGAAATAAAATAGCCGACAGTACAGAACTGTTCTACAGTATCCACAGTGCTTAAATCTATTCAGTTAGCTGCCTTCATATGTCTCTAGACAAGTACTCTTGAAATAAAATACTACCATTAATTTTTATAGACAAGGGAATTTTCTTGTACCTGAATTTATTTTTGTGATAGTTATTTGACCTAAATGAAAGTATAAGTACAAGAAGTGGGTTTTGTCAATGGGTAGTTTGAATAAGATCTTTTCATCCTTTTCAGAAGGATTATTATACATACATATTTTACAAAATAACCTACTCCATTGAAAATGTAAGGTTCGATGTGTGTGCTTTGATAAATACTATAAACATTCTAAAAAGTTGTTCAGAAGAAGATAACGAAATGCCAGATTTTGCAGATTTTCAAAATTTGAATGTTAAAAGATGTGCTTTGTTAACAGTTGATTTATGCTGATTCAGGAGTTGGCCCATACAGATATTTTCCAAATATGTTCCCATAAGTTCAAAGATATTGTTAAAAAATTCTTAAATGGAAAAATGTCACAATATAAATAGGTGGCTTCTTTCCCTCACCTATGCACATGCAGAAACAAGGTAAATATGGAAAATGTTCTTTCTAAATACATAAACACACTTAGATGTAAAATCTAAGGCTTTGTCGACCTAGACAGATGAAATCCTGAACACCTTTGGGATCCCAGCATTTCTAAATACCTTTGTTGTCAGAGAAAACCTATACTTTCGAGCAACCCTTCACATCAGTCTGTGCACTTCAAAGGTTTCTGTCTACCTTTTGAAGTGCACTATCCATATCCAACACTAAAGCTTTTCTAAGTGGAGACTGGCAGCTGCAAAAATAGACTGTAAATCTGGTTTCAGCCAGACTCTAAGTAGATTTAAAGACATATTTTAAAAAGTCCTGAGAGCCTGTCTTGATTACGGTGCCAAGAATTTCTACCTTGACATTTTCACTCAGTAACTCCTTTCCCTAGTGGCCCATCAGAAACCTCTCTGCTCCTCATCACCTCCCCTTAATGCTTCTTAAGACAAAACAGGGCTGGAGATGAAGTCCCTGATGTATAGTGCCTCCAATGAAAGGCTGGAGCAAATGGTCAAGGCATTATCTGTAGATAAAAACACAAGTATTTTTTCCCCATGCTGCTGTGTGGATGGTAATAGGAACAAGATAAATGCTCTGTGCTTGTGCCTGTAATTCTGTTATAGAAGGCAACTGCTGTGGACTGCGTTCTTCCATTCTTCCCCAGAAGCTTCCTCTGCTGCTTCTGTGCTCCACGCTGGAGTCTTCAGTCCACAGCATTTTGAAGGTACAGAACAACACTAGGAAATTGGGAAACTTAAGTCACCTCTTTCTGTATCATTAGGTGTCAAAATGCTTTACAAAGGCAGCAGTTGTAGTTAGTTCACAGTACAGCTGTAAAAATAAAGGTATGTCATAGACACACACAATCTCTTTGAGGTTGAAGTGATCTCTTTAAGCCCACCAAGGACACCAGTGTGAGAGCAAGGAACAGGACCTTGCAGCTAAGGTGCCCAAAAAATTATTACACCAATGAATGCACAGTATTTTTTTAGACAATGGCATCTGGTGTTCATAAAGAACACAGGTATTTGCTACAGATTGAAGTTTCTCATTTGAACATCTCAAATCCTGCTCTTCTGAACCCAAACACCATACAGTGACTGTCAGCCTTCTCCATAAAATAAGTCTCTGTTACTATATAAACCATTTTGAGAGAGTGTTTTCCTCTGTAGAAGCAGATGGGATTTTTGCAAAGCACCTAACAATGACCAGGAAAAACATGTCTCATTTATTGAGACTGAAAACAACAAAAGAACTTCTGGATCCCTCTTTCTGGGAATTGGGTTTAATGCTGTATTTAAATCTGTTATGGTTCTCTATTTGATTGTGATGTTTGGCACAGTTAGAATCAGCATATTCTGAAAATGTACAATTATTTTGAGCTAGATCACCTTAACAGACCTTTGAAGGAATGATGTCAGATAACTTTGTAATATATGGGGCCCACTTACATTGAGCTTGTCAAAATTTTAAATAGATGAGTGCCAGTGCTGGCAGGAGACTTGCCTTCTTCCTGGAAGAGTATTTTATTTTGGTTTATGTAGCAAAAGAGAAGGGAAAGCATGAGAAGACACTCTGTGTAAATCCAAAATATTTTGAAAATACCCAGGGAGGTTGATGAGATGTTGAAGTGTTGTTTTTTTCTAAGATGGGAGTAAGAAATTATTACTTTTGATACCTCTGCCAGTGGCTTGAAGCTCTTGCTCCTCATTCCTGCCTGATCAGTGTTTTGGAGAAACTGTTCCAGTTCCTTCCTGTGCTCTTACTGACTCCCTTTTTGGTAGTGCTCTATAGCAGTGCAGGATTTATCCCAAATTAAAGTGCTTGCAAAGACAGTGTATTACATTCACAGAAGCTTTGGCTTACTTTTCAAGATTTACTGTGAGGTTTTAATATAACTATGGAGAAACAAGTCTGTCTCATTTTTTGTCTATCTTTTATATTTAGCATTACAAAATCCATATAGTGTTTAGTGCTGTAGTGTTTTCATAGAAAAAAAAGAGTCTTAATATTTAAACAGTACAGAATAACTTATCAGTATTAATATTTGCATTTTTAATAAGTAGTGTCACAATGCCCAAGACCTGCTACTGAAAATTAATTATCAATGAAGAAATTATTTACAGTAAGAATACACTGGAGGAACAGTAACATCTGGCTTAATTCTTTGATTACCACTCTGATAAGGCTGTAAAATCTAATAAAATTAATTAGTAACAAAAAAACCCAAGCATCATAGCACATTTGGAGAAGTGGAACCTCTATACTATAACTACCTTGTCTAGAGCTGCTTTCCAGTGTATTTATTGCGTTAAAATGTAGCAATTGACAGTAATGGAGAAGTGGTGTTGTTTTTCCTTTAAAAAATATTATAGGACACCTGCTCACCCTGTGCATGCTAAGCTGTACAGCTTCTCCCAGAAAGGGGTCAAGCCATTTCAAAATCTCTTAGCCCTTGTTCTCTGCTGCAGCCATCCAAGGCTTGCTTCATCTCCTCAGTGCACTTCCAGACAAACACCTCATCTCCGTCCGTCTCTTGGGTCTGCCAGTGTCCTTGATTTTCCCATGCTTTGCCGTGATTCCCTAACCTATGTATTGTGAGCCATCCTGTCCCCTGAAGTCCTCTTTTGGTTAGAGTAGGTACAGGGTATTTGTGGGATGTATATATGTGGGAACAGGGCTCTCAGCCAGGCCATCCTCCCTTCTGAACTGGGGACTGGGATCTTGGCACAGGAAAAACGTGGACCTGTTTGAGTGAGTCCAGAGGAGGCCATCAAGTTGATCAGAGGGATGGATCACCTCGCATATGAGAAAAGGCTGAGAGAATCGGGATTGTTTAGGCTGGAGAAGAGAAGGCTTTGGGATGACCTCATGTGGCTTTCCAGTACCTGAAGGGAGCCTACAGGAAAGATGGGACAAGGGGAAATGGCTTCAAACTAACAGAGGTTTAGATTAGATATTAGGAAAAAAAATTCTTCCCTGTGAGGATGGTGAGGGCCTGGCACAGGTTGTCCAGAGAAGCTGTGGCTGCCCCATCCCTGGAAGTGTTCAAGGCCAGTTTGGACTGTGGTCTGAGCAACCTGGTCTAGTGGAAGGTGTCCCTGCCCATGGCAGTAGGGTTGGAATGAGATGATCTTTAAGGGCCCTTCCAATCCAAATCATTCTGTGATTCTATGATTTTCAAGCTCGTATCTGAAAATGCACGTGTTTATATATGTGCACATATGTGCAACATGCCCCGTGTAATTCAGGCAAGTTCCTCTCCCTCAGCTTGACATTATCTCTGTAAGGCCTGTGCAGAGCTCAGCAGGCAGGGAGGGGAGAGTGAGGAGAGTGGGAGCAGGAGGCTATGGAAAATAACATCAACCACGCTTGAGGGATGGGCTGTAATTAGGATTTTACCACACTCAAGTGAGTTGTGTCCAGCACATGTTCAGTGCCCTTGTCCTGCAGAATGGGCAACATGATGAGTTCAGATGTGAGCCCATAAGCCCACACAGCTTTGCCAGGGGGGTTACTAGAAGTGCTAGGATACCACAGTTCTACACCTGCTCCAACAAACCAGGGCATATGAATTCTCTCCCATGAGCTCCAGGCGAGGCTGCAGGCATGACTGACTCTAAGCATGTGTCGAAGCCATGCTGTCTCTTTAGCAAGCAATTGATATGCATATTTTTAATAAAAATGATGCATTAAAGTGGAGGAAGCACTGAGCTGTTTTGTTGTATAACAAGCCTGAAATAATTTCCTGGGTTAAGGAGAGAGGTTAAGAATGAAGTACACCCTTGGACAGAAAGTAAATGCCTAGAACTTAAGCAGTGATTCACCACAGAGACAGGGAGGGTAGTCTGAGGATTTGCATCACCTAAGACATGTTACTGGTACTGCCTGTAATGAACAGACTCTTTGGGGATGGGAGTGAAGATCCATGATCTCCATATTCCCTGAAGAATGTCTCATTGAAACTTTGTAGAGTTTCTAAATATCCTTTTCCAGGCTTTGTGCCTGCTGGAAAGCTTTGCTTATTCAGCATCTGGAGGTGTCAGCTTCAAAAACGATGGCTTAGCCCAGGGGCTTAGCAATTAGACCCTGATCCATTAAGATACTCTATTTAAGAGCTCTCTGAACCCACTCCTCACCCCCTCCCCAGTGCAGTAGCAAGAACAGGGCTTTCTATAAGTAATGTGCATTTCACCTTAATGGTATTTCAAATGAAATATGCAGTTAAGCAGATTTCATATTTGCAGGATTCCTTCACATTTCAATTGATTTTAAGATTTCCTTCTCTTCTTTCTTTAACTCTTTAATTATTCCCTTTTTTCCCCTACATTTTATAGCTAACCCTCTAATATTACTGTTACAATTCTTTTGAAATTTTCCAATCCTGGCAGGTATTTTTGCATTGCACTGAAAAACGTGAACTCTGGACCATTTCCACAAGAGATAGTGTCATAATTCATGATAGTTCTGATACAGCAGGAGAAATCAGCAGGCTAGTCCTAGTCAACACATCAGAGAGAAATTGATTACCAATATGTGTCATTAATTTATGCCAATGGAGGGTTTGCTTATTCTGAAAATTGGGATCTCAGACTGGGCTATGTTTTAATAAGCATTAGCAAAATGCTGTCTTTTTTAAAAAAATACTCTCAAAACTGCCAGACATGGTGTGAATCTTGGGGCTGTCCTGCACAGGGCCAAGAGCTGGACTTCAAAGATCCTTGTGGGTCCCTTCCAACACAGGATATTCTGTGATTCTCTGATTCCATGGTGAGCTTGTACAGCTCTTGAAAATAACTCATGACCTTGGGCATGGCCTACAGTGCTGGTGCCCCATACACACTTATCATCAGGCATATCTCAAAATCCTTCCTTGAATCCATTTCGAGAAATGGTGGCAATGCTAAAATTTCACCAAAAATAAAAAGAATTTATACAATTCACCACAAATAAATGCCATAACCTGAAAGGGTAAAATACAAAAGCTTTGCTTTAATGACTGTATTTTAGTCAGTACCTAGTGAGAATATGCTGGTAGTGGTGGGTATAGATTGTCTGTGGTTACAGCCAGTGTGAAAACACATACTGTGCCTGGATGTTTCCCAAAGTCCCCCAGTTGGAAAGATGGTTCAGCCTGCTCTGGCTTGAACATCATCCTTTTCCTGTTCCCTCCTCTTCAGGAGAAACAAGAATCTCTAAACTCAGGAAGTGTCTAGAGCAGGGTTGAAACAGTCACCCCTCTGTCGAGCCCTCAGTGGGTCACAGAGAGGCAAACACAAAAGCGTTTTAATCTCATTTGCATTTTATGTCATCAAAATGGCTCTAAGGGTGAACACATTGCACTATAACTAATCCTAAAAGTTAAAAAAAAAAAAAGTAGGGCAAGCCCTGCAAAAATAATCATATTAGAAATGAAGTGATGAGATTTTTTGTATTTAAGGAGGATCATTTTGACATTCTGAGCTTTTATTCTGCATTCCTTTCATGCTTTCAACTTTTTGCTTATAGCCAAGAGGGTTACAATCTTTTTTTCTTCCTTTTCTGCTGTTATTTTATGCAATATTTGACCCCATAACCTGGGCTTTAAAAAAAAGTTCTGTATCACAAGGCACATAATAAAATTGAGGGAATGATTCCTTTTTTGATTAAGGTTTTGTACAAATTAATATTTTTTGAATGCTGTAAAAAATAGCACTCATTTATATGTGGATAGGAATGTGTGCACATACATACATATTCAATGACTAATGACTGCCCGTGTTCATTGGACACTGTGAGTACACACTTGTTTTATTGAAGTATCCAAAACTCTCTCATTCATAGCCTAAAGACTATATTCAGAACTTTTGTTCCTGAAATGCAAAGTGTTTTCAATCAGATTATTCTTTTCTTGAATTTTATTTCATTGAATAGCCTAATACTGGGTACATCCATGAAAGGTTTCTTGCATGTTTTCCTAGTTCACTTTAGGAGTGTGAAATATAGGTTGAGTAGTCATTGTTCTATTCTATCAATTTCTAGACTCTGTAATCTTTTAATAGTCTCTTCAACTCTTATCTACTCTGTTCCTAATTCCTCATTTTACTGCCTTGGTAATCTGATTCCAGTGCAGAGAAATCTCCACCTTCCTCACTTTTTAAAGTCCACACAACAATGACTTATCTTTTGGTATAGTTCATCATTTCCTTTTAGCTGGATTTTTTTTACTGAACTTTTTACTGTGCTCACTTAGAAAAACCATTACAGCAGAAAGAGCACAATCTGTTGCTAGCCTCTAACCCTACCAAAACATATTACCAAACCTCAAATGTGGAATAGGGAAAATTTAGGCTGACCTGTGTCTTCTCAAAGTGCCACAAGGAGTTGTGATTCTCCTGAGCCAGTTCCAGTGCCTCCTTCTGGGGCAACTGAGCTGAAAATAAACCTTTTGACTGAATATCAGCTTAAATAACTAATTGCCCTGTTCATTAAAGACCCCGTTGCATCAGAACAGCTTTGCTCAGAATTTCCTTCCTGGTTGTAATCCCATTCCCTTTTCCTAATACAGTGTTAGGAAAATGCTGCAAAAGAAATACTGCTTCCTAAAAATTCTTCCTGTTCTAGCAGCACACAAATCAGCCACATTTTGGTGGTGCTCTCTGCTCTGAGACAGCTGCTGTCCTTCACTTCTCCTGGCCTTTTCAAGGCTGCAGTTAAAAGCCCCTCACAGATCTTGACAGGCAACTCCTTGCACTTCTTCAGAAATTAACTCCAAATATGGTCCATGCCAGTGACAGGGAAGAGAAAAGCAATCACAAGAAAAATTTTCCTAAAGGTATTGGCCACTGGGACTCAACCCAGTGGGGAATTCAATAGGAATTGCTCCACTGATAGCAAGAGGTGATAAATCTAAGGCTGTGTGGTTTCAGGAGACCTCAAATCTGAGGAGCACCACAAGCGTCTACGCTTCTTTTCTTGACATAGACAGAGATGGGGGCAGAAGTCACCTGCCAGTCATCTGCTTCAGAAAAGAAATGCTGAAATTCCCTAGAAACCTGCGATCTCTTGGCCCTACTTCAATTTTGTCTAATGTCTGCTGGTATTATGTTGGTCAGTGCTAGAGATGTGCACAGTACAAACAGAGTTTTGCAACCCAGTAAACAAGTCATTTCTGTATTTTGGAAATAACTGATGAAGACCAGGAAAACATCTGGAAATTCTCAGGCCATGATACTTCTCCACATGCAAGGTTTGTAACATTTTCATGGGGTGAGATCAGCTGTGATTCAGGAATAAAAACAGTCCTGTTCAGGTTTTGAGGGATTTTTTACATCAGCATGAAAGTTTCTGAATATTTCTAATTAGCCTGGATTTTGTTTTACCCATCACAGCTTGTTGTTATCATAGCTTTCTTTAACAACAGAAGCCAAAAACCTGAAAATAAAACCAAAAGTCTTCATTTAAAGATTTTCTTTAGTGGTTGGAAAAGCCTTCATAGTTTCTTTATAGAATGAACATCTCTTGCTTCCTGTACTGAAATTTGCAGCAGTTTTCTTGAACACATCTCTGTGGGATTAACTGAAGCCACAGAATCTGACCAAAATGAAACAACATCATGTCTTTACAAGCTACTTACTTGCATCTATTTTAAAAAGTTACCACTGCACTCCAGTTAAAAATTGGATTCCTTTCAAACATTTTACTGTCTCATTTTCAATCCAAAGAACTACAAGTATTATTAACTCCTGCATCTGATTGAATTTTTCTGCAAATATTGCTCAATTCTCCTCTCCCTCAGGTGAGTTTCTGTGATAAATGTCTTTTATCTGTGTTGAAACTTTGGTATCCATCTCTCTCCTTCTAACAAGCCATATACATTTTAAGAGGCACATGTCTTTTCACAAAATGAAATCTGAGGCCAAGATCTCTAGCAATTCAATTTATGGGGCATATTCTATTATTCTTCACAAAATCACAGTTCTACGTGTGTATTTTTTTAGCACGTCCCAGGTTTTGTTGTCATTATTGTCCACTGAATTTGCTGGTCAACGTGGTAGATATTTGGGCCTATGAGAGGGTGGGAGGAAAAAGCTTCTCAGCTTTAAGCCAGTTTGTGCCTTATCCTGGATTCTGGGAAAGCAAGTGTGGCATCCTAACCATTATCCAGGTTTCTCTGGGTTTGATTGCATCCAGGACAATCAGGAACATGATGTCTTAAATAACATGTTTCAAACCAATCAAGGGGAGTGTCCAGTAAGAAGCAGATCCTACAGAGGTGGGGTCATGCTTTTTTAAGGCCAACTTCCCTCTTTCCCCACAAGACACAGCTGCAGAGAAGGTTCCAATGGTGGTCATACCTCTACAGGGGACTATGGACCACCAAAGACCCCAAAGCACCCCCCGACTCTTTTGGGAACTCTCCACCAGAAGACTGACCATGCCCCGCAGTAATGTACAAGACATAAAGAATCTCCTTCCTGAGGAGACATCTAGATGTTCCCATGACAAGTTTAATATATACAACCTGATGAACTCTTTTTTTCATGGGCCTCCACCACCAACAAATCAAGACTGTGGCAATTAGTCCAACGACAGACATCAAAATTGCAGTGATCAAGTCTTCTCTCTTTACCTATGGTTGATGATATCCTTCCCCTCCACTACCAATGTCTGTCCTTTCCTTCTCTTTCTTTTTTTAACTTACATATTTTTGTCATGGTATTCTCATACTTTTCTAGAAAAGAACCAAGACAGCTGCTACCTCCTTTCCATTGCAATCAAACTGTTTTAAAACCAATCTGCTTCATATATACACCAGTCAATCAGTGTTGTTTCACATTAATTCACCTCAAGGGATTTTTTAACAGGAAGCTCAGCTGCCCAGTCTCAAAGACAGGTCATAACACAGAAGAAAATCTTTTGCATTTTAAAGGCCACTGCTGTTTGCTGTCCTCAAAAGGGAAGGACTTCCCACATCAGCAAATATTCCACATGGGATGTAAACAAATTGAACTGGCACCAACCTTTTCCCAGTTAGTTGGCATGTGGGATGCATGAGTATTAAAAGAAGATGGAAATGATGACTGTGACAGCCAAGGTGCCCACATCCATGATCCAACACCTGGCACAGTCCACACCAGCACAGCATTTCACTGATGTGGCCCCAGGAGGTGCAGGTGTGATTGAGGCCACTTGCTGCTGATCATATGTAAGCTTATAGGAAGACATGATTGGTTGTCAGCATAATCCTCCTTTATTGAGCACCCCAAGGGAATGAAGGGATTAAAAGAAGAACCAAAAAAAATTATCTCAGCCAAGGTCTGAAAGCAGCTGGAAGAATCAAGGATGCAAGTGAGAGAATGCCACAATTAAGTTTGCTTGTGCAACCTTAATTCACTCATTGTCCATATGTTTCAATAGCTCAGACAGAACCTTTTTCCATAGGTAGTTTCCCCTTTAAGTTGTGCAGAATAGATCTCCTGAGTAACGAAGTGATATGCAGTTATGTCTACAAAATGCTGGACAATCTTCCTGCATCTGTTGAAAGGAGTATAATCAACAGAGCAGACTTCAGGAAGGGGAAGAACAATATCCGCCCTAAGCGTTTCTGCATGATGTTCATGCATTACTCCAAGGAGCATTTTTACAAGCCTTGACCAGTTGAGACCTCCTTATTTTCCAGCTGGTCAGCTTGCAGTGTGGATATCAGATTTGGGAAGTGCTGAGCACTCACTTTTGCAACCGGAGTTGGTGACATGCATAATTCTAATATCAACGTACAGAAAAATTAGTGGGATACAGATCTTAAATATTAATGGACCATGTCATGCTGACAGCAGTGTGCAACTACATTTCTACCCCTGGGCCTACCTCAGGATGCTATATTGACCTATACACAAAGGGCTTAACAATGCCAAGTTTCTTGAAAAGTCGGGTTATGTATCTCATACTGAAAACTAAAATTAATAGGTAGTCAGTTTCCTCCTCAGTCTCAATTGTCTTGTCTAAAAAAAAATGAGACTTATAGGAGCCCCTTTTCTTACATGAGTAGAATTAAAGTTTATTAACAGCTGTGAAACTTACAAAAAAAAAATTATAAATGGTGACACTCAGAACTGAAAATTAGTGATACAAAGATTGCTTTTGTTTCAGTGTTCCTGTTTGACTTGCCTTTAGGATCCTGTGGATAACAAGGTGTACAATGATTTAAAGAAGTCAATAGTGTTTTGTGAGATTGGGTGTTGAGGTGGCTCTGCTGACCTGTTCCTAACTTAAGGCTTTTTGTTCTTGTCAGGCTTTTTCAGGTGCAGACCCACTTCTGGGGAAGAGAAGCATGGAGCAGATTCTGGGAAGGTCCCCCTCCTTAGATGTCATCAGCATGTACCTCACTGATACCCTGGGAATGTAGGATGCTTAAAGGTGCCTCTCTCTGCTCTGAATGTGCAATTATGAAAATTAAATGGTTTTGTTTTTTCATAGCAGAGATATATGAGAAGCACAACTGAAAGCAACTCTATTTGCCATTTGTTTTGATCCTTTCTACTAAAGTATGCTTTTCTGGGGAGTTTTTTCCTGGTATGCCATTTCTGGCATGGACAGTTCCAGGTGGAACTATCAGATTAAGTAACTTTTCCATCAATTTTACTATACCTTCTGGCAGGTGTATTTTCCACAAATGATACTCTCTGCTGATAGGAGAGTTGGCACATCTTTACAGCAGTTCTTGACTTTTTTTTGTAATTTCTGCCAAGCGAAATTTCACAGTATATAGGGGCAATAAATTCTGTCTCCTAATAGATGGTTGGAATTGGAATAGATGTTTCAATTTTAACCTCTACCCTCATCAGCATTAAGAAGTGACTGCTTGCCAATATAAACCACACAGTTACCACAGCTGTTTTCCTACTCAAATGTTGACTAAAGATGAGCTTCTCAGACAGCATTAAAAGGACAAATGATAGCCTGTTACAGAAATTACTGCATTCTGCAGCAGCAATGTTCCCTTCTGAGTGACTGGTCCCTAAAGCTGGAGCAATAATTAAATCACTGTAAGATCTATGTATAAGATAGTTCTCATAAATACACTGGTATTTTCCTGTATGATCAATTTAGCTTTGTCATTGTCATCTCCACGGACCTGCCTTTTGCCCATCCTTCTGCCGTTGTGTTCAGCTGAACAGAGATGGGAGTCGAGGAGCATTAAGTGCACCTGGTTTCCCTTTCCCTCTTCACGCCAGTTGTGTTATTCCTACCTTCTCTTAGCCTCTTGAGTGGGCATTTCTGGTAGGAGACAGTGCCTTGTATAGGCTCAAACTCAAAATGTAGACAACCAGCACAGTTGGGAAGATATGTCTATGTGCTCAGTACCCTAAAATTTGATTCTTTTTTTTATCCATAGTCTGTATTGGCTTCTTGTTCACTTTCTTTGTCCTAATACACAGTTGTACACACACAGACATGTGCATCTAAGTGCTTCCCAGCATCAGATCCTCATCCTGCTCTGCAGAGAGGACATCTCCTGTGAATATTCTCCAGGCTGGTTTTGCTCCAGGATATAGTTTTCCCACTCTTTCACAGCCTCCTCTGCCTACAGTTGCTTTTCACCCCCAAGTCACAATCCTGTGCTGTTCTTAGTGCCAGCTTTTGTGTGACTCAGGGTGGTGTTTGGTGCTCTTCTGACCTTTTCCAGACAGCTTTGGCTGGTCTTTTGCTGAGAGGTCCAACTGGGTTGCTACTCACCTGTTTTCTGGCAATTCTAGGCAGCAAGAGCTTATACTGTTACCCTTTATTCCAGAACCAATTATCTCTCCTATAAAATCAATAAAAATATGGGGCTATGGATTAAGAGGCCAGGCAATGGAGATGGGATAGAATATCAGCAGTATTTATTAATACATTCCAGATGCTCTTGGCTCAGATATTATTCCTAATGGTGTATCTTTTTCTGAGTGATCTCTTTGCTTTATCATAGTGGGTATTGACTCAAATTTTATCCATCCCCCATAAATTTGTTGCAAACCCGTAAAATAACTAAAGACTAACTCTAATGCAATTACACTTTGATTCAATCCTGTTCCCAGCATGGAGATGCTAAGTTCTGAAAATAAGCTTTCAGCTGCAATCTGTAGGATTTATATCCAAGTGTGTGGGGGATACAATTAGGTGAGTAGTGTGCATCTTTGTCCACTGTGCCATTTAGCTCCCAGAAAGTCCTTTTGCTTCAAGCACAGCTCTCTGCATAGCTGCCACAGCACTATGCAAAAGAGCTGTTCAGTCTCTGCCTTCACTTATTTTATATGGGTTTGCTGGCAATCAGATCTAGCTGTACATGCATAAGCTCCCGGTCTCTTGGCATGGTCATCCTGTCATAGCTTCCTCAATTTTTCAGCCAGCAAGGCCTAGAAATACTAGGAAAAAGGGAATGTTTCACATGGCAGTGCAGCCATCTGTCCACTGACAGGCTCCTCTGAGAGCAAACCTCACCTGCCAGAAGATCAGGATGGAAAATTGTCCTGGCTTGAGACAAATTTGGAGGAAAATGTCTGAGATGAATGTCCTCTGATAGAAGGCAGGTTTCAGCAGCCCCTCCCACAGCAGGTTTGGAAAGAAATTTTCTAGGAGGAAAACGAAAAAAACGTATTTATTCGACAAGCAGGGTGCACGCAGGCACTAAAAAAAAGAATGAATAATGCTGGATAATAAAACCTCTCGCTGTGGAGAAAAACCCGGGTAGATTCAGAGTCCTTTGTAGGTGTGGCTCTGCCCTCTCCAGAGCTGGGGTTTGGCGTGGGCCCCTCCTGGGCCATGGTGTGAGGCCTCCCGGTGATGTTCTGGTGTTGCTGAACAGTCCAGAAGAAAAGAAGAAGAAGCCAAAGTCCCAGGGAAAAAACTTTCTTGCCTCAGCTAGCAGGCTAGCTGAAAAGCAAAAAAATTTAACTCTCCATCTCTCTTCTGAGAAAAGGAGCCAAAAGCTGGGGAAAAAGCAGGAAAGTTCTTTCCTCAGCTTTGCCACAGCGAGAAAGCAGGGGAGTGTATGTGTCCTGAAACACAAAAGAGCTCTGAAGAACTCACTCAGCTTCTCACCCCCCTCTCCTGGACCCACAGGCACAGAAAGGCCCAGGATTCATGTCTGGCATAGAGCAGGTGATGGGGGATACAGCATCATAAAGTCACCCCAAGACAAAAATACAGAGGTAGAAGCAGAGAGGTGCTTTCCTCCTTTGCTCCAAAAAGGGATGTTTCCAGAAATAACTTGCTTTGATTTACTGAAACAGAATGATAAAGTGTTTTGCAGGTTGTAAGTCCCGCAATAATGAAATATCAATAACCCCACCAGCTGATAAAAGCCATCCTGTAAACAGACTTTACATTTATTTAGGCGATGTACAAATTTACATTTTAAAGAAAGAAAAAGATGAAAAGCAAATAAACAAAATAAAAATTAAATTGCACAGCCTATTTTATACTGCAGCACAAAAGATTAATTACATTTTGCTCCTATTTTTCAGTTCTCTGAGAACTATGGCAGTAGACAATTGAATACATCTTTATGTTTTGCTCAATAAGTGGAATTGCTGCCAGTGCTTAAGATTTTTATATGCTCATAAAACATCCAGTCTATTGCACCATGGCTTTTTAAAAGAAAAAAATCTCTGAAACTCAGAGGCCAAGCAACAAAAAAACCAAACTATACAAACACCCTTCAGGCATCCATACTTTCAAACATATTTATTTCCTCTATTTTAAAGAAATAATTTCTCATCCTAACCCATTACCACTCCAAGAATTTAGACAGATTTGAAACATTTAAATCAAGTGGCTGAATATGAAAATACAAAGTCATCAAGAACTTGTTACAAATCTTGTCAGATTTACACAGGCAAAATCAGACCCTAAGAATCTTACTAGGTTCTAAGTTAAGAAATTGGAAACTAAGGGAGGATTTGGCTCATTAATTATTGCGGTCCTGGCCTGGATTGATTGTTGTCGAGGTTTGACGCTGGCTAAGTGCCAGGCACTCACGAAAACCTATCCACTTATTTTCCTCTGCTATAGCTGAGCAGAGGAGGGGGAATTGAAAACTTCATTAGTTGAAATAACGATTAGGGGGAAAACACTTTAAGGCAAAACAGGTTTAAAACTTAAACAGTAAAAAGAAAATTTATTAACAGAATTAAGAGTCAAAAGGGTAATGAGAACTAAAATAAACCTTTAGAACACCTTTCCTTACCAGGCCCTCCCTCTTTCCACTGACTGTGCAAGGAAACAAAACATGGGGTTTTGGTCAGTATATCACTTCTTAAAAATCTTGCTTCAGTATGCTTAAGGAAAAGAGTTTCTTTTGCTGTGCCATGGGATCCTTCCCACGGGTGACAGTTCTCTGCAGACTTTTCTAGAGTGGTTTTAACTTTCACAAGCAACAGCCCGCCCGAATCTGCTGCAACGTGAAATCCCTCCCAAAGGTCAAGCAGTCCTCCCACAACTGCCCAGCGTGGATCATTTTAGTTCATGGGGTTTAAAGGATGAGCTGTTGTAGTTTGGAAGCAAAGGCTTTCTTCTTCTATCTTTAAAAGCAAGAGTCATCTTTCTCTATTTGACTTCCTCAATAGATTATAGCTTTTCAGTATCCACACGCTCCAGAGTGAGTACTCTTTTTTTCACGGGCTGGGCGTGGATATCTGCACCCCCCATGCACCTCATGAATTATAGGGAGACAGTTTGTTGTATTACAGTCCTCACCAGTGCTCACAGGAGAATCTCAGCTCTGNGCTCTGGCACTTGGAGCTCCTCCTCCCTCTCCTTCTTTTTCCACTGACCTCGGTGCCGCCATGTTGGTTTTCTTCACGTGTCCTCACTTTTCCTTTTCTCTGACTTGGAAGAAAGTTGGTGTCTGTAAGCCACATTTGAGAGGTTGATCTCCTCTGGGCTCTGCATCAGGGAATTGCTGGCCATGTCTCTCACTGCTGGACAATTGGTCCTCGCTGGCACCGCATGGGCGGCTCCGGCCTCAGGACAGGCCCGGCCGCGCAGCCCCTGCCAGCCCCCTCACCACCCCTCGGGAGAAGAAAAAAAGCTTCTTGTGGTTTTTCCTTTCTTAAATATGTCACCACAGAGGCGTTACCAACTTGTCTAATGGGGCTAGTAACCTGACCATCATCAGGGCCTTCAGCAATTGGCTCTGTGCCAGACATAGAAGTTTCGAGCAGCTTTTCTCCCGCCCCCACCAAAAACCAGGCTGTGTTAAACCAACTCAATTGTACTGAACAGTGCTCTGGGGGTTCCGGTTCTTGTATGGAGGGGGAGATCTGGCATTTCAGGTACGATAATTCACATTGGCATCAGTGAGAGGCGCTTTCACAGGTAGTGGTGGGCTTCCCACAGTACACTCAGGGCAGACAGAGGCCATAAATGGCTTCTTTACCTTAGTGGCTTCTGCATATTTCTAAATATGTGACCCTGCAGCTGATGCATCCAAGGAGTCTTCCATTCTCAGTGAAGGAGGGTGTGCTGAAACTTATCTTGTCCTTGTTGAAGACTGCCCTTTCCATTTATCTAACAATTTACTATTTAAATTTATTATTTAAATAGGTTCCATTTAGCTGGTTCTGGAGACTATCTCCCAACATTTTAGTGAGAGAATTAGAAATGTATTCAAACAGGCATGTTGCATGCAGAGGAAATTTGAAATAATGACAAATACGCTACAACTAAAATTTAATTTTGCCAATAGACTACATTAAATTTTCAGGCTTTAATGATGGTTCATATGATAGTGAAGGTTAATTTGTATGTCAGGTTTGCCCAATTTTATGTAATTCATGTTCTCATTGTGCGGGGATTTTGCAATAAAAGGAATATTTGTCAGAAAGAGCTAATAACAGTGGGTGCATCATGGGCCACTTATCCCAATAAGACACTTTGGCTGTGTTGATTTCCATTAGTATAAAATTCAAAGTTCAATGAACTTCACAGTACAATGAATTTCAGAAGGTCCAGACTCTCGCCTTGTACACGGAAGACAGGATAGGCAAGAGGGAATGAGGGAGGGAAGAAAAGTGCTAAGCAAAAATAGCTGTCATCTCTGCTCATCTCTTATCTCCAGAGAGTCAGTAAGTGATAAAGCGTGGGACAAAGAGAAAGAGAGGAGTGAAAAAGATTTTCTTTGGAAGGGCCAGAAAAATCTCACAGAGGGAAGCTACGGATCTGCATATCTAAAGCCTGCATAAAGCAGCATTTGCACAGGGAAAATGAGCAGCTTTGTGGCTCTGCTGGGAAAAGCAGCAGTCTGGAGGCACCTGAGAGCCCTGTTCCTGTGCCAAGCTGGAGCAAAGCAGTGGCTGACTGCCCATCCACACACATCCAGAGGTGATGGATAGACCCATTAGATTTTAGCTTTGTTGTGGAAAAGTCAGAGTGCTGTGCCGTTTCGTGATGCGACGCTGCTCCACCAGGATCCATGCTGTTTCAGTGAGCTAATTTGATGTTCACCCACTAACATTTGCCTCATCTTGCTTAAAAGTCAGCATTTTCTGAAATCAAACACCCTCTGTCAGTTTAAAATGTTGGGGTTAGGATTAATAAATACCCCTCACTTTTATGTCCAGAATTTTTTTCTGCTGCCAGAAGTCCATGAATAATTGTATTTAGGCAGTTTCATAGCACTGTTGTGAGCAGAAAGGGTCATTTTCACTGAAAAGCCTCTTTTCCTCTATAAAACCAGTTTTACTACCAAAAATTGAACAATGGCCATTTAGTCTTGCTGAGGGTAGAAATGCACTTTAAAACATGACATTAATTTTTAAATAATGAAATTACTTTCACATGTCATGGAAATACAAGGGATTCTGCCATCTTCCTTCTATAAATACATATATATATAAAAAACCTAATTGAACTTTCTTTCTGAGGTAGATAGAAAGTTAAATAGATGAAACAGAGCAGGTCACTAGCAGATTACTTTCTCATTTAATTTTGTATGCTGCTACAAAATTTAAATCTCCATTGGAAATACAGCAAAGCTTGAGGATCTTCAAAGCTAAGAATTTGGTTGTCATCCCTTTTAAGTTTATAAATAAAAATTTAAGGGAGCTCTCATTAGGTATTTTGCACAGTTCAAACCTGGGTCATATTTTCTACAGTATTATAATACAAATACAAAATTTGGAAGAATTATAAACAACTGCTTCATTTTGGATTACTTATAAATATATCCCTTACTTTGTTTTTTGCATTATAAAGTTATTTGAGATCTGTTCATTATCTACTGTTTTCTTACTATAAATTAGTAATATACTTAAAGGTAGGTTAAGTCATTAATGTAAATAATATTTGCTTACAGATGCTGAAATCAGAGACTGGGGAATGTACAGACTTAGAAGCTGACTACACTGTTACTTACTTTACCTATCATGTTCCAACATGCTGATTGTGTTTTGGTTTTAAGTGAAATTCACTTCCGTGACCTGATGTGCTTAATAGATCAATTAAAAAAATTGAATTGGTGCAACCAGAGGTCAGTGAACTGAAGTTTGCAGGACAGAACTGTCATATATGGGGAAGGATTGTAGGAAATACATAAAACATTTGCATAAATTTAGACTCAGATGCAGACAGTGATGCATCTTTGATGGCAGCATGAAGATTCAGCAGCAACATGACCTCAGTGCATAAGACCAGTGTGGAGGCCAAATATTCTGATGGCACTGCATCAAGTTCTGTGTTTCTAAATGCTGCTGGCACCAAACATCAGCATTTCATGGTGTCAGCCCGGGGAGGAAGAACCTGTCCACATTTGGGTCTGGTACCAGCCAGGCCACTGCTTCAAGCATGCACTTCCTCAGACAGTACCTGGCCATCTGCTGTGGGCCAAGGAGGGGTGGAAAAGAAATTTCTTGGGCTCAGTGATATTTTTACACGTTTCATTAATGATCTTTGATTCCTGTCCAGTTCCTGAATTTTCTTTCCCCTTTTTCTTCCCCCTTTTCTTGTAAATTGGTTGTCACTTTTGCCCTTTGCTAGTGGCGATGTTGCCACTCTCTTTGAAGAGCAGTTTCTGACACCTGCAAGAGTCATGGGCACTGCTGATCCTCCCTCTGGGACAGGTGAGCCAGAGAGAAAGCATGGATGGAGGAATAGTTTCAACTTTTTTATCCTCCAGTGTGCTCATCCAAGCTGTGCAGATGGCATATGGTGAAACCAACCATCGTAAAATGAACATTTCCACTTGAGGGTTGGTTCCTCTCCTAAGGCACTCCAGTGTGTTTTGCACAGCTACAAGCTATCCACGCAAAACATTTATATTGGATTCAGGTTGGCCCTATATGTAACAGGATAACAGGGCTGCTGGAAACATTCATGTCAATCTGTAAAGCTTCAATCTTGCCAGGAAATCTTGATTGCTTTCTTTGCCAGAATTATGAAATTAGTAGGGAAGGCAAAGTGTGGCTTTTTCAGCTGAAGAGAAGCATTTAATCAGTGTGTCATGATACCCTGTTCTAAGAATTATTTTAATTGCCTTAGATAGGAACAAATTCATATGGGTCAAGAATTAGCTGAAGGGCTATAAACAAAGGATTGTGTATGGGAAATCATCGTGCTGAATGCAAAGTAGAGAGCAAAGGGGTTTTCCTCTTTGTACAACTCCAGGGTTCAACTCCAGAGCAACTATTTAGTTTCTAAAACACCACTCACTCAGGGCCTTCAGTGAAGGTACTAAATTACTAAAGGTACTTCGTGATGAAGTGAAAAAGAACTCACCAGGCCAAGATTCCAGCCCACAAAAGCCCAGAAAAAGTGCTCCAGCTCTCATCAGCTTCAGTTTGAGTACGTGCTTACTGAAATTGCAGTGCCAAGGCTTTTTTCCATTTCTGTCTTCTGAGTCTAGTGGTCCTTTACATGTTGCACATTAGAGCAGACCAAAAGGCTGCTCTCACAGACCTGCTCATCAGAAAAATGGGGAGTTGGAGTGGAAGCTAATGCCAAATGGTTCTCCCTCCTCTTCAAAACCGGCCGTTCCCGTACAACAGGAGACAGTGACAGGCGTGGAGAAACATGGCCAGCTGGAGGGCAGCAAAACTGGCAAGTGGGGTGGCATTTTCTCAGACAGGAAATATACTGGAACATAATGTTGTTTTTCAGAGCCTGGAAAATGCCACCAGAGGAGGAGGATGGCTAAAGAGTGACTAGAAAACCACGGAGAGGCATGGCTGGTCAGAGCTGTCTTTTTAAATTGTGGACTTGTTGCAGGGGGAACAACGGGCCAAACACAAAGCTGTGCTTAAAATCAACATCTCTCAGGAGTCAAATTTAAAGTTTCTTCAGGTGGAGTCTGCTGTAAAGCAGCAACCTCAACAGCTTTGTGTGAGGTGAGCACCCAGCAGTTATTTTCCTCTCCAGCCTGTTTCACAGGGCTGTGGAGAGGATGGTTCTGAGCCTGCTGGGAATTCCATCCCAATGACTACTTAGGGTTTGATCGAGAGCTGCTCCACATAATCTGATTTTTGGGGATGTTAGGCACATTAAACTGTTTGCTGACCAAGTGGAAAAGCTGCCCAAAAAAAGTCAAACAATTGTCATTTTTGGGTTTTAGAAAGTGCAAAACAAAACCAGGATTTCCTTCACCACTTCCCATGGATGGGCAGGTGTTCAGCCATCTCCAGGACAGCAGGGCTCCACAGTGAATAAACCAGCTCCTTCTTCTTCCCCCAGCCTTATATGCTGAGCATGAAACCATACAATGTAGAATATCCCTTCGTTCAGTTGGGGTCAGCTGTCACAAATCCTTGCTGGTGGGGTGGTGTGAGAGGCAGAAAATTACTTGGTGCCGTGCAAGCACCACTCAGTGATAACAAAAATATCCGTGTTATCAACACTGTTTCAGCACTAATCCAAAACACAGCCCCATAGCAGCCAATATGAAGAAAATTAACTCTATCCCAGCCAAAACAAGCACAATTTGTTTGCTAGAGGACCAATACCCACCAGAGAGTAAAAACATTTTGGAAACTTTAATAGTTTCCTGGGTGCAGCATGTCTGGAACTCTAGACCACAAAGTCACAAAATATGTTGAGTTGGAAGGGACTTAAAAAGATCATTGAGTCCAACTCAGTCCTGCATAGGACAAGAATCCCACCATGTACCTGTGTTGTCCAAATACTTCTTGAACTCTGTCAGGTTTGGTGCTGTGGCCCTGGGGACCCTGTTCCAGTGTCCAACCACCCACTGGGTGAAAAACCTTTTCCTGATATCCAAACGAAACCTCCCTTGACACAGCTTCAGGCCATTCCCTCAGGTCCTGTCCCTGATCACTGAAGAGAAGAGATCAGTGCCTGCCCCTTTTGCCACTCATGAAGAAGTTTTAACTGCAACGAGGTCTCCCCTCAGTCTCCTCCAGGCTGAACAGGTAAGTGCCCTCAGCTCTTCCTCATACAACTTCCCCTCAAGGCCCTTCACCGTCATCGTGACCCTCCTTTGACACTCTCCAATAATTTAATATCTTTCACCAGCACTCGAGGTGAGGCCACCCCAATGCAGAGCAGAGGGGACAATCCCCTCCCTTGCCCGGCTGGTGATGCTGTCCCCGATGCCCCCCAGGACATGGATGTCCCTACTGGCTGCCAGGGCACTGCTGACTCATGTTCAACTTTCCATAGGCCAGGACCCCCAGTTCCCCTTCCACAGTGCTGCTCTCCAGCCTCTCATTCCCCAGACTGTACAGACAATCAGAATTACCCTGTACCAGGTGCGGAATACAGTACTTTCCCATGTTGAACTTTACATGGTTGGTGTTTGCCCACCTCTCTAATTTGTCAAGGTCTTCTTTCAGGGCCTCTCTGCCTCAGAGGGAGTTGACAGCTTCTCCCAGTTTTGTATGATCTGTGAACTTGCTCAGTATCCCTTCCTGTCCTGAGTCCAGGTCATTTATGAAGATATTGAAGAGCACAGGGTCAAGGATGGAGCCCTGTGGAACCCCACCAGTCTGATGTCACCCCAGTCACTGTAACCCTTTGTGCCCGACCTGTGAGCCAGTCACTCACCCATCCCATGATGTATTTATCCAGGTGGGGCATGGACATTTTGTCCAGAAGGATCCTGAGAGAGACAGTATCAAACTTCACTGAAATCCAGAAAGATCACATCAACTCTCTTCTCTTGATCATCTGGGTGGGTTACCTTGTCACAAAAGGAGATCAGGTTTGATAAGCAGAACTCTCCTCTCACGGAGCTGTGCTGGCTGTGACCGATGACTGTGCTGTCTTCCAGGTGTTCACTACCTCCCAGAATTACCTTCTCCATAACTTCAGCAGGCACTGAAGTGAGACTAACAGCCTGTAGTTTCCGGAATAATGGATGAGGTAATGGATGTCAATCTAAACCATTAAGCACACCATCTTTGTGTTATCTCCTACCATCTGAAAGTAGCTTCAGTACTTAGGAAGCTTGTTAGGGATGTAGTGGATGTTAATCAAATCTAACATTCAGCTTCAAGTGACAATGTTACCTTGGGCTGAGTCTTTCATTTTCAGGTTTATGTGACAATTTGAATACTTTGAGTTGCTTGTTACTCAGTCTGTAAGGAAGGTTCCAGTTTTCACACCTTTCTTAAAGATCATACCTCTTACTAAAGCCTACCAATATGCTAGTGATTTTTTTTTCCTGTGACAAAGGTGGCTGAGCATCCCTGCATCACAAGTACCATCACAACCTTTAGATTGCTTGTATTTTGCCTTACTGCAGGATTCTCCACTGCTGAACACAAATGCATTGATAACATTGTTTAGATGAAAGATAAAACTGTTTCATTTCACACCAGTTTAATAATGGGAATAATCTGAATGTGAGTCAGTATGGCTGGGAAGTTGGATTTAGCCTCTTCTCTTTTTTTGCCATGGGTATGCTAGCAATGAGCAGCTTTGCATGACCAAATAAAAGCTGTTTTGCCACCTCTCTGTAGCAAGGGACATACTGGAAGAGTGGCACACACAACCTTTCTCCATTTGTGCATCCATCCTGAGCGAGCAACAATCTGTCCCTCAAGATGATAGTGGCAGTCATGGAGACTAATGTAGCGCCTAATGTGTCATCTGGCCTGCAAATGGATATTATTTAAACAAAGCAGAAAACAGCCCACAGCTAATTTTCACGTATTTAGGCAGGGGGGGAGGAGGGGAGAACCAAGTCAGTCTGTGAGCATTAAAACTAATGATGCCTGATGGGTTTTTATCTCAAAGCCTCTCTGCTATGATGGTGTGATGCCTTTTGAAGGGTGAGCTCATGCTTGAGCCTTTTCCTCACTAGGGCTGCTGATTGTAGACAAGTAGCATCTCTTGCCCCTATTCAGCCACTTGTAGGAACTTAATAGCTTAATATCTTCTCGTCTGTCAGATTTGATCAAAATTGGACAGGAGATTCTGAAGATATTTAAAAAGAGAGTAGCAATAGACACACATATGCCTGCATATATAGAGTAATCACATAAATGTCATTTCCTTATTAAACCAGAATAAAACCAGTCATCACTGTAAAAAACTCTGCATGTAAGATATATCTCATCTGCTTCTGCTTCAAATCTAGGGCTTGCAGAAAGATTTTCCAATATGTTTAGGTACCTTCCTAATTCTATTGAATGTCAAGATTTAGTATCCTTATGCTCTCCAAGATTTTACCATCACATGTATTGCAATACCTTAAGCTACAATAGCTTTAGAAGACATTTTTGATTGTATTGTTGTGTTTTTTCTGATACTTACAACAAAGAATAAGAAATATGTTTAAGATGTCCTTATAATTATCATAATTAAGTCACATATTGTTTTAATCACAACTTTAACTACCACTACCAAACAACTACCTACCTTAGACAAGGTGCAACCATATTTGTTAGTTCTGTTAGATATGAAAAGTGTTCAGTGTTTCTGTCCGAAAAAATTTGTGGTAGGCACTATATGATGCAATTTTATTATATTCCTTCCTGTGTTAGAAGGGCTAAAGGTGGCTGGGACAGGCATTTGCATCTGGACCTGTCTTTGATGCTGGGACATTAATTCTCTCTAGTTGGTGGCAATGCCCGTGATTTCTCTGAAACTTTTTATTTTTAGTGCATTTTATAAGGTCTCAGACACTAGAGCCAAAAAGTTCAAAGGAGAATTTTGGATTTTGTTTGAAATCATGCAAGTTTCCATTCCTCATACCTACCAAAAAAAAACTTAATGCTAGTATAAACCCAAAAGAGGAATTTTCCTCTGTTTTTGACCAGGAAAACAAAGCCAGCTGCTTTCACTATTTGAGGAGCTCATTACTTTCTTAATACTTTTGGCAGCACTTCCTTCACCAGGGACAGATGCTGGTGTCATAATACCTCCATAAAGTCTGGAGCAGAAGCCATTCCTTCCTTCCTGAGCAATTATTTTGTCCTGCACTTACAAGCAGATTCATTCCCCATTGCTCACAATGCCAACCCACCATGGGTCAGCCTCTCCTGGAGATCAGTCACACAAGTGCTCTGTCAATGTTTGCTCATCCCACAGCATTGCCTCCCCTGCTCCAGCTCCAGGGAAAAAACAGGGTTTCCAGGTTTGCACATGAGCTCCACTGGGTGGCTGGAATTTGATGCAGGGTGTATGAAGAGCTCTCTCCTGACTCAGGTGGGGTGTGTGTACATTTCACAAATAATGACTTCTCTGAAGTCGGGGAGGCTGTGACGGTTCTGCTGTGGTTTGGAAAAAATTAGATGAAGTCCAGCACTCTCAAAGCCATAGGCTCTAGGATAGCACCTGGAGGCTTGACGTGGATCAGATCCCTCTAGAACTGGGCATTTTTCAAGCCCATGATAAATTATAGTCCTTCTGACACTGCTCAAAGTCTAAAGGCAAGAGTCTTATTCAATTGTATCTATCTACAGAGAAAAACACTAAAATTAATGATAGAATAACAACAATATATAACAGAAAAGTATTTAAGGGAAGATTAATTATCTGACTCAAAAAAATCTTTCCTATCCAAAGGTTCTTAAAATATTATCACAGTCTACAGCAGGCTTGCATATGTTGACACCAAATTGTGGGAAAAGACATTGCTCTCATTATAAAATACAGAAAATTGGCTCTTCATAACACTTTTACAAAGAAGCAATAATGTGCAGTTTATGAGAAGTAATGTAAATTATACCTGCAACCCATTAAGCTCCCTTTTGTTAAGAAGCTCTGAAGTGCTGATATAGTTTTGCTATCAGCAAATCTGCCATTTTATTGCAGTTATTCATTGCCCACAGCAATTCAACAGAAAATTAATTAGCATCAGCCTACTATAAATCTCAACAGTATTAACTAAAATGCCAGTTCTGTAATCACTTTTCATTAAAGCCAAAAATACTAATTAAAATTGATTTTTGCCTGTGCTTTGGTAAACTGCTGCCAGTGCAAGGATCTCAGCAGTAATGCTGGATGAAGGGAGACCTTTACTAAAGTGGATTTTATATATTGTCTTATCCCCTTTATAAAGATAACAATGTGTGAAAGGATGAGGGCTTTGAGAGCAGAAGCTGACAGGTTCCATGGAGAAGGGGAAAAATGTGCAATCACTAGTGAATGTAACCTTATTAAAACTGCAATATGCTATATTTTCAATCTGGACTATGTCTGTCTTTCAGGCAAGTGCCTATTAATACACCTCAATCAATAAGCTATGAAGGGTTTTTTGATGAATAGTTCTGGCCGTTTCAGTGGCACTGAACAGAGATATGCCAAGTGCTTTTACCTCAGTATTGTCACCTTCTAGAGGCTTTTCATATGTCGTAGGCAATCTCAGTGCTGAAGTTTACATATGTTTTTAGAGCTGAATTTGCAAGACTAAAACTTCTTTGCAGTGTAGAGTATGTGCATGTGTTATTAATGGCAAACTAAAACCAAATTCCACTATTGAGCAGCACTTTAATACCTGAGTATTAAGCAGTACTGGAACCTTCTCACAGATTTATGCCACTTACACAGGAGAGTAAGAGATAGCAGTAGGATGTTTATCCTGTGAGTAAATATCTACTCACCGGCAGTGGGTTTTACTGATACTCCCTGGGATCTGAAAGCTGCTGAGATATGGGAATTTCATATTTCTGCCTGTAGTCATTGGGGAATGTGCTAAAATGAAGTTGGCTTAAAGAATTATAAAGTGAAGGATACATGTCATATGAAAGAAGAGCACATATATAATTTTCTGATAAATCCCTTTTTGCAGTGAAAAGACCTGCTTTTTCAGGTGTCTGCCTCCCTGGACTTGATCACTTCTTTCTTTTTCCTTCCAGACCACCACACTCTTAATTTTGCTCCTTGCCTAACTCTGTGCTTCAAAGCTGTTTGGCTTCCCTTTCTAGTTCTTAATATTCTTTTTTTTTTTTTCCTGTGGCCTCAGTCTCACTTTCCTGCTCATGGTCCAAACCCTAATTTCAGGTAGGTTCGTCTCAGCCAGTTCAGCCAATGTTCCTTTCCCAGCTGTGTCACAGCACATCCTTGCTCATCTCAGCTCCTCGTGCAGCGCTGCCCCTGGAATCTGCTGCTGTACCCAAGCTCCCTGCAGAACTGTTCCCCCATTCCCATTTCTCCCTCATCCTCACCAAAAACTCGCTCTCTGGCCAGTTTCTTATGCTTGGTCATGTCTCCTTCTTCCCCAGGCTAGATCATTCCTGATAGGAGCTTCTTCTTCTGGAACTGCTTTGTCTGTTCCCGTTCAGGTATTTCCCTCTGCAGGCCACTGATCCCTCACAAGTTTTCATCTCAGGTATTCCTGCTCCAACACTCCCCCCCTCCCCTGAGGCTATAGCTGTTCACAAATCCATCCCCTGCTGTTACAGAAGTAAAATTTTACCCCCTTTCATGTTTTGTTTGGAGCTGGTTGCCATGGACACGCAGCAAACAACTTTCTCTTTCAAGGCTCAAAAACGCTGAAGGCATCTTGCCTGAAAATAACTTGTTTTAATGAGAAATGTAAAATTCTAAAAGGTATTGTGACTATTTCAGATGTCAAAACAAGGGTATTATAATGAATGACTAAATATACTGGACATGATCACATCTCTGTATTGTTCTTCCTTGAACAGTTTCCCTTTCCCAGTGTGAGCAATATTCTGGATCTACTGTTTCTGCTCTAGACATAGTAACTCAGATATGCTAAATGTATAATCATAGCCTAAAAACAAACATAAGAAGTGTCAACGCCGAGGATTTAATTACAAAATACATCAAACAAAACTATTTTAAATTTTTTTACAGAAATGGATTATGATAAATTAAGTGCTTAGAATAATAATAAGAAAAATCTGCAATGCATTAGACAGGCAGGAGAGATTGCTTCAATTCCAACCCAGTGCATTTTCTAAATTTCCAATACTTGTAATGGAAAAAAAAAAAAGAGTAATATTTTCTTATAACTGTGCCATAAATTGGGGATATAATCTCATCATGCATCTGCTCCATTTGCCATCAATTAGTTTGATGAAAACAGGCTAAAGCTGTGCAGTGATCAGCAACAGAGATTAAATACACTTCTGCTTTGATTATACTTCTTGCCTTACCCATCCAACCACTGGCTATGGGGCACCCCTACCATTTGTTACAGCTCTGATAAAATTTTAATGCTTGTCATTTCCATTTTCAAAAATGTGTTATACGGTAATTTTTCCCATGTAATACTTCTTTTCAATAGATGAAGAGAAGACTAAAAATATGTCTAGGACTGATAAAGAAAGTAAAATTGTGGTGAAAAAAAAAATTAATTATTTATAAAAAGTTAGAAATTAAAAATTGTAATTAATTAAGAATATGGTCATATCACTAAAGCATAGTTTTCCAAGACATTCTTCTTATGTTCAGAATATTCTACTGAAATAAGTAATATTTTTTCATACCACACTAAAATCAACTTAGCATTGTCATTAAAACATCTCAGAAAATTAATAGAATGTCTCAGGTTCCATTGATGCAGTACAGCTAAGGAAAAATAGGAAGAAAAAAAGAAATTAAGAAAGAAAATCATTTCAATATTGTAAAAAACATCAATTCCTGTTTTCAGCCAGATAGGAATTGTTCCTGAATTGAAATTTTGTAGTGATTTTTAGAATTATTTGAAGACTATTTCCCACAGTTCC
Organism: Daphoenositta chrysoptera; assembly: GCA_013397915.1. Classification (NCBI taxonomy): domain Eukaryota; kingdom Metazoa; phylum Chordata; class Aves; order Passeriformes; genus Daphoenositta; species Daphoenositta chrysoptera. The sequence continues at coordinate 124,664 of VZRO01006790.1, forward strand.
AGTTGTCAATCAGCAGGGTATAGAAAAAATGAATACTAAATTTCACATTAAACTTGCAATAAAGGCATATCCAAGGCCAATATCCTTGGACAACAAACCCTGTAAGTGAGGTCTAATAAAAAAATCTGTCTTTGCAACCAATATCAAGTTCTTTTCCTTGTTTTATTTTGTTGTTGGGATGTATGTGTGTGTATATATATATGTGGTTCTAACTATGATTCAACAGTTATTGAACATGGCATTCTGACTGCATGAATCATGTGTCTCCTCTTAATGTGAGTCATAGAATCCTAGAATGGCCTGGGTTGGAAGGGACCTTAAATATCATCTTTATCCAACCCCCTGCCATGGGCAGAGACACCTTCCTCTAGACCAGGTTGCTCAGAGCCCCATCCAACCTGGCCTTGAACACTTCCAGGGATGGGGCAGCCACAGCTTCTCTGGGAAACCTGTGCCAGGGCCTCACCACCCTCACAATAAAGAATTTATTCCTAATATCCAATCTAACCCTACTCTCTGTCAGTTTAAAGCCATTCCCCCTTGTCCTGTCACTCCAGGCACACATAAATAGTTTCTCTCCATCTTTCCTGTAGGCTCCCTTCAGGAAGTGGAAGTCTGCTGTAAGGTCTCCCCAGAGCCTTCTCTTCTCCAGGCTTATTTAAGTAGTTACAGCACAAGAAAATAAACCAGTCTTTTCTTTACACTTTATATCCTAAAAGGATAATCCATTTGCGGCCACAGTTATACAGTTAAATATTAAAACCACCCAAATTTAAATGTATAAATCTCCATCTTCTAGACTCCAAAATATCAAACTGCTTTTTCAAGCTTTAGTCGCCCCCATTCAAATATATTTAATTGGCCCCGCATTTTAACACATCCTTAATACAGCAATGATAAATTTTATTCTTTATGGGTTCATGTATTTCAATTGTTGCTCAGAGCTGGGAAATGCCCTCCTGATGAGATCAACCATTGCACAAAACCTCTTAGTAAGAAAACAATACCAATCCACTGCCAAGACCTTAAGTATCTGCTATTAACTCCTCGTCAGATTTGAAAGCAGCCATTATTTTGCACCAAAAAAAAAGTGCTTTCCTAAAAGGAAATGGTCCAAATTCACCTCAGATGTCAGTTCACAGGCTTCATCAAGGGTTTGTTCAGCCAGTATGCCAAATAAATTAATAGCTTTTCTAGCTCAGCCAGCATTTTGTACTTCAGTTCAAATACTCTGCAGCTATTTTAACTCTGGGTTGAAAAAAATAAAAACCTCGCTCTTGTCTTTCTAGCACTTATTTTAAAAGGAAGGAATGAGGCACTGCAATAGAAGTGAATGTCTATCTAGAACCGTGGTTAAATATCCACTGGGAAGTTAAAAACTGGTGATCAAAACCACAAGATTCTTCTTTATGTCTGTATTTTCAGTATGATATTCAGTGATGGAATTCTTTCTTATCGCGTCTTTGCCAGTCTCTTTTATTCTCCAAAGAAAGGAAGCTGCAAAAAGCAGTTTTGCTGAAGATGGTGAGGATGCTTGTGGCCCTGAACTAGTTCAGTCCACAGGCCTGAGCTGGCCTTGCAGAAGACTTTTGCATCCTGAAAAGGTGGATCCTTACACTTTCTGTAGGATGTGCTCCTGTGACAGGAGCCTGTCACGTCACAGACAAATTGAATTCTGGCAGGTTTTGCACGTTGTATTTGTGGGGAGCAAAACAACACCGGGTATTGAAAAGAAAGACTAAAATATTCCACACTGGTCACAGTTCATGCAGTCCTGGAGATTTCTTGTGTATAAATTCTTCATAGCTCTAGACCACACAAAATAAAATAAATAAATAAATAAATAATTTAATCTAAAAATTGTTTTGGAATGGTACTGAATTCCTGAAACAATTAAAGAGTAGAGAAAGCATTACTCATAGATAGTGCTATGGAGGCCTTAGTACCAACTGCGAAAATGGAGTGGCTTTCATAAAAAAGAAAATTTTGACATTTTTTAAAACTCTTCTAAATGTTTCTCTTGACTCACTCAGAATTATCTCAGTCATGGTGGTGGATTTCAATTCATCCCTGGACAGCTCTCATCCAAATAATGAAAAAAGATCACTTTCTGAAACCCAGATAACAAAAGGCCAGTAATGTGGACTTGGTTGCCTTTCACTACTTCTTAAATTTTACATTCTCAATAGGTTTTTATCCATTTTCTGCTGTAGTCAGGGGCCCTGTCACTCCTCTCAGGTGAAATGGCATAATCTAATGGCCATCAGAAAGAAATGTTTCAAGAAATCAAAAATGATGAGAGGAAATGTCTGCCCTCTGCACACTGACCGTTGAGGTAATCTATCACTGCCAGTAAAGCTTTTTATTTTTTGTGTTCTGGCCCAAATCCAGACTGTGCCAGGTCTGCAAGATTAGTTTTGATTAGATGATATTATAGTTGGCCTTCAGTTAGCTTCCCTTCTTGCTCATCTTTAGCAACAAAAGTCAGAAATCGTGTCTCAAAGACATAAGGCTAGCTATTGCTACTTATATTTTTGAGGTTCACTTTGGTCAAGCTGTCAATAATAATTATGAAGATTGGAAGCTTACATTAAAAAAAAGATAAAAAAGAAAATAAAAAACTCATCTAGTCACATGACTTCAAACTCTCTTCTGTAAAAAGTTAATTAATTACAATTAGACTCAGGAAAAATCCTTCAACATTGGTGTCACTGAATGAATCTTTCATGGCTGTAGCTTCTGAATTCCTGCTTTCAGAGTTGCTTGTGAACACAAACCTGGATATACTTGAGAAAGGGTTATTGTAACATTTCTGGTCTGCTTGTATAGGAAAAAAAAAAAAGAAACAAAAATTAATTTATTGCTATCAGATATCCAAATCAAATAAACTGCAGAAATCCACAAAATAATGGGTGTCTTGTTCCTCTCATGGAAGTACATCCTTTTATAATTGGACTTTGACATTAATCAACTTTGTCATTCCTACCTTTTATATAATCTTTATGACTCAAATCTTAAGATCAGACTGGAAATAAAACACAAAAAAACATTAAAGGGTACTCATAGATGGTGAAAATTTGAATAAATGGATAAGTCTTCCGGAACTAAAACTCTCCAGTGAAACAAAGTCAGGTTTCTTTTAGCTATGAAAAAGCTAAAGAACTTTACTTTTTTACCACAGACACCAAAACAGTGTCTGTGTCTGTCTGGATGTTTTTTCTCCTTAACATGCATCCTACTCTTGGTGTCTAAAAGGTTTCTGCATGGGTCAACAAAGAATGAGAAAATTAATATACATTGAGAGCCTGTGAGGAATAATATACCCCAAAAGGCAGCATTTCCCCTCACTTCATGTGCAATTAGAAAACCAACTGTTAAAATAGTAATGATTTCCAAGAAATGGCCAGCATTGGCCTTTTTTTTTTGCTTTTTTAGAGAGGTTGAGGTGTTTAGGAGAAAACCCACTGAAGCCAGATCCACAGTGTGCAGCTGCAGTGTCCCTTCCCCTGGCCAAGGCCACGTTTGCACCCAGGGAGGGAAGGAGGATGAGGAGCTGGAGCCTGCAGCTCTCCCAAAGCACCTGGGTAACAGAATTTTCTGCCACCCCCGAGTGTGATCAGTAGAATTTAGGTTGGTGTTACAGAGAGGTGAAATGGGAAGAAGCAGAGCTGTCAGCCTGCATCCCGCAGCAGCCAGTTGGTCAGGCCATGAATGTTTCATGGATGTGTCACTTTTATTTCACATAAGAGCACAGAGAACATTTCCAAGCAACTGCCAGTTGACAAGAACCAGCATGAAGAGATTGTAAATGGATTGTACTGGTAAAAAGTCTCTACAGGGAAATGCAAGGTAGAAAAAAGTTGTTGTAAAGGACATTTCTCCCCACCATCTTTGGTCTAAAAGCATCCAGAAAAAAGAGGATTTTACACTTAAAGAGCAAGCATTCAGACAGCTTATGCTTATAGTTTGAATTTTATGGTTTTATTTGTAATTATTTTATGGTTTCAGAGGACACGGCTTGAGGCAGCAAGGGGTGCAGCAAATTGATGTAGAGGGGAGCAATGCTGAGCTCTCAGGTCACTGAAGACCACACAGAGGACACGGCTTGAGGAACAGGATGCAAAGGGCACACAGACCCCCCTCTCTAGGTGTCAGCAAACAGCCTGAGTGTGTTTTGGCCTGCCAGTCTGCAAGTGAATTTACCAGCTGATTTGCTCGGATTTGTCTCATACTTGTGCCCTGTTGTCCTTTCAGAAACAGTGAAGCAATTTGCTCTGTCTGATTTTTCAGCTCCAGATACACTCGAGCTTAAAATATATGATTAAATTATTAAGGTCATAAAATGCTGCAGTTTCAAAGAGGCTTGCTCAGATTATGTTTGCTGGAAACTGTAAGTTGGTGTCAGCTGCTCAGAAGACTCACTCACCAGAAGGATGGGTTGCTTTGTCCCAAAAAGTGTAGAGGTGAAGGGATGTGTCCATGTAAGAACGCCGTGAAATCCAGGAGCTAGAGGGAAAAGAAAACCTACACCAAACAGTGAAGAAAAAGGGGGTTAGCAGCTATTCCAATTGTTATGACAGCACTGTTACAGATACTAATGACAAACCATTGTTCAAGTTTCATTAAAAAGATTTCAAAACTAAATGAAAATACTTAGAGAAAATATGCCGAGCCAAACAATTAGAGGGTGCCCCTCAAAAGACACATTTTTCAAAGGATGATTAACAAATCTAGGTAAAACATCATTTTCCAAAATGAAAATACTATTTTTAAAAATGTCAACCAGCTTTTTCACCCAAATCTCACATAAAGCAACCATTGTTTTTCACAGGAATTCATTCTCAGTCCTCTCTGTTCTGGTGAAGAAACAGAGATTTTGGTTCTGTTCCAGTGACAAAACCATCACCTTCTGTATCATACTGCTGGACTACACGTTTGACAGCAGAATGCTGGACAAATCTAACCTCTGCTTGACACCACAGGCCACAGGAGAATGCAGCAGGTCTTTTCAGCTTCATGGGTACAATAAATCTTGGTTTATTGCATTAATAATACTTGTTCAAAGTTATCTGAACTTCCATGTATACTGGAGTTGGGAATTTCCTGACAATGCAGATGACTTTTTTTTTATTTGAAGGATATGTACCAAAACTTACAGCATGCTGAAATAACAGTAAGGGTTTTGGGACAGAAAACAGGTATCTGAAAGTCAAATGAGGACTACACATACATATGTGAAACTGGTTGTTCATTCTCACTGTTTCTCTCTCTCTTTACAGCCATTGTGGTCAATCAGGGAACCACCCTCAAGAGAGACTCAGTACCTGAGCAGAACACAGTGCATCAAAGGTGTAGTTTCAACCTTAATTCCACATTTCCTGACCCTGGCAAACTGTAGCAAATCACACCCTTAGTCTAATTTCAGCAAATTTTCTTCATAGGAACATGCCTTTACATTCTGCTTAAGCATGGAATAGTAGCAAAAAAGTAGAATAAAAGTGCTTTAAAGGATGATGAATGATTAATAAATGGGCCTGCAATACACAGAGATTTCTCTTCTCGTTTCAACAATCAGAGAGATTTCATTACATTAACCCAAATGTCCACTGTGAATCTTGCATAAATGAATCATTTTGATTCTGAGGCTGTACTAATTTCTGGCTCATTTGGGTTTGATCCTGGAAACCCTGAGACTGGAGGTGCTTAACAGCTGCCTGCAGAGCCCAGTGTCTTTGCAAAAGACAAACCTTGGTGAACGTCACATTTTCTTGTTACCTCTGGGTTTCATAAGAAAAGAGTTAGCCTGTGTAATTTAATATCATTACTGTGCTCTTCTTAAGCCGGTTTGGCAGAGATTCATCTCACTAACTTTAGACATCTAAAGGTGCACTGAAAATGAGAGAACATGAGTTCTCTGGGTTCCCTTGAGAGCCTGTGGAAAGTCAGGAACCTCTCAGCAGCACTTCATCACATCTGTATCGCATACTTACCTTGGCAAGGGATGAATCACCTGCGGAGGTGCATGTACCTCTTGACAGTGATTCATTTTAGCCCTGAACAGGCTGGAAAACTATCTACTACCAGGTGTTTAACTTTTGGACAAGCTAAAGTAAGTCTGATGAATCCCATCTGAAAGCCCTAAGTAGCCTTTGCTGTTTATTTTGCTTTATTTCGAGTCAGAGGAGAAGGAGAGTTTATTCAGTTAAGACCCCGTCTGGCCATTGTCCCTGGTGACTGGGTTTGATGTGCAAGTTATATATTTACCCATTTATATTAATGGAGCTGGTGCAAGGAGGATGACACAGAGGCCCAGGGGACATATATATTGTACCTTTACACTGAAAGGGGTCTGAGACAGGGCCTCAAGCTGCCTCTGACAGTAATCTCGTTCGCCTGAATGTTGTACACCATATGATCCTAAAAATGTAGCTGGTGTTTGTTATGATAGTCAAATTACTTTAAAACTGGTTTGTTGTTTTTTTTTTCTCTCACCATATTTCATGGCTTTGATGTCAGTTCCAGTGCCTTGTAATACCAGAACAAGGAATTTTCTTACACATAAATGTTTAGTTTTTGGTAGCTATATTAGGTGTGTGCAGTAACAGCGGGCATCAGCAAAAAAGAATATAGAATTCCACCGTACACAAAAGACAATGAGCAAAATTTACAGACAATCAAACTTTAGGTATGCTGTTTAGCAGTAATTCCCTTTTTTTCTTGGCCTTAATATTGGTGGAGGGAAAACAAAAGGTAGAGCAAATGAGCACTTGAAGAACATACAATAATAAGGGCTCCATTAAAGGATCTGTTTAGAAATGAACATGAAAAAGGAACATGAGACTCAAGACTTCACATTTAATTTATAAAACATACAAACACAAATACAGACCTTTTTTCATTTATATGTAATACAAAAGAAATGCAAAAAAAAAAAAAAAAAGGAATAATAGAGGATTCATGGCAAGATTCTGACTTAATCAAGTAGAAAATTCCTATTATTTAAAAGATGTAGGAGTATTGCATATTTATAGGGTGTCTGAATTTCATTCCATATGATTTGATTTAGTTGTCTTATGCACAGTCAGGTTCAGTGACTAAATTGTTGCAAAGTCAAAAATTTTCTGAGACCCAGACCCAGTTGGATTTGTTTGAAAACTGCAGCTCTCTGTCTCTTAGAGCAAGACAACAGAAGCAATATACCTTCATTAGAACAGGGAAATTTTGTTAGGACATAAAATTGAATCCTAGCGATGCAGGAGTTGGGATGGCTGCTTACAGAGATTTCTTTTTCATGAAATGATGAAGAACAAAACCATCTTGTCTATAATCAATATGATTGTCCTACTAAATCAATTTTTACTTTTTGAATAAAATTAATAGAGTCAGAGACATTGACTCTAATGCTAAGTCAAGGCAAATAGGATTTGTCCTTTTCAGCATTACTGTCTGAGCAAAAGCATGCAGTGCTGTTCATGATCCTTCCATCTACTCACTGCTTGCAGGGGCCTGGCCACCAGTCAGTGCCTTCCAGATCCATCACCTGCAAATTCCAGACACTTCTGGATGTCCAAAGTTGTACTAAAGGACGCGCAGAGGAAAGAATGTGACTCAAATCATCACAGAGGCAGACCTGCTGAAAATAATGCATGATGCTTAGACAGCAAGGGGCTGGGTTTCCTTACAGCCAAGGGCTTCTCTTCCCATGGAAGCTGGGAGTGGAAGGGTTTTCTATTTCGTTTTTCTTGCAGGCAGTAGGTTTCCTCAGCTTCAAGAAGTTCTGCACATCTCTGGGCCTGGCATCAACAGCAAATGAATTCACTCTCAGCACAGAGCCAGTGAAATGCTCCTTAAGCTTTCGGAATAGAGGCCCCTGAATGCTTTGCAGATAAGCTTTTAAGTGCTTTGCAGATAAAATCAAAAGGTGGGGATGAAAACGAAATAAAAGGCTCTAAGAATGGGGTGTATTTAAAAGTCTTAGCTCTTCTTGTCTCTATAACCACAATGAGTTTATAGGTTAATTACTTTCAAGGGAATGAAAATTAGACTGTGATACCAATTCAATACATTCACCACTAAATGTGGACCATTCTTCCACACTTTTATAGACATGCTTTTTAGTTTTCTTTTCCCTTCCTCTCTGCAATAAGCGTTACTGCAGATATTTCTCTTTGCTCTGAAAGTATTTGGAAAAATTGGTCCTTGCAATTTGCACTCTTTCTATTGTCACTTCTATTCCCATAAAAATTGAAGCGAGAAGGCTGAGACAGAACCAGGGTAGTTTCATGTAATCATCAGCCTGAAAATCATTCAGCTCATTTTCTCTAATCCTTTCTTTTTCCCAGAATTAATTTGTTTCAAATATACCTCTTTCATGATGCTTTCTCAAATTGCTCCCTCACACCATCTCCCAAGAAAAGGAGCAGCATCAGAGTTCCCAGTTTTCTAAGAAATTGTCACAGGTCAGGCTCAGTACAAAAGTGACAATTCTGTCATGCACATACGCATGTTCCCAATAGCCAAATGGCAAGAAAAGTGAATTAGGATGAGGGTTCAAGGGTCTGCTCTGGATCACACAACACGAATGTTTAGAGGCTCAAGACTGGGAAATGCATTTGCATTCTCAAATCCAGGCTCCAACACAACACAACACAACACAACACACAGTCAAGCCACAAGAGAACCTACTGCGTGCATATTTTGCATGAAGAATGTAAACTAAAACGTAGTAGTACAAAGCAGAAAAATTAAACAACAACTGAATACACTGGAGGAGATCTGAAGACACCCAAGACATCACTTACATTTCAGTGATAGCACAGCATTTCTTAAAGTCATCTGGCCTCCCTCACCTACCAAATTCGACACACCAGAGAGAATTATTTTGAGCTAATCAGGCCCTTAGGCTATGTCTGCACTAGTACAGGCCCAGGTTGAAGCTCTGGCCTGCGATTTTCCAGATGATCCAGACTGCTCCCTGTCCGTGTGCTCCGTGGCCCAGCCTTTGCCAGCTGACACTCCCCCAGAGAATGGGGGGGATGTTTGGGAAATATTCACCCCAAGGGCTATTTCCAATACAAAGCACCAGGTATACCTGATTTGGGTCCCTCCATCCACCACAGCCCTCCAACATTATCCCATTAGGCTTTGCACCTCTTACTTGCCCTTTTGTTTCATCTCATGGCAGACAAACTTTATTAGCATCATGCAACAACACAGCCCTACATTATTCCAGACACTTCAGGATGAGAAAGCAGCATTATACTGTAGTTAAGAGGCCTGCTTTAGCATATCTTACCTTCTCAAGCCCATTAATTAAGCAGTTATACAATGACTTCAACGTAATACATCTGAGTTGAATTCCTGTAGTTTCACCTCAAATTTATGTAAATACCATGGTGACATTCCCATCTGTAATATTACACTATTATTTGCTCTCTCATTGTTAGCCTAATTGAAGCGTGTGAGATGTAAACATTTATTGCAGTGCTCACTTAATATTTATACCAACAATTAAAGGGTCTTCTTACAGAAAAGGACCCAGCATTTTAAATGTCATGTGTCCAGAAGTGAAGACTGTGGCTCTCTGCTGCCTCTGGAGCAGAGTCCTAGCGAGGTTCTCCCTGCAGCTCAGTGGAGTCACTGTTCCAGCCCACCACACTATTTGTATGACATGCAAATATCTTTTTAGGGGCACTTTCTTTCTTTCACTGGTCAGGCAAAGCTATAAAGACAACTAAATGGCTTTATTCAGCTGAAAACCAGAAGACATCACATTACCTGTCACTGTTCTTCCACGAAACTATTGATGGAAAACCCAGATGCCAAGAACATTGCTGCTCATTTTGTGCCATTCAAATGTCTCACTTCTAATTGATTCCTAAATATCATCTCAGATCTTCATAATTATTGTAGGAAATTTGTAAGCTATGACTGTAAATTCAAATCCAAGCTTAATAAAATGTTGCATTGTAAAAGTCAATATATCCAGAGTGGCAGGAAGGAAGTAAAGAATAAAAGTAGTATCAGTAAGTTTCTTAAATTACAAACTATCTTATGCTTTCCAGATGGAAGCAAGACAATAATTCCCACCTGGTTATAATTTTTATCTATTCAATATCATTAAAAGAGTATGAAAATAATGTGTATATCTCCAGGCACAAGTGACGAAATGAAACTGTTAGATGATTCTTACTTTTCAGCATGAAACTGTCTCCTTTTCTGATATCCACTCCAACAGAAGTATTTTTAGGTTAAAGTATATATGTATATAATTGTTGAAATAAGAAATAGGCTGAAAAATTTCCTTTGATATTATAATTGTAAATAAAAGATCAGCATTTTTCTTGCAGAATATTTGGAGCATTATGGATCGAAGTTCTCTACAGTCCATAATTACACTTTTGTACTCTTGAGAGTCAGATAATTTATGACTTGCAAACCTGCTGCAGTCAATTTACTTGCAATTTAAAATTAATAGTATATATTGACAAAGATTTGGATTCATTATCTTTATTATGCCTCTTCTACTCTTCAGTTAAAGAAAAATACCAAACCAAAACAAAGTCACATCTCAAGAAGAGCTCAAAATTTTAAAGTAAATATGATAAATCTCCAAAATTTTATTCCTTCCAAAGGAAGGTTGACGTCAAATGATTAAAAATTTAAGAGTACATTCTAAAGGAAGAAAATTGCAACTGGAGCCATGTCTGTTTATCCAGAGTTAGACAGTTAGGTTGAGGAGGAGAGAAAAGGCTCACTTATCTGAGCACCCCCGTCCAGGGCAGGTTAATCCTCACAAGCCTTTTAAAGGTCAATCAAATTTTGCCTCACAGCCATGATTTTTTTTAAGGACATCAGAACAGTCAGATGTTGTAACAGCGAGTACCACACCCCAAAATCTTTTTGTGGTAGTTACTCTGATTATAATAGTGAGTAGTTAAAGCTAATAACCAAAACTGCAAAAAAAAGCATAGAAGAAAGGAACGCGAGGAAATTACTAAATGAAACAGACAGCTGCAATGTATATCAAAGTGAGTGACTTAGAGTAAATAATAAAGGCAATAAAATCACCAGCACAACTTTTCCATTAAAGTTATAATTAAAATAAAGGAATAGTTCATGATACTTAATCTTAAATATAATTAACATTAGTTGGCAAGGGCTGGCTGAATGACTGCTGTTTATCAATGTACCACTACTGTAAAAATGGAAGCGACAGAAAAATGAGTCTTTGCAGGCCTAATGGTCTGTCTTGGAGAATGAGTGTAGCCCAGTGGTGTGAATGGATTCCACATCAGGATCTGTGCCTGGGGAACAGCCTTGCTGAAAGGGACCTGGGGTCCTGGTGGAAAACAAGCTGCAGATGAGTGCAGCACTGCAGCAACAAAGGTGAGACATCCCGGGCTGCATCCACGGGGGCATTGACAGCTGAGATGGAGATGGGATCATCCCATTCCACTCAGCACCTGTCAGGTCACACCTGGAGCACTGTGTCCCCTTCCTGTCCCCAGTTTAAAAAAAAAAAACAAACAAACAGGGAGAGACTGGAGAGGGTTTGAAGGAGTGAAGATGATATCAGAATATTTTATGCAGTGAGAACAGTCAGTGACAACCTCCCCAAAGACATGGTAGAGTCCCCGCTACTGCAGGTTTCCAAGATGTGACTGGACAGGGGGCAAGGTACTCTCACTGAAAATCCCCTTGCCATGAAAGGTTGGACCAGAGGAAATTTCAGGATCCCTTCCAACCTGGGCAGTTCTATAATTCTGTGATTCTGTTATTTGGAAGTCTAACGCAAAATCCCTAAATGTTATCAGAGAAATCATATATCTGAATTACACTGTGAAAATCATGCTGGAAAGCAATGATAAAAACAATCTTGCTGCAATTAGAGCACAGTTTGCACCAATATTTGCCAAAAAAATCTTTATTAAATTTGAGGTGAAAATGTGAATCGTTTATAGGTACAGTGGTCCTGAACAAAAACTAACATGTAGAAGGTTACTCATTGTGTCTCACAGTGGCAATTTTTTTCTGGGGTGTATGTTTTTGGAGAAACATTTAAATATCTGATAGCTGAATCTTTTGAAATATCTGTGCACTTTTCTGAAGGACAACTATTTCTATAATTTAGCATGAGCAAAACGAACATATTTAAAGGTATCACATGTGTTCACTTGATGAATGTTGACTATTAAAAAGGATTTTCATTTCGTAAATATCCTGCTGTTCTTTTTACAGTTCTGAGTAGGCTGAAGTCTCTTTATTTATCTTTATCTCATAGGAAAAGATTTCCCTCTCCCTATTTTCTGCTAACTAAAAGTAGAAAGAATATGAAGAAAACTGTCCTTTGGGGTAAAAGTGACCCTTTTATGACCAAATCTTCCTTCCTTTCTTATAGAATTTTGCTGATGCCGAGTCTGATGTGATGGTGTTCGTAGCACAAAGCTATTTTTAAAGCTAGAGGGAATCTGGAGAAGCGATTTCATGCTATTGCTAAGAAAAGATTTGTCTTTTCTCATTCGTATGACAAACGCCTAGCAGATGTGAGAGGATTTTTCCCTTAGATTAAAAATGACGACGCTCCCTCATAACTCATAAAAGAATAGGATGGCTGAATGAAACCCAAAATACATCTGCGTAGTAGATCTGCCCCTTTCTGGTGCCAGCCCGTCGGGCAGGATGCTCAGAGTCAATTAGCACCTCAGCACAGCCCAGCCCCGGCGGGTGGGTGCGCAGGGAGGGGCTCCGGGCTTCATTTGCAGTTCCTTTTGTCTTGCTGCTGAGTTACCCTTCGGAACCTGACATGCACTGGCCCACTGGAATATTTTTTGGCATTTCTTTCCCCAGAATCATTTACAACTGCTAATCGACAGCCCGCGACTTTCAAGGATCTACCTACTATTCACTTTAGGAGTGCTATCCTTTTATTTTTTTATACAAGAGCACAAACAGGTTTATATAGCTCTATATGTAGTGTCTTAAACTTGCATTATCTCAGACGTGAACTGACTTTTAAGATCTTATTTTTCTGATCGTAAAGGAATAAAAATTTGGCATCAATTAAGTTTTGGTATTAAAAATAAAGCAGAGAAAAGGTGAAAATGCTGAAGAGTACATAGCAGCTCAGCAACATTTATTTTCCGTGGTTGTCTCTCTCAAATACTTTTGCACATTTAAAAGACTCAAAACACAACTCATTGTAAATGTTAACTTCGCCCCAGTGCCGTCTATGAAATGTCTCTTCCTTACATATGTTTCTTCCCATTTTCATTCTTGTTCATGTTGTCTGCTCACCAAAGCACAACAAATACTAATTTTAAAAGTTTCGTTTTTAGGTGATTTCCAATTACCTACCCAGAAAGGCTGTTTTATAACGAAAGAAAGAGAACTGCGCTCCAATGGCTGAAGTTTTTATCACACGTGGCAGTTGAACTGTAAAGCAACAATGTTAATATCAGGATCCTCAAGCTTGGAATCCAGGATCCATCTATATGATGCCATGGAGCAGAGACGAGCTCTCTCAGAACTCTGGGGTGGCCTCTGCCTGCAAAGACACTTCCGCAGGCTGTGCCCCACTCAATGCCAGGCAGATGTATCAGCCTGGCTTGTAAGCGCTTTAATTGCAGCCATTAGGGCAACTATTTAGTCTAATGAACTCAGTTACATTGTTTCCTGTCTCAAGATTAGCTCGATCATTACCAGTTTGATGATCTGTGCACAGCTCTTAAATTCTGCACAGATCCACCTTGAAAGCTACATCCTGAAAGGCATTTCGGGACTTAACTCCTTAATTCCTATTTGGTAACATTCTGCAAGTAAAGCATCTATTTTTTTTTTTCTTTTAGTTTGATATGTTAATACTCCTGAGAAGTTCACCTGAAGGGCTACAGACAGGGTCTGTAGCTGATTTCCTGAATCAGACACTGAGGGGGTGGGCAGCAGCCAGGAACACTATGGTCAATGTACTTGCTGGAAAAGCTCAGGATTTTTTCCTGGTAAACATATTAAATGTGGCAATAACACGAAATATTGTCTGGTGTATGTGCATTAAAAAAAAAAAAGGGAGGAGGAGGATGGGATGGTGGGTCATTTTTCAAACATGATTTTTGTCTCAAAGCACAGCATTCTAGTGCTGGAAAATAAACTACAGTTCCAGCAAGGATGACCTGGTAGTTCAAAATGGAGGAAGTGAATGTGAACAGAGGAAAGAGAAGCCCCAGAGCCAGCCTCCATGTGGTCAATCCTGTCCAGGCAGAAACATCATCAGCACCCTGGAACACGCCCCATCACATTAGGGAATTCCTTTCTTCAACTGGCACAGGTACAACACTGTCTAGAAACTTCAGGATGACTCAGCCTGGTTCCTATGGACTGTTTCACTTCTGTAAACTACAGCAACATCTTAAATCAGATTATAAAATGGGCCTGGGAACAGGAATGCTGAATTTGCCCCAGTAAATCAGATCTCACATCTGTCTGATCTGACAGTCATCAGTATCAGGCATTTTGGAGAAGAGGAAGGATCACCTATAGGTCAGTTCTCATGACCTTATATCATCACCTCCTATGACTATCATCATGATTTCTGCTGATTCAATATTAATTTGATTGCTGAAGCACGAGGTTTAACATCCTTTCGAATCTGTTGGGTTTTTTTTTTTAAATTGTAACAGTATTAAAGACACACGGGAAGCGTTTTCCCCTAAAATCCTTTTAAAGCCACCTAAACAGCAGATTTTGCAGAAATGTGTTGGCTTTACGTGTTCGAAATCCCATATCCAAACATGCCCAAACCGACCTAAATCAACCCGCATCCACCGAGCCCATCACGAACCAGGACTATCGCAATTCTGGCGGCTGAAAGACCCGGACACAAGAGCTAAATGCGCCCAGCAGAATTTATAACATTTATAAAATGTATTTATTTATAATAAAATTTATAAAAATGCGGAGGTTTTCGAGATGCCGGGGAGCAGGGCGGCTGCTCCCGCCGGGAGGCGGCTGCCGAGCGCGGTGTCCTGCTGCCCTCCTGCGGGCCGAGCCGCCCGCTGCCGCCGCCGGGACAAACCCCCGCCAAAAGCACCCAGGAAGGCACATTTTCATCGGGAAACTTCCCACGCAGAACTTATCCAGTCCTGGGAAGGGCTCTCTGCTCTGTTGTGGTTCTCCTGCGCAGGACAGCGTCTGCATACAAAAAAGGGGTTATGAAAAATAAACGAAAAATAAACAAAAAGCAAACAGAACAACCCCCCCAAGCCCCCAAACAAACAACAATCGATTTGTTTTAGCTGTGTTCCTGTCTCAAAAATGTTCAAGATCTCTTGTGTCATCGATTTTGTTTTCACACCTATAAACTGGGCAGCATTTTTTAAATTACAAAATCCTACTATTGTAGAGTCCTTGAGGTTGAAACAGACCCTTAAGATCAACAAGTTAAACGATAACACTGCCAAGTCCAGCAGTAAACCATGTCCCTACATGAGTATGAACTTCTTCAAACTACAATGAACTTCAGTCTTTCCCTCAGCCACTCCTCATCAGATTTGTGCTCCAGACCCTTCCCCAGCTCCATTCCCTTCTCTGGACACACTCCAGCCCCTCAATGTCCTTCTTGGAGTGAGGGGCCCAGAGCTGGACACAGGATTGAAGATGTGGCCTCACCAGCATCCAGTAAAGGGGAACAATCAGTACAAACTGTTTCTAGTGCAGACACCTCATCCCAGCACATTTAATCTGACTGTAACTCTGGGAACTTCTACACCTTTATACCCCTAACATTCAAACTGCTTCAGCTGAGGTAAGAATCATATCAGAGCATATGTGGAAACTAAAAAAAGTTTAGTTTCGTTTTCTTTCTGTTTTCTTATATGTTTGTATTTCCTTTTCAGGAGAAATATTAGCTCTGAAATACTATGGAAAGTTTTCCCTGGCCTGGGTGACACAGAGTTGCATTAGAAACACAGCAAGAAAATCATGGGTTTGAGCTGTTTCTAGGCCAAAGATGTCTGGGTAAGCAACCAGTTTATTCCAAGCCCACCTTGATTTTTGAATTCATGCAAACAAATGAGTGCCACACTCTTGATGAACCAGACACTGGAGCTCCACATCTCTTTGAGAACCCACGTGGCGTTTTACAGCTGGGATGCCTCGAGGAAGGAACCAACTGACAAGAGCAGAAGGAGCAAAGAATCTGCTAACAGAGCAGATTTAAACAATCCATCCTGGACTAAGAGGAAAGCTGTGCAGTGGTTAGAGGATTAGCCTTTGCCTTGTTCTTATTAGGCACATGCCTGACTAAATTTATCCATTCCACATCTCTCTTTCTGGGTGTGAAACAATAAAGTTTCCTTAGTTCACAGGGATATTTCAATACATAGGATATTAGAGAGCATAATTAAGGTCACTGACATAGGTACCGATGGTGTGAATTTGCAAGAAATGAATTCCTGCTAAAACTGGGAGCAGGAATATGTGCTGCTTGGCACATAATGCTCCTGGGTACTACTGAGGAAGAAATAATGAGTAGTATTCAATTTCACTGGTCATGAATATATAATGACAAGTATTTCTCAGACGATTCTGTTCACTGAGTAAACCGAGTGGATCCTTTACATTAACTTAAATTAGCAGAAGTGGGTTGCTGTAGTGCCAAAGAACTACTTAAATGCATTTTTATTCTTTTACTGGAATGAAATAAGTAACTAGTCTTCTTATCCCTCTAATCAGCAGAGGGCAGAGCATGTCTTGCAAAGCACAGAAGAGAACAAGACTCAACAAAATTGCTTGGATATTGCAGCATTCAGGAGTTATTATTGTGGATTTACATATATATTTACATATATTGTGGATTTTTATTGACTTTTTTTTTAACTTCAATATAGTTTGTATTAATAAAATAGCAATCTTATTATGATTCAATACTGAATGAACACACCCTGCATGTGTTTAAAAGGATTGAAATTCATTAAATGAAGAAATAAAGTTGCCATTGATAGTACCAATGATTTAGTTGAAGAAGTATTGATCAGATTATATGCTAAACAATGCATTAATTAAGCTCAAGTCACTGTTTAATTACTGAGTTAATTTTGATTCGTTTTTTTCCCTGATCAACTGGAACTAATTTATGGTTGTGTTGAATTATAGCATTCAGAAGAAATTTAAACAGAAATCCATACGACTAAAACTTTTAAAGAAAAACAAATCAATACATAACTTAAAAGAAATTATTCTCCCAAAAGCTATAGGGAAATTGAAACAATTATTTCAGACTAACACACTGCCTGTATGGGGTTTGTGGGGCCAGGTTCTGGTAGCAGGGGGGCTGCAGGGGTGGCTGCTGAGAGAAGCTGCCAGAAGCCTCCCCCGTGTGTGACAGAGCCAATTCCAGCTGGCTCCAGGCTGGACCTGCCCTGGCCAAGGCTGAGCCCATCGGAAACAGTGGTGGAACTTCTGGGAAAGCAAATTTTAGAAGAGGGGGGAAAAAACTTGGGCACCTGCAACTGGAGAGAAGAGTGAGAACGTGAGAGGATCACACAAGGTCATGCAGAAGGAGGGGCAGGAGGCCGAGCACCGGAGCTGAGGTTCCCCCGCAGCCCAGGGTGCAGCCCATGGAGAGGAGCTGTGTCCCTGCAGCCCACGGGGGTCCCTGGGGGAGCACAGAGCCACCTGCAGCCTGCAGAGGAGCCCACGGTGGAGCAGGTGGGTGCCCAAAGGAGGCTGTGGCCCCATGGGGAGCCGACGCTGGAGCAGGCTCCAGACAGAGCCCTGGAGAGAGGAGCCCATGCTGGAGCAGATTTCCTGGTAGGACTTGTGATCCTATGGGGGACCCACGCTGGAGCAGCCTGTGCCTGAAGGACTGACCCCATGGAATGAACCACACTGGAACAGTTCATGAAGAAGTGCAGCCCATGGGCAGAACTCACGTTGCAGAAGTTCATGGAGAACTGTCTCCCATGGGAGGGAAACAACAAGAGAGCAGGGGAAGAGTGTGAGGAGAGCAAAAACACGTGAGGAGATGACCAAAACCCCCATTCCCCATCCCCCTGCACCAGTCAGGCAGAGGAGGTAGGGAAATCTGGAGTGAAGTTAAGCCTGGGAAGAAGGGAGGGGTGGGGGAAAGGGTTTTTAAGATTTTTTTTTTTCGGTGTTCTCAGTATCCTGTTTGGGTCTCAGAGGGGATCTGGTCTGTCACTGAAAGGCTTAGTGAATACTGCAGCCAGGAACAGCAATTGAAGGTGCCTGCTTTTGGCCAGGAGGAGGACAGGGGTACTGGGTACACTGGGCTGTGTGGATTCCATGCCCGACACCATGAAAAGAAGCAAGATCCAGGGACCTGCACAACAGATTCCGTTCTTGGGAATGAAATGGCAGATGGACATTGCCATCTCCCCATGGATGGGGTAAAAAGGGTATCAACTATGTCTCCACATGCCAACAAGAAAGAAACACAAGCTTTCCCAGGCCTCATGGGATTCCAGAGAAAGCATACTCCAGGTTACAGCTGCCTTGTGAACCCTTTTTACCAACTTACCTGAAAGTAGAATGATTTTGAGTGGGGCCTTGAGCAAAAACAAGTCTTTGAGCAGATCAAAGAGGACACAGCTCATGTGGTGAGCAGTGTCAAAGAGGTTGGAAACACAAGACCTAGAGGCTTCCATCCGGGGTTTGGGTTCTAAATCCCACAATCTGCCTAAAAAAAAAATTACCATTTTGGAAAAAAAGGTACATGAAGACCTTTACTCTGTTTCATAGGTGCTGTTTTGAATTATGACGTGAGATACTCTGGCAGATGGTGAGTGCCATGGTGAGGAAGTCCTGTCCTTTTGCCCACTGGTGTTATGAGTGACGCTGTCTCTCAAGAGTTTTTGGACTGGAAAAAGCAAATGTAGAACTGAAGTTTTTTGAGGGAAGAGGGCTGAAGTCATTAACAAATAAAGAGAGAAGGGGGATGCTATTTTTCACAGACATCTTAGTTGCCTGTGGTAAAGACCTTCTTTCTGGTTTGGTTTTGCTTCTCTCTTTTTTTCTTCTGTGTTGTTAATTTTACGTATAACTTCTTACGTCATTTCTCTTCATCTTCTTGTCACAAAGCAATTTGTCAGGAGCTCTAAATCCAGGAATTTCCCAGGTCAAAACGTTCATGACAGCTTTGTAATCGACCCATCCATCCTTCCCTATGGTGACAGAAAAGGAGAACTGAAAATTATTTGTCATCCGGGGTGGTGGCCCCACTCTGTATGAGAGCAGTTTTAGGGACTGTTTAGTTTAAGCCCCATGTTTTCTGTCATCCTGCAACTTGTTGGTTGACCACAAGCATCGATGTGCTCCATAAAAATGTTTTGCATTTCTGTCTGGCTTTTTTCTAAGGATTTTAATATTAATTTTATCTTCTCAATGAAAAGGTGCTGACATTAAACAGAAGAGTGTGACAGAGATTAAATCTGATTTTCCTGGTTCCAACAGCTTTATTGAGGAGTGGAATCCACATTTGTGTCTCAAGAAAGACAATCCTATTAATTTATGTGGAATTTACTTTCTACTAAGTCAGTTATTTCCCTGTTTTATTTTTTCCACACACTGTTGCTGAAGTAATTGTTCATTTCACCCACCGGAGGGCAGCAAGAAGTTTAAAATCTCATATGTTACATACTTGTGCTATAGCAGGGAGCTAGTCAAATTTCCAAGTTACATTGCAAGGGAAATTCCATTCAAAAATCTTCTTTTCATCCCCAAACATCATGAAAAATCAAAGAATCTGTCTTCCTGAAATAATTTTTTTCCTTGAGAAAACGGAATTTAAAATGTTAAAATATTATTTTCTGTCTTGGTGCAACAGCTTCTCCCTGAGCACGTCATAGTCTGAGTGCTTGGAGTCAGCCTTCCATTTGGAATAGATATTCTGAGTTTTAGTTCCATGGTGCTGTAATAGGAAAAGAGATGCAACCAATGCAGGTAAGCCCATCTCACAGCTAGATCATAAAGGCCAACAGAAGAACAGGAACACAGGCCTGCCTTTCTCAATGAATCTCATCAGGTAGCACAAAATGGGTCATTAAAAAATACCTGAGAATCAAAAATATCTTAGTTCAGTCTGTTCCAGTATATCATTAAATATTTTCTTGGAAGCAATTTAAAAATGGAAGAAAAAAATTAAAGTGTTCCTTAAAGAAAGCTTCAATCAGTGAAAAGTGTCCTGCCCATTGAAAAATAAAATTATATGAAATTCCTAAAGGTGTCCATTATAGAAGATGGCTTTCATCAATATTAAGCTAGCTGAGCTTTGCAAAGACTGTGATCATCGATGTACAGGTTTATTTTAATAAATGTACACTAATAATTCCTCTTCATAATGCCATACTAGTGTAAAGGAAGAAACTGAGACATTATGGCATGCTGAGATAAAAGATTTAATCCACTCGGGATTATAAAACATCCTCAGTTACACATACATGCTTTTTAAGGAAAATTAGACTGACAGGGGATTGTGCAAATGGTTTAGACTACAATTTTTATTTGCATCTAATTACTTCAGATTTATGTGGTATTTTTACTGCTTCTGATAAATCAGAAATTATAGATTCTGCTATAGCTCAGTCAAGGCGTAGCTCAGTCTAGCTCAGCTTCTTACCATTGGTGCCTCATTTTTGTCAGGAGGTTGAGGCAAAGTAACTTAAGATAAATTTGAAGTAACACTGGTGGCTTTTCAGAATCAAAACCCACATCATAAATATTTCCGAGTGCTATCAAATCACTTAGTAAGTACACAAGTTAGAAAGAGCTATATATTATATAGTCCTTCATATTATCCAAACAAATATTCAGTGAATTGCAATGGAAATGAGATCACTCTTCAAATAAGGATGGTAGAAACTGAGGTGCAATTCCTGTACCTCTTTAAATAACTGGTTTTCTGTTTGGTTGCTGAGCTTTTGAAAAGTCACAAACTATATTGATTCATCTGCTTGAACAGGAGGGACTCTCCTGTTTTTTACAGGTCTTTCTCTCATATAACATATTTTAAAGTCCTCACCAGTCCTATACTGGAGTGTGGTCAGCACAGCAGAGACCTCACCATGTATTCCAAAATATTATGTGTCCAAGTGTGTCCATAGGAGTCTACTCCCTTAATATTTCAGCTACACTTTGAACTGCTTCCTCAGCACCCACACTCAGAGATGTGAAAAACATTTACATCTATTCATGAGCTTCTCTGTTCACTGCAGAAAGCTGTGATTTGGCCTTCAGCTTGGGCTGACAGCAGAGCCTTGGTGCAAGGGTTCTGAAACAAAATGCCATTGTTTAGTAGTTAGTTTCTCATTGTGAATTGCTTAGTGTGGTGCCTGAAGCCATCCTACAGGACAATACAGTGGCTGTGTGCTTTGTTTTCATTGGAGAAATAGTCCAGTTCCTCACTCTGCCTCATTGCATATCTCCTTTTGGTGGCAAAACTTCTCCTTGTCCTCCTAGCATTTGGATCAATTTCGGTAAATAATCCAAAGATAAGATTTGGCTTTGGGAACCCATCAGAAAATAAAGCATCACTACAAGAAAGACATTGAGGGGCTGGAGAGTGTCCAGAGAAGGGCAGTGGAGCTCAGGAAGGGTTTGGAGCACGAGTCCTATGAGGAGCAGCTGAGGGAGCTGGGGGGGCTCAGCCTGGAGAAAAGGAGGCTCAGGGGGAACCTTATCACTCTCTAAAACTCCCTGATAGGAGGGTGGAGCCAGGTGGGGATCAGGCTCTGCACACAGGCAAGAGGACATGGCCTTAGGTTGCACCAGGGGAGGTTCAGGTTGGACATCAGGAAGAATTTCTTCTCTGAAAGGGTTGTCAAGCTTTGGAATGGGCTGCCCCAAGAGGTGGTGGCGTCATCACCCCTGGAAGTATTCAAGAAACAGCTGGATGTGGCACTTAGTGCCATGGTCTGGTTGGCAAAGGTGGTGACCAGACAAATGTTGGACTCAATGATCTGAGGTGTCTTTTTCAATCTCACTGATTCTCTGATTGTTTTACCACCTCAGTTTCCCTTGTCATTTATACTAAATTTACATAGAGGCACCTAAGGGGCACAATTTATTTCTTAGCAGCACACACATTTTTTATAATTAATTTTGCAGCTGTTGACACAGAAATTTCACTCTGGCAAGCATGGTTGGACTTTTTATGTCTGAACATCTTCCTTATTCAGCTCTGGCTTCCATCACCATGTGTGTTAGGTTTCTTTTGCCTATCATTCTATACTGAAACAAATACATAACATGTTTTTTAACAAGTTTGTCTGTACACTGGAAGAAAAACAGCAGGACATGTGGGTTTTTTTCTGATTGGTAATGACTTAGCCTGGATCCCTGAATCACTGCCAAGCAACAAGAGAGCACATATTTGCCGTGCTTGGATTGATATTTCTTGGTGTAGACAGCAGCATTTGAGGCTGCATTGTCAGTGGGACGTACAAAAAGCTTAACTCGGAAAGCACTGGGCTCTTTCAATGAGCCCTCAAGGATGTCAAACCTTGTTTGTCCAGCCCTCAAATGCACGCTCTGACACATCTTAAAGCTGGTACTTTTGTCAGAACAGCCAACTCAAGTCCCCACGGGCCTTTCATGTCACCGTGTCAGTGCTGAGGTCGGAGTGTGCAGGAGCTGCCACAGCACATCAAACACGGGACCTGTCTGGTCACACAGCCTGTCCCTGGCACCTCCCGGCACCGGAGCCTGGCAGGAGGCTCTGTGGTGGGCACGCACCAGGAACCTCCCCAGCCAGGGCTCCTCCTGACCACCAGGCATGCAGTGACCACTGCTGCATGAGGGACTGACTGTGCATGAGTCTGAATGTCCCAGACACAGGAGTTGGAGGTTTGCTGGTTCTTTTAATCTCCTCTAATGTAACCTGCGGTTCATTTTGTTCTCCTGTTTTTAAATAAGTTGCATAAATGCCTGCACACTACTGTATCTTTTGGCAGGGAGTTCCATGTAACACTCTGTATGTGTGTGTGTGTGTGATCTGCTTGCTAATTTTAAGCTATGATGATTTATTTTAGGGGAGGGGAAGTTTCTATGTGCTTTGTATATCCTATATGCCATTCTTTATTATACATCCAGCCTTCTCCCATTTGCTGTGCAGTGTGAAACACCTGACCTATTCTTTCCCTTCCTGAAAAAAATTGTCATTAAATAATAAAGCATTTTGATCAAGTTTGCTGTGATTCTTCATATTTTTATTTTCAATATTTCATTTGCTATTCTTTTTTTGTTTTGACAATGTGACTAGAAGTCAGAGGAAAACTTGGGATGGCTTAAGCAGAAATGATGAAGACCATGGAGCTATATATAGAGCTAACTTACAGATGGAGATAAATTTTATAATTTAGCTGTTCTGAAAGAATAAAAGGCCTAGTCTGTCTTCACTGCTGCTCTTATTCTTGTTCCTCAAATTGATGGCCATTCTTTCTTTCTTTCTAGTCCTCATTCATTCTGCTTCAGAGATAAACTCACAGCCCTACTAAAACCAAAGGAATTTTGCAATTCAGCAGAGCAAGGACTTGACACTTAGGATGAGGATGCTGAAGAAACTGGAACATCGAATATGGCTCAAGAGATGATACATGCAGATGTGTTGACACTGAAAGGAAATATTATGTATAAATAAAATTTACATTCTCTAGTCAATAGCCTTTTGAAGTACCAAAGCATCTAGTTCCAAAGGCACCTAAGCCACACCTGGGCCTGCAACTGCCTAAGATTTGGCAGTATTGTGCAAATAAGTATCCCAGACTAAATATTAGCCAGTGATGTGCTATTGGGCTAATGAACAAAAGAAATTTAATGTATCTGCCTCTTTACATGCACTTTATATAACAGTCTCTTCTTCATAAAGTAGGGACCTTGGAGAGAGCTGGAACAGGAAGAATTACACCCATGAAACAGAATAAATTGTTTAAGGCCAAGATAAGAGCAGATCTGCTCATTTTTCAGTGTTTTCTGTGTCTGTTCCCTGCTCTGCATGCACTGGTATCACCTTGGGTGTCTAATTCTTCTCATGTATCCCAGTGGTATCCTAACATCCTAGCCCTGGACTGTGATTTTATTGGGAGAGACCAGGTGCCCTCAAGGTTATATGTAGCACTACTACGTACTGTACAATCAGATGCACTTTTATATTTCTAGCTTTTAGCTTGCTTGAAGTCATAATAGTAATAAAAATAATAAAAATGTAATAAAAATAAATAAATAATAGTAATAATAATAATTACACAAAGAAGAAGCCAGATTTTATTAGGTGAACTTATATGGCTTGGGAAGAAAAGGCCAAAATTCCAGATCCTTAAGTTCTCCCAGTCTAATGTATTCCTGCTCTTTATAAATATCGATGAATATATTCTCAGCAATAGTGCATTTCTACCAGGAGATTTGGAATGGATCTAAAAAAAAAGACATTTATCATTCCTTTTTAAGCAAGCTGGGCAGAGACAGGTTCTCCCCTAGCACGTAGCTTTATCACATTCCTGGATGCTGTAGCATATCCCTTCTTAGGAGGTCTGATACTGGAGAAAAAGCACTTTGCTTTTGCTGTCAGGTGTACAATAGTTAATCCTTTCTACAGAGGCCTTGCATTTCTCCCCAGACTAATTACCATTAACTGAAATATGCTGCAAGGTAACTCACGGTGCAGAAATAACGTACCTGAATAGCCAGGATGTAATTTAGTTATGCCTACAGCAAGTGAGCAATGCTCAACCCCAAGAGCAGCATGCTCCAAATGTACTACACAGTACAAAATAATTCTATGGGTAAATTGGATTGAGCTCTGCTTGCATTTGCATCAGTTTTGCAATGGTGACATCCTTGCAGGAGAACAAGTCAGAGCAGATTCACGTAACCTCTGTGAGATGATTTGCAATAAACAAACTCAGCCCGTGCATGATCATTGTGCTGTCATTCATCAAATGCCTATGAAGGAACATTTGCATTCGAGCCAAGATCTTTGCTTGAATGAAAAATTATCCCCACTGGAATCAAACAAGGCTATTTGACATAAGTACAGAAATCAATTTAGGATCTCTCTCTCTGCCAAGGGACTCTGGGCCTAAGCCTGCTGCTGTTGAACTCATCAGATAGATAGGGCTCATTATCCTTGTAGGAGATTAAGGACCACTTCTACAGTCCTGCAGAAGGCTTCTCATCAGCATTAAGACCTAAATATCCTCATAAGTGACTTTCATTCCTGCACAGGAATAAAGTTGCAAACATTTCTAGTGGTATTTCCAATGCCAGAGAAAAATCCTGCCCTCAGACTTTCAGGCTATGGGGTCATGCTGCGGCTGTATGAGGAGGGTTTATCCTCAGCATGAATTTTTTCTCTTCTCACTCTTTTGGTGAGGAGAAATTGCAATTAATATACTTCAATTTCAAAAGAGAAAAAAAATAATTGCAAAAATTATAGTAATCGGGGCACTCAGCTGCAATTCAAAGGATATTCTTTTCTTTAGCATCCTTGCTGAAATGTACTTTCAGATTTGCTAAAGAAATGTCCTCCCCCCATCATTAGTCTTCTTTCAAAACGAATCCTAAACAAATATTATGGCATGAGTATGAAGTCACTGAAATCAAAGGATACAAGTCAATGATTGTTATATTGAAAAGTCCTTGACCTTAAGGAAAAAAACAGCAAGGGATTACATAAAATTAAACCCATATAATTGATATTTTAAATGAAAATATATTTGAGCTTTGGACAATGCTCTCAGGCACATTTTGGGATTCTTGGGCTGTCGTGCACAGGGCCAGGAGTTGGACTCATGATCCTGATGGGTGCCTTCCAACTCAGGGTATTCTATGGTTCTACTGTCTAGGTAAAATTGTGGTCATACCATCCAAAGACAAACAAGGATAGAAAGCATGGGCACAGCCACCTGGTCATTAGAAAGGTTGCTGTTACATCTAAAATACACATAGACTAAGCTCCAGGCAGGCCAAGACAGGTTTAAACTAAACAAATCTGGCAAGTCTTCATCCTGAGGTCTTGCAAAACCAGTACAAATCCTGTGACCAGTTACTAGCAGCAGTTTTTACCAAGCTACTACGTTGCAGTAGAGTCACTGAAACCTTTTGTCTTTAGAAAACACGGGAAGGTGCAAAAAAGGAAGTAGTTAATTTCCTTGGTGAGTTGTCTGTTTTCTTTACCATAGTTCTATACATATCTTTCATTTGTGTCTTTCTGTGGGGAAAAAAAAAAGCATTAGAAATGTTGGCACAGGTAGTAAGCCAGCCTGAGTACAAAAGAGAAAGCAATGTCTAACAGAGGACTCAGAGGCATGGAAATGAGGCATAGAACAGCCAGAAGTCACTGCAGCCCTTCTCCTCACTTTACCTTAAATTTAACGTTTGCAGGTTCCCAGTCAGCAGTGTTCCTTTGTTTCACCTGCAGGTGCTGCTCCCCAGTCTCACAGAGGTGCCACAAAACATCAGAGACTTACCCTGGGAACTGCAGAATTTTCTGGGCCCCACTCAGGCTACCTTCCTAGATCCACACGAGGAGCAGCTGAGGTCTCTTGGTTTGTTCAGCCTGGAGCAGAGGAGATTGAGGGGACACCTTACTGGAGTCTGCAGCTTTCCTCACAAGGGGAACTGGAGAGGCAGGCACTGATTTCTTCTCTGTGGTGACAGTGACAGGACCTGTGGGAATGGCATGAAACTGTGTCAGGGGAGGTTTAGGCTGGATAACAGGAAAAGGTCCTTCACCCAGAGGGTGGCTGGGCACTGGAACAGCTCCCCAGGGAAATGGTGACAGCAGCAAACCTAACAGAGTTCAAGAAGCCTTTGGACAACTTGTTCAGCACATGGTGGGACTCTTGGGTTGTTCTGTGCAGGGCCAGGAGTTGAACTTTGGTGATTCTTGTGAGTCTTTTCCAACTCAGGATATTCTATTATTCTATGATCCCATGATCCCATTTTTTCACGCTCCTTTATAACCCGGACCACATGGGACATGTCCGAGCCTGACAAATGGCCCACATTCCAGAGGGATGCAGGATGACCAGGGAAGAGACAGCAGAAAAAGCTGTGAGCTCTCCCTGGATTGCTTTAGGACTGCGGGCAGGCTACTGCAGCCCAGAAAAGGCTGTGGGGGCTCAGGTGTGCCTTGAGGTGTTTGGAAACACAGGAAAATACTCCAGCATGTAAGAACATGTGCATCCCATGATCATGCTCTGAGGAATCAGTGGGAACAGCAGCTGACCTTCCTCTCCCAGTGTGCCAATCCCCAAAACTTCCACAGCCAGTGAGCCTGGACACCCAGCTCAAGATGCCATTTCCTGAGCTGTGTTTAGCCATTCTGTGGCTGACCCACAGCACTGACTGGCTGCTTTCTGCTCCACATCAGGGAGTGGGATCTTCCCTTTGACTCAGAGAATCATCAAATGGCCTGGATTGGAAAGGACCTCAAAGATCAGCTAGTTCCAATCCCACTGCCATGGGCAGGGACACCTTCCACTAGACCAGGTTGCTCAAATGCCAATCCAAACTGGCCTTGAACACTTCCAGGGATGGGGCAGCCACAACTTCTCTGGGAAACTTTTGCCAGTGCCTCACCACCCTCACAGGGAAGAATTTCTTCTCCATATCTAATCTAACCCTACCCTCTGTCAGTTTGAAGCCATTTCCCCTTGTCCTGTCATTCCAGGCCCTTGTAAATAGTCCCTCTCCTCATGGTCCAGTACCTCGGGTACTGCCAGGTGGGCATTCCAAAGGGAGGTCCCACCATGGAAAAGCCATGGGCAAAACGCTCCCCAGAGGCTGAGCCCTTGAAGAGACCTTTGAATCGGGAGGGCATTGCAACTGCATCCTACTGATCCCATTTCCATAATTGAGAGACAGATCTGTTGGCCCTTAATACGGATTTTTATGCTAATCCTTTGCAAAGACTAAGGCAGTTGCACAAACACTTTAGGAAGATGAGGGCAAGGGGACTGCTCTGAGAGAGATCCCTGGCAGAAAAAACCTGTATGTTTCCTTGGCATTTATTTAATTTCCTACCTGGAATGTATTTAAGGACTAATAAGAAATAAACACAGTTATGGGAAGGAGCAGTTGACTGTGAAGATGTTTAAAAGTAATAGACACAGCTTTCCATGGCCTTTCATGAGATGTAACATTGTTGAGTCTTCCCAC
Organism: Daphoenositta chrysoptera; assembly: GCA_013397915.1. Lineage (NCBI taxonomy): Eukaryota > Metazoa > Chordata > Aves > Passeriformes > Daphoenositta > Daphoenositta chrysoptera. The sequence continues at coordinate 152,834 of VZRO01006790.1, forward strand.
ATCCTCAAAAGATCCATTTAGACTGAGAGTGAGCTCCCTGCAGTTTTATGGGCTCGAAAACCTCATCTCTAAAACTAGTGAATTACCAATTAAAAGCAGTAATGGCAACTGCAGCAAAGAAGCCATGACAGGTAGTAATAAGATCCTTTGTGTTTAAAGAAGAAAATGAAAAGTGCATTTGCTTTCAAGAAATGGTGATTCTCGCAAGACATTAAGAACAGTTTACCTCAAGCTCCATGTGGAGTAGATGGAAAGAAAAAGAATACTTTAGATTTGGGAATGAGTCCCCTGTGGGGCTGGTCCGCTGAAAGATCTAGTTCATTATCTGTGGAAATATAAATGTTATGTCACCTCTACAGGGGAAAAAATGGAGTGAGCTTCTGTTCTAAAAGACAAAGCCTTGCATTTTCTTTAATTTAGCTGCAGTAAAATTAGTTGCATTCTTAATTCCCTCTTATAAAGTGGTGCTCCAAAATCGAAGTTTTTATCTAAACCAGCAGATTACATTTCTGCACCTCTGCTGTGAAGAAAGTCTTCAAAATGTCACCTTATCTAAACCAAAGACTATCACTGCCCTTAAGCAGCAAATTATTTGAAAAAAACAAAGCCTATTTCCAGTTTTACTGATGTTTTTCACACTGCTGAGGTGTTGTAAAGGTTCCTCAAAGGGCAAGGACATGACCTGTGCACAGATGATTTCCTGTTTTGACCTCTGCTGTTTCCTGCTGACCTTCCCTCCATCACCCGTGTCTGCTGCAGAGCTAAAGCACAGTGCACAAAAACAAAGCTGCTTCCAGGGGTCCACAGGAATTCCTTTAGCAAAAAGGTATCACCAAGCACACCACTGGTAACATTTCCCGTACATAAAACATTAATTGAAGTAAGATTTGGATGTTCCTGTCTCTTGCTGCAGTTCTTTGCCCCAAAATTATTTACCACAGTCTGCACTTCACCAGCTTCAGGGCAAAATAAATGATTGCATTGGCCTGTCTACTCCTGTAACTTATGCTACCAATTAACAGGGCAGTTAAGTGGAAGTTAATGGCCAGTTTTGAAATGTAATAATCACTTCTCCTGTGTTCTTATTCCCTATATTGTGCATAAAATATGTCTATATGAATTTGTACATCATTTTCACAGGCAATTTGATGTAAATTTATTACTGTAAAGTAGAAATGAACAAATAAAATGTATTGCTATATTAAAATTCAGCTCAGAGTTTCCTGATGACCATTTACTTTAAATTCCCTTCATAATAAGCTTTTTCTTTTTAATTACATGTGATGCTGTTTAGGCAATTAAATTTCATTTCTCCAAGAAGGCCATGTTCATAAAAAGATGTTTATTACGTCCCCAGCCTGGTGCCATGCAGAATTGGAGGAAGACAGTGTGAGTGACAATTGCAGTGTTATGCTTGCAGGAAAACACTATAAATAGAGCAGCTAAACTTAGGGACACACCTGCTGTGCTCTCAGAATTTAATCCTCACGAAAGGTGCTGAGCACCGTGAAGCAGAAAGCTTATAGAAATCACGAGGCATTAAGATGATCCATCCACTGCAGAGTGGGGCACGGGTGACAGGAATGCCAACGTTGCTGCAAAACCCCCATAATGTGTTATTTCTGAGCATATTGTGTGCAGAACATTCATGGCATGGATACATGCTAAAAAATAAAAGACCAGAAGATGACTAATGAGCCACACCATCATCTCCAGTGTAATGTAAGAGGTGCATAAATGTGAATATCTCCCATAGGGCTTCCAAAAGCACCAGCTCTTCCCAAGAGTAAGATCCCTTGGTAACTGCCAGGGAGGAAATTCCCTCAAAACCAGTATTTACAGCCACTATGTAGATCTTTGGGGGAAAATCCCCATCTAGGTACCTTCAACTGTTCCAAATCTTTTTTTCTTGCCTGCCAGTTTTTCAACCAGTGCAGTGCACTCATGCTCTTAACAGGGATTTGTGAGCCTGCCCTTTAGCTAAAAGAAAAATCAATGTCATATACATCCCAGGAATAGGGAATGAAATAAAAATATCAGGTGGTGTGAAAAAAGCGAGGCTGAAATGTGAAAAACTGGTAAAAGGGAAACATATATTGCCTGCATCACAGCCTCATCTCCATTTGTGTTTTTTCTATGATCACGTGTACAACATGATCATAGAAACATAGAATGGCCTAGGTTGGAAGAGACCTCAAAGATCATCTCATTCCAACATCCTGCCATGGGCAGGGACATCTTCCACTGGACCATGTTGCTCAGAGCCCCATCCAGCCTGGCCTTGAACATTTCCAGGGATGGGGCAGCCACAGCTTCTCTGGGAAACCTCTGCCAGGACCTCACCACTCTCACAGGGGAGAATTTTTCCCTAATCTCTACTCTAAACCTACTCTCTGTCACTTTGAAGCCATTCTCCCTTGTCCTGTCACTCCAGGCCGTTGTCAAGAGTCTCTCTCCATTTTTCCTGTGGGCTCCCTTCTGGTACGAGAAGGCCACAATAAGGTCACCCCTGAGCCTTCTCTTCCAGCCTAAACAATCCCAACTCTCCCAGCCTTTCCTCACAGCAGAGCTGCTCCATCCCTCTGATCACCTTGGTGGCCTCCTCTGGCCTGGCTCCAACAGCTCCTTGTCCTTCCATGATGATATAAAGGACAAAAGACTTCAAAAATAAGACGAGAATGGAAAATTTCAGTCACTTAGTCCAACATGCTGTTCTCACAGATATTAATATGATTTCTTCCATAAACTTTAGAAACACCCATCTAAAAGCTGTCTAGATTTCTCATCACACTGCTTCAAGAACCTTACTTTTTCCTGATTACTAGGACATTTTGCAGGGTTTCAAGATGAACTGTGCCAGCTTATATACATTTGTTTCTATATCCCCACCATTCTTCAGTGTTTGAGCTGCTTCCATCCCGTTCATCTTCTCAGTGTACTGAAAAAGAGCAATCATATCCCTTTGGGCCTTCCTGCTCCAAACTGAACAGAACAAAAGCTTACCTTCATACTTTTAAAGAAAGGATGGTACAATTAATACAAAAAGAGACACTTAAGGAAAAATCCCAGTTCTGCCTGGAATAATGTCAAAACTATAGTTTATTTATCCATCACAGCCAGCAAGGTGGTCCATGAACACTTCTAGCTCATATAATCAAAGAGGGACAAACCAGAGGGAATGTTAAACAGACTAACATCTTAGTCTTATTATGAGGTTGTGTTTAGTTGTTTCTAGGTGTATGAAAGGGGCTTTTCTGCTAAGTCAGAGGCTAAAACAGTTATGAACCATACAAGATGAGGGGGCTGTGAATGCTTTGTGTAAGTTTTTTCGTAGGATGGAAGCAGGGTTGGGACTTTTCATTTTCAAAAGAAGATAAGGGATGGGTATAGGTGGTTCTGTATGGAGAACATGGGTTGCCAACATGTGTGGGGCACACAACAACCACTTCAGTCATAGGTTCTGCTCAAGTTTGAGCTACAGGTGATATAAATGCACTGAGCTCATCACCAGCTCCAAACATTTGCTTTATTTTCTGTTCTTTTTATTTAAAAAGCACAGAATATTTAATACTTTATAGTTTTTGCTTTGCAAAAAAAAAAAAAAAGAACAGCTGAAAAACATGTCTTGCATCTGCCATAAACAGAAGGTGGCACGCTCCAAAAAGCTGATGAATTATAGCATGCAAATATTCCATAAATAATAATGGCAGCTTTCCAAATCTAGTTTTGTTTTCTTCCATTTCCTCTGGTCTTTACTACAGTAATGGAGATTGTCACTAGGAACTGTAAATTCACTCAAGAGCTAAAGAGTGTCTGAGAGTTTTGCAGTATTGATTGGAGGGATGTTATGTGGCAATCACTAGTATATCAACCCAAACAGATATTATGCCTTCCATGGGTCCCATGAAACCTACCTGGAAATTTATGGAGTTCTCATTTCCGAAGATGAAAGAAATTGCATTTAGAAGAAACTCACAAGGGACTTCCAAACTCAAGAAAACAGCACAAGTCAGGCAGTTAAAAAATAAAGCAGGAAAAGGTGGCCATAAATAAAAAGCTGCTGGCAGACCTGGGTGCTCTGGTGCTTCACTGAGAGTTTCCCAGGGAGAGAGAATTTTGCACAGCAGGTCAGAGTTGAAGGAGAAAGACAAGGCAGGTTTCTCAGGCTGTCATCCCCTGAGTGTGCACGTGTCATCTCCATTTAAAATTAACATCATTTGAGGAGATTAACTTGTAAGTTACACAGTGCTTTATACTGATCAAAATATGTGAAGAAAATTAACACAAAGTCTTTGGTTCTCCTCAAGGGAGACACTTTTTAGCATTGTTTCCAGTTGATTTAGCCTTTAAATGGATAAGGTTATAATTGGTAATTAAGCTTGCTGCATTTTGGGCATACAAATGAAGACAAAAAGCAGAGTTGCAGCTTCTGAGGGGAAAATGAGAGTAAGCATATGGGAAGCAAATGAATGAGGCTAATATGACACAAGGCACAGCTTCATTAACATCAGCATGCAAGTCAGGCAGGCTCCCTTGGACGTTAACACTTCACCTGCTGAACCTCAGCATCAGGTGTTCTGTAACAAGCCTAAAGGAAGTAAAGAGGTAAAACATGGTTATGGGATGAGAAAGTGATAAAACATAAAATACCCTCAAGCCTCACTCATGCTCTTAAACGTAAAGGTAAACCAGAATCACACTATAAAGATGTGGAAGAGGGTCTGGAGCACTCCATAACTTAGAAAATATATCAGTTAGGTCTGTGTCTGTTAAAGCTATAAAGCTGCTTTGGATATCACTATTCATTGCATTTTGTAAAATAACCCATTTCAGTGTTCTGGATTTGGCCAAATTTTCTATATTAGCACGTTGGTTGAGTATCCAACTAATTCGCAGCAAGAAACGAGAAGTTTCTATACATCCAAGTGAGACAGCATATGGAAAACTGAGAAAGACAACAACTGAATGGACAACTACCCTTTGGGGCAAAACACACTGAAATGGCTAGGAATCCTTCAATTGAATTAATGAAGTTTTATGTGAGTGAGCGGTATAACTACATGGTAGCACCAAAATTTGGGATACTCATGATAGAAGTCACTTCCCAATAGCAGACTGTGATTTTCCCTTTCTTCCAGCTGTATATTACTAGTCCTTCCAATTATGTTCTAATAGTTTTGGCTGCTTCTGCCTCTATTCATCCAGGCAGTTCCCTCCAGATTTTGGCATTAATGTCTCTTGGGTGCTTTTCCCAATGTGAGCAGTCAGCAACAGCTGCATTCAGGATCATGCTATGTCCAAAACCTGCAGCAATTCAAAAGAGAAACATGCTACCTTGGCCTCTCCTACACTCAGCAATAATTTAATTCTACTTATGAAAGAGATTTCTAAATGCTTAAGATCCAGAAAACCTCTAGGTCAACAATCTTCCTCTGCTAGGATTTTTATAGCTGCTACAAAAATGTGCCTTTGATAAATATATCAGGAAGGATAGAGAATGAGGGAACCAGATTTTTTTAAAATACACTAACCAGAAATATTAAAAGCTGACAGAGCATTTGGCAGACTTGTGAAATGTTAGTTCTAAATCCTGTATGTCATGTGACTATAAACAGCATCTAAGCAAGCCTGCACTGAAAAGCAAGAGAAGTTTCATTCAGACTTTGCTCAAGGCTTCATCAAGACAGTTGTTACCTTTTCCTTCAACAAACGAGTGGCAGTGCTATTTGACACACCTGTTCACCAGTTTACTTTGCCAAGAAATATCCTAAGGAATAAATTTTTTAACAGTTTCTCATAGCAAGACCATTCCTTATGGCCAGAACACATAATTCCACTTTTTTCTTTTCCTTTCCAACGAAGCTATGCTTTAAGGGTTTTTGATGTGTGGGCAGATGGGAGAGAGAAAGAGTAGCAAAGAGGGATGGCAGGTAGAGAGGAGGGAGTCAGAGGACGAGTTAATGAAAATATCTCGCCTCTGCAGACATTTGTGTCTGCTTTTTGCAGCAAATGTCCTTGGCTGGCAGAAAATTGACTTTCAATTAGTAGGCATTGCATCACTGTGATGTAAGAGGTGGCCTTGTGGGCTGGAGATAAAGTCAAAAGTTAATAACTGCATTGCCAAAAGATAGGTCTGGTCATTTAATGTTTCGAATTACATTCCAGTCTGGGAGGTTGCACACTGTTTTGCTGAAACAGAGCCAGAGCTGCACGCTGGTTAAGCACAGCTTGCTCAAGTAGGTCAGCACTGCCGTGCTGCCAGCACTGTCCTTTCGCCGCTCTGCTCCACGGAGTGCAGCCTTTGTGTACTCAAACACGACTTTATACCTGACACATACTTACAGGTGGAAATCTCCTGTAGTTCCAGCCACTTTTAAGTCTTCTGGTGATCATGACAGCTCACCATTTGCAAGCTTGTATTCTTTTCTCAATGTTATGACTCGTATCAGAGTAACATGGAGTATTGCTAAGCTTCTGTCGCATCCACCCAAAAAACATTTTGCCTTTTAAGCTGTTGCACAGAAGAAGGAAGAATCATTCAAACTACAGGGAAAATTAGCAATGATTTGGGATGATGATAAATATCTTTATGCAAGTCACTGATCCCAAGATGCAAAGTCTGAAATGCATGACAAATATAAAAATTGGTCTGCTGACAATTGTGTGATGAAGTGACTGAAGGCACTGGCCTTATTTACCTGATCTTTGATGTCACAAGTTTCCTATTCATGACATCAGGTCTTATTAGGACATCAGGTATTTTGCAAATATGCTACTGCAAGTATTTTGCTATTGAGGGAACTCTTTGGGCTGATTGTATGCGTGACTAGGCTGCCCTGGCTTGAAAACTGAACAAATAAACCCACAGATGATGATGAGGATGTCTAAGCTGAAGAGAATGGAACAAATTCTTACTGCAGGCATTCCCTTACATAGACACCTGTATATGTATATGTATATGTATATGTATATGTATATGTATATGTATATGTACTTTTTAATTAAGGTTCTACCCATTTTAACATGTTCTATATTATTTTAACAAATTTCTAGACATCATCCGAGAGAAAGACATTTTGGGGAATGAGGATTTTCTTTCCCCCCAGGGAATTATGAAGCAGACAGAAAATTAATATAGTAGATGCTGAGAGAATAAACAGTACCAGGATAATAGCTGAGGTCTACACTGAACAATAGAACTTACATAAATGCACTTTTATTCCCCCCAATATCATTATATAGCTATCAGAATAATATCAAGCTAATATTGATAATAAATAGAATTGGATCACTATTTCTTCATTATCCTGGATGCTGTGTGAGCATTGCTATCAAGGGATATAAAAATTGCTAAATTAAAATGGTACCCGACACTCTCACTCATTCTGCTGACATGGCCTTTGGCACAGGGTAATGAAAAATGCCCCTCCTTAACCTCTGTTAATAGTTTTTAGATCTTTCTCCAATTTTAGCCTTATTTGGCAGTGAAACAAAAGTCCCAATATTTTTTTTGCAAATTTAATGGAAGTGGGCACATAGGGTGGAGAGATCTTGAAAGAGCATCTATACAGGAAAAGAATGCAGTGTGAGCATATGAAATATTTATTGAGTACTAAAGATGTGTGAAGAGAAAGATGCTTTTAATGTCTCAGCTCAAAGACAATCTCCCACACCTTTATTTCTTCCTACACACCGGAGTTCACTCACAAGGTACAAATCTGTATCTCCTTAGTACCAATGCTCACCAGACTCTGTGCTAATTCCATTTTCTGGGTATTTCCATATGAATGAAGTTCAGCGTGTGGTTTGGCAGTAAAGATGGTGGTTAGCAATCCATCTTTGGTCCAGCTATAGAGGCAAATACCTTAACAGAATTGATAAAAAATATAATAATTTTTAAAAAACAGAATGTTGTTATATGAATTAAGATATTGTAGGGTTAAAAAAGAAACAGACATAATGCTCATTAAATGGAACCAGCAGGCATCTGATTTGAAATGGGATTAGTTCCCCAATCCTGCTGTGCTGTTTTCATGTACATGGATGGATTAACAAAACAGGTTGGGTTTGAGTTTTTTTCTTTTCCCCTTATTTCAGATCAGGACTATCAGCCACTACTTTTTCCTGACTTTGCAGATTAAAACTTTTAATGATTCCATCAATGGAAACTAGGCCACTGTCAATAAGGAGCCTAATACTAACTGGCACTCTTTGGAGATTAAGGCTCGGCCGGCACACACAGTGATGTGTCATTTTAGTTTTAATTAAGTAAAAAGACACAACTAAACACAGCCTTTGCTTCTCATTAAGTTTATTAGAGACAACATGTATGTTGGGCAGCTGCAGGGGGTACCCCCTGCATTTTTCAGAGGCTGATAAATGGAATCAATAAGAAAGTCAGGAATCTGGTATGTCCAGGGATGGGGTCAGGAAATCCAACAACCAACGGGTTGTTGAGTCTGGTGAGGGAGGTGAAAGGCAACAAGAGCTCCTAGAGGTGCATCATCAGCAAAAAGAGGACCAGGAAAAATGTGAGCTCACTACATAACAGGGCAAGGGATCTGGTGACACAGGACATGGAAAAGGCCATGGTATGGGATGCCTTTGACTACCAGGAAAAACCAGCCTGCAGAAATCCCAGGCCCGTGAGACCTGGGACCTAGTGGAAAAGTCTGGAGCAAGGAGGGCTTAACCTTCATTGGGTTAGAGAGCATATTAAACAACCTGGAGATACCCAAAGCCCTGACACCTGATGGGACCCACCCACAACTGCTGAGGGAGCTGGACAATGTCACTGTGAGGCCACTCTCCATCCTGTTTCAAAGTCTGTGGCAATCAGGAGGGGTTTCTGAGGACTGGAAGGAAGCAAACATCACCCCTGTCTTCAAAAAGAGCCATAAGGTGCATGAAGAACTACAGGCTGGTCAGCCTCCCCTTGATCTCCAGGAAGAGGATGTGACATGTAATCCTGGAAATCATTCCCAAAGACATGAAGGACAAGAAAGTAACTAGGACCAACAAGGATTTATGAAAGGAAAATCATGCCTCATGACCTGAAAGCCATCTTCCATCAAATAACTAGTTCAGAGGATGAGGTACAAGCAGTGGTGTTCTTTATCTTGACTTTAACAAGGCTTTCAACACTGTCTCTGATAACATCCTCATAGGGAAACTGGTGTCATATGGACTAGATAAAAGTATGTGAGGTGGACTGAAAACGGATGGAACTGGGCTCAAAAAGTTGTGATCAGCAGTAGTTAGTTCAGCTGGAAACCAATCCCTAAAGGTGCAGGCCAGGGGCTGATGCAGAGCCAAGGCTGTTTAACATCTCCAGTAGCCACCTGGATGATGGGACAGTGTGTCTTCAGGCTGTCAGCACAAAACTGGGAGGGGTGTGCTGCCCTTCAGATGGTCCCTGGCAGGCTGGAGAAATGAGCTGGTGGGAACCTCACAAAGCTCGACACAAAAGTGCAAAGTCCTGAACCCCAGGAGGAATAACCCCATGCACCAGGACAAGCTGGAAAACAGCTCTGCAGAAAAGGAGCTGAGGTTTCTGGTGGGCAAGAAGTGGGACAGAATCCAGCAGAGTGCCCTTGCTGCACAGAAGGCCAAGAGCCTCCTGAGCTGGATTAAGCAGAGTGTTGCCAGCAGGTCAAGGGAGGCAATCCCTCCCCTCTGCTCAGCCCTGCTGAGAATATAAACACCCTGCCCAGGGCTGGGTCAAGCACTGGGCTCTCCTGCAAGAGAGGTCTGGTGTCACTGCAGCCAGTGAGTGCCACTGTGACTGAAGGCATTTGTCCTACAGGGAGACACGGGGAGCTGAGAGTGTCCAGCCTGGAGCAAAGAAGGCTCAGAGGGATCTCTTCAGTGTGTAAAAAGACCTGATGAGAGGAATAAAGAGGAGGGATCCAGGCTGTTCATAGCGGCATGCAGCAACAAGACGAGAGGCGATGGGTACTAAGTGAAATACTGGAATTTTCACTGAAACATAAGGAAAACCTGTTTACTGTGAGGGTGGTTGGACACTGACACAGGGTGCCCAGAGAGGCCAAAGAGTCTAACTTTGAAGGTATTGAAAACCCAGGCAGACACAGCCCTGAGCAACCTGCTCAGGCTGAGCTGCTCTGGCAGGGGCTGGACCAGGCAATCTCCCAAGGTACCTTCCTGGCTCAGCCAGTCCCCAGCCAAGTGTGTGATCAGAAATATTGCAGAGTGTGTCATGCCCAGGTGATTCTAAAATTGACAGCACACATTCTCCCTCGTTTTTCATCTTCTCCAATGTTTAGGCATCTAGGCTGGATTAGAAGTGGTCTCTTTTAACACTGTGGTATGGCACTAACTCTTCCTCCTGCTGATGCAGGCAGTTTCTGGATGTACAGTCGGTGCAAATACACCCAAAAGTACCCACAGGAGCTGGAAGGCAGGACTGAGCTAATAACCTGGACAGAGGGATGCCAACAGCCATGCTACAGTGAAACTGTCTCCACATAAACACACAGGAAAAGCCTTTGCAACGGGGAACCTCAGTGGCCTGAGTATTATGGTGAGTTCACCATCCTCAATATTGCTGCAAAGTGCTGCTTGCTTCTGCATGCTTGCCTCTGATTCCCTATTGACTCTTCACTGAAGCAGTAACTTCTAAACGTATGTGTGTGGGTATAAACACATCAACACTGACAGCAACAAGAGGCATAAGTAGCAGCAGTGTCACTGGTTAAATGAGTTTCCAAAGAGGATGACTGTCTTGCAGCAGTAACTGGAGTTAATGCAGCAGGGAAAAATTCACACACTTCAAGCAGGTATGTGTTTCTTGAGGCAAGCCTTACCTTCACAGAGGAATCATACCAATTGGAGGATTATTATCACTAAAATACAGAGGATAGAGAAGAAATAATTCAAACAATGTCATTGAAAAAGAAGGTGGTACTCATTTTTGACAGCCTTCCCTAAAGGTTTTTAGTTTGTCATACAATTTTACATAGGCATCTGATTTTTTCCTTTTTTTTTTTTTTTTAATCTATTGAATTTTTACTCCGGGAAATAAATGGGGGAAGGAACCACGTAACGGATCAGCCCCTTCTGATACCCTGTTAAAGAACAGTTTAGGATTAAAAAGAAATGGTGAGTTCAGTAGTATGAGGATGCTGTTTTCTTTGCATTTGCTGCTACAGAAGACTGTAGTGTGAAGACAGCACATTCTGTATTTCAACAGCACAACTGATGCTGCCAGTCCTCTAGGAAAGTATAGAGCATCTGCCAAGATACTGAAACACCAACATGCTTCAGAAGCCACTCCTTAATCTGTATAGTAGATAGTGATACCCATCTCTGCTGTCTCAGACAGGTAACTACCTTATTATGTCCTCTCCACATTGATATTTCAACATGTGGAAAGCCATTAAAGACCACAGAACTGTCATAATGCTTTAGGTGTATATGGAGGTTTCATAACTCTGTGTTGCTGTTGTTACAACATATTATTACAAAGATTCTCCTTATCAAAAATCAGGGCTTTCTGTGCTACTCAAGTGGCCCTCACATTTAAGGAGCCAGTGGCACTTAGGGTCTTCCCAAAATTTCTCATGTAATATTATTTACTGATCAGCCAAAACTTTCACAAAACTTTTGCTCAAGCAACATGAGACTAGCAGACTACCTAAGATGATTTTCAGAAGACCACAGTTTGGTGGCTGTAAGGCTTGTTAAGAACTGCATTAGTATTTGTAATAAAAAGAAGACTAGAATTGGTAGGTTGCAAAAATAGGAGGAATAGAACTGGTGAAGAGAATGGAGGGTACAGAGCACAAAGACTGCATTTTACATGTTCAGCTCTGTGCAACAATGCAGAAATAAGTCTTGGGTGAGATAACAGCATGAGCTAATTCCATTGAAGTTTGTGAGGAACTTCCAGCAAAGGAGGAGGTACTTTGTGAAAAGGCCAGAGGTGGCTGTGTGAGAAATAACTAATGAGACAGTGAAGACAAGTGCTGCTGACAGAGAGCAGTGAGGGCTGTGCTCAGTGGGACACTAACGCTGAGTCACTGCAGAGTCAATTGATCAGAAACTTTGAAGAGGACAATGAGTTTGCCTTTCATGCTGATGAACCAGAAAGCCAGAAGAGAGACATAGACATTATGTCAGCAAGGAAGATAATCCTCACAGTGCAATTCTGAATGAGCTTTCGGAGAACACAGTGGAAGTCGCAGGAGACACACAGAGAAGTTGGTAATGGCTGAGGTGTGAAGTGACAGGGGCACTGGGACAGTCAACAAGGCTGAATCTCTTAACTGACATTTAGGAAAAAACAAGATACTATAGGCAGGTTGTTCATGTACAGCTCCACAGAGACTGCAAGCAGTATTCAATTTAAAGACCTAAATGGCTGGAAGGGCAGTGAGGCATTTACAGTACAAAGAGGGAGAAAGAGAGGTTTGTGACAGAAAAAACCCAGGACCTGAATGTACTGTGCCAAGTATGAACTGTGGTAGATGCCCTCAAGGAGGTGGCAAAAAGGTACTGATTTTAACTGGTTGTTAATCACCACAGTAAGATATGAGTCAATGCCAAATTCCTGGATAGGAGACCTAGAGACAGGGCTCACAGCCACGAGGACTTCAGGGGATGCATTACAGATCCTGATTAAAAGCTGATTCACAAGAATCAGCTGCTTTAAGAGAAATAGCCAAGAATTAGAAGGCAAACTGGACAAAACACAAAAGCCGATACGAAATCTTGATTTTGGAAATGATGGAATGACTTGCATTGTCAGACAATACTGAGAGGTCAAGGGGGATTCAGGTGGAATTGGAGGGCTGAGATTTGGGCAGGAGGAAGGCACGCTCAGCTCGGGACAGCACTTTCTGTGACTTGCAGACATCCACAACTTTGTGCATTGTTGTGATGATCAGGAAGGAAAATGAGGCTGTGCCAGAAACAAGGCCATGGCAGTGGACAACACATTCCATTAACCTTGGAAAAAGAAGTGTAAATAGCGTTAAAGTGCATTGTTGATCATTAAAGGGGCAAGAGGCATTGTAAAGGATATTTAAATCTATGGATGAAAAAGGAATGCATAAACACCACTTAGAAATTAAATGCTATTTCATCATTACAATTAATCAATGAGAACTTGTTAGGATTAGGAAATCTTGTGTTCTTCTGAATAGAAAATCAGGATAAACTATTTACTAGAAAGTCTTTTACCAGAGTGTGAAGGCATAGAAGTCACTCCCCTCCTCTGTCTCTCATTCATGACTTGTTGGAATACCCACATACTCATCTATCACGTCTCTGATCCACTGTAGCCAGCAACCTGCTACAAGCCTTTGTTTAGAAGACACAAATTGTTGCTCCACCCTTGTGTGCTGTGACTCATGTTTAATTTTAGTTTGGCTCAGCTTCCTTCATTTTGTGGCCTATTAGATGAGTGGCAGATTTGTTTTTCTAACCTCAAAAAATACAGGACATGACTTTCCAAGGAATACTTTTTCACACTAGCCTGGCATTTCATTTCAGAGGCCAATCAAGAAGCCAAAAACCAATGAGTAACCCATCCTTTTCTCACTGCTTTGCTGAGATGACAACTGTGAATCAGAACAGTGTTATTATGGTAAGCTTTTGAAATTTTCCTTTGCAGCGTCTCTTCAAGTCCAGTGCTGAGTTTACTGAGTGTTCTGGACAGCCCTGTATCTTCTGGCACTGATTAATGAACAAAACTAAACTTCCACAGGAGGAGATCTTGAGGAAGGCATGATGTTCAGTGAGCTCAGTAAGAAAAAGAAGAGATAAGAGAGAAATTCTGGTGGTGTGCCACAGCACAGACAGGGGTGTTTCACAGCAGGAGCAGTGGAGAAACTGGGTGGTTTCATATGGCAGAGCAGGAGGGACATGGAGGAAAGAAACAGGAGAAAAATAGCCACAAGGAGAAGAGAAAACCAGAAAAAGGCAGGAGAAGAAAGACTTGGGCTGTCTTTACCCAGGTATTCAGGCAGTTGGCTTAAATTGACTCTACTACCATTCTCCTGAGGGTCTGGGCAAACATGCAGGAAACTGGACAGGAATCTGACTGATGCTGCTTACTTTTCAGCACATATCCCTGCAAAAAACCTAAAAACAAAAAGGGTGGAAAATGGGTGGAAGCAGGGAATACTTCAGCTGGCCTTGCTGCCAAAAACAGGATCATGAGATCATGGCATGGAGGCAAGATGAAGCAAAGGGACTGGATATAAAGGAACAGAAGGACTAGGAGCAAGAGATTAAACAAGTGGTGACATCAAGTTTGATGCAACTTCAGGCTGCTGAAAGGTCAGTCATATTCCCACCCCAAAAAACCTTACACCAAATCTAGCAGTGATATATATATAACTGAATATACAGACATTTCAGTGAGCTGATGAAGACAGGCTTTGATTTTTCTTTTTAATTTTGTTTTCTTCCTTTTTGTATCACCTCAGTGACTCATTTCACCTTGCAGCAGCCATGGGATCACCAGATCCAACACAAAGGAAACAGCAGGGATAGGGAATGTAGAACTACCCCTTTTCAATTAGGTTTTATGCCACTCAATAAGGGGGCAAAGACCAGTCAATAAAGATTTTAAATAGGACATTATAGTAAAGGTTGCACACTGAATGAAGTTGAAAGAAGACTGGGACAATAAGAAGAGATAACAGGTCACAAAATAGAGGAGTGGGTACAGGATAGGGGATACAGCAAATCATTCCTATCTATACCCATCTTCCAGAAGTGAAAGATAAAACAAACTAGGAAAGGTTACAGAACACAAAAACAAAAGATCTGTAAAAAACCAGACAGCAACAAGTAAAAGAAACTAGGAAAAAATCCACCACAATACAAATAAAAAGCAAGACAGAAGAGTTGGAGAAAATGCATGTGTTTATTAACTGCAGACAGAAATGCCTGAGGAACATGAAGATCTGCCAGAGTTCCTGGAAAAGCCACAGTCGCCTGACCTACCGAGGGGAAAAATATCCCCAAGCCCAGGCGAGAGCAGGAGGGAGTGAGCAGCGAGGGCAGACAAAAAAACATCAGGCTGATTTCAAAATGTTACTCTTTAATTTTCAGGGAGGCAGACCTACTTCACCTAGTCTAACATTCAAATTTTTTACAAACTATTCTCATTTCTTGAGTCTCTTTTAATATACAAACCTACACAGATACCTTCCTTTGGGCAGTGTCAATATTATTGGGGATCTCCCCTGGGGATCTCCACTGCAGTATCCTTGATAATGCCCAAGAAACCCCACCTGCCCGTGGACTCTTGTTTAACACTGTATTTTTCAGTAAAAATGCCTTTTAGCTTTAGAACTCCTAAATCTTCGATCAGGAAACTGGAACTAAGTATGTCTATAAAACACTGCCACAAGCTTTCATTTCCAACATTTTGGTATTTTGAGGTAAGATCCTGAGGAAGCTCAAGCCATGATTTTATGATAACAGGGTCCAGAGTACTCATTTTCATCCATGCATTACCCCTTCAGCTGCCTTCCCCCAGTGCTTATGGGGCTGCCCTGTGAACCACAGTGAATCAGCCAGAGGTAGAATTAACTCTCTTCCTTTAAATCAGCGATCCAGTCCCTTGTGCCACCTCACAAACACAGAGAGAAGACAGTGTGGGAACATGACCAAGCAGCTGGGGGAAGGTGAAGCAGTGGGAATTACTGAAACATGATCACTGCCAAAGCCTCCCTGTTAAGAAAATGCAACTCCGTAGGGAAAAAGAAACATAGAAAGACAGAACAGATTTGTTTCCTACTAAAATAATTTTCCAGTGTAAGTAAACTGTTAGCTAGAATTAGCTATGCACTGATAAACCAAGGGAGGAAATACAAATGTGTATGAATACGTATAAACCACACCATGGGCAGCAGCTACGATTGCACAATCTTGGTATTTGCTGGCTTTTTTCAGAAATTTGCGCCTGAAACATTAGTTCTCCTTCACTATTTTTACTGCAATGACCTCTATATTTTAGAGCAATATTTGACAAGAAAAGCAGCTCAGTTTCTGAGAGCCATACTGTCTCCCACATGTCATTTATTAACAAGATTCATGACTTTTTTGCCCTTGGATTTCACAGCAGCTGCTGCTGCACTGTGGCGATGAGCTGTTGAGACTCAATAGACATCAGATTCTGGAGGGGAAAATACTTCAATAATTATAGATTTTATAAAGCTCTACCATCATTTGTCCAGTCTCTGCTTTCTGTTTCTAAATCTTCCACCCGGGGGCTGATGTGCCTTTTTCTGTCTTAATATTTCTTCTGCAGTGAAGTCAAGGTGCCGCTTCTTTGCTACCCTTCATATACATCAAAAAAGCAGATGATGAGGGGAGAAGGAAATGCAGCCCCTCTCCCAGATCCAGTTCTCAGCTTGCGGCAGAAACAATTTGAGGAAGATTCCAACGAGCTCTGTGATGAAATACACTCCATCATCCTCCAACACAAGCAAATCTAACGTCAACTTGCTGCCTAAGAGCAGTGAAGGATGGCACTCCAGCACAGTGCGGGACTTCTTTTTTTCAGAAAATCACAGTAGCACAGAATGGCCTGGGCTGGAAGGGACCTTAAAGATATTCTAGTTCCAACCATGGCAGGGACACCTTCCACTAGACCAGGTTGCTCAGAGCCCCATCCAACCTGGCCTTGGACACTTCCAGGGATGGCGCAGCCACAGCTTCTCTGGACAACCTGTGCCAGTACCTCACCACTCTCACAGTCAAGAATTTTTTCTAATATCTACTCTAAACCTACTCTCTGTCAGTTTTAAGCCATTCCCCCTTATTCTGTCACTCCAGGCCCTTGTAAAATGTCTCTCTCCGTCTTTCCTGTAGGGTCCCTTCAGGTACTGGAAGACCACAATTAGGCCACACCAAAGCCTTCTGTTTTCCAGCCTGAACAATCCCAATTCTCTCATGTGTACAACCTGATCACAGAAACATAGAATGGGCTGGGTTGGAAGAGACCTCAAAGATCATCTCATTCCAACCCTCCTTCCATGGGCAGGGACACCTTCCTCTAGACCAGGTTGCTCAGAGCCCCATCCAACCTGGCCTTGGACACTTCCAGGGATGGGGCAGCCACAGCTTCTCTGGGAAACCTCTGCCAGGGCCTCACCACCCTCACAGGGAAGAATTTTTTCCTAATATCTAATCTAAACCTACTCTCCNGCAGGTGGGGTCTCAGCAGAGGGGCAGAGGGGCAGAATCCCCTCCCTGCCCTGCTGCCCACGGGGCTTTGGGTGCAGCCCAGCACACAGGGGGTTTCTGGGCTCCCAGAGCACACGGCCGGGGCGTGTCCAGCCTCTCACCCACCAGCACCCCCAAATCCTTCTCCCAGGGCTGCTCTGGATCTGTTCATCAGCTGGATTCATGCCAGGGGTTGCCCTGACCCAGGTGCAGCACCTTGGACTTGGTCTTGTCAAACATCTTAGATTCCCATGGGCCACCTCTTGAGCTTGTTCAGATCCCTCTGGATGGCACCCCATGCATTTTGTCTTTTTTTTTGGTAGAATCAAAGAAAACACCCCAAGAAAACACAGTTAAAGAAACAATCAAAACTGCGGATATGTGTTTCAACACAGGAGCTTCTGGAAGATTACGTAGCTCTCCCATAAATAATCCCACTTTGACATGTAGGAACGTGCTGTACGCAATTTCCGTCAATTGTGGAAATCCCCCAGACGATACAATCGACCTCTTCCCGGTGGTGCCAACCGAGAGAAAAAGAGGCAACAAGCAAAAACTGATACCCAGGAAGTTCCACCTAAACTTGAGGAAAAACTTCACTGTGCAAGTGAACACACACTGGAACAGGTTGCCCAGAGAGGGCGTGGAGTCTCCCTCACTGGAGATATTCCAGAGCCCTCTGGATGCAATCCTGTGCCGTGTGCTCTGGGATGACCCCGCTTAGGCAGGGAGGTGTGACCAGACGACCCACTGTGCTCCCTTCCAACCGCACCCAGAATCTCTGATTCTGCCACCGGTTGTGGCTTCACCTGGCCGGGTTTTAACACCAGCTCCTGAACGGAATCGACATTCCATCACGGTACGCTTTTCTTTAGCCCTCACCTCTAACAAAACCTAGCCGCCCGAGCTGCCGGGCTGGCTCTGCGCTGGGTATCCCTGCTCTCCCGTGTTGCCGGGCTGGCTCTGCGCTGGGTATCCCTGCTCTCCGCAGCTGCCGGGCTGGCTCTGCGCTGGGTATCCCTGCTC
>VZRO01006790.1:171701-212494 GCA_013397915.1 Daphoenositta chrysoptera
CGGGGCCGGGGCCGGGATTCGGGATCGGGATCGGGGTAGGAGTAGGGAATGGAGCAGGACCGGGGATATCGCGGTGCTGGCGGTGACGGGGCGTCTGCGCCGCTGGCGCGCGGAGGGAGGGAGGGATGGAGGGGCAGCGATGAAGGAGCCGGTGATGGAGTTGCGAGGGAGCAGGACGGGATGGGACGGGGCAGCCTCCGGGCGCGGGAAGGGGGAAGTCTCGGTCCGTGCCGGCCCCGCTGTGCGGCCTGGCCTCAGTTTCTCGAAAGGGAAAACTTTCCCGGGACGCTCCCGCCCTCGTTCCGCCCCTGCCCTGCCCCTCCGCGGGCGCGGAGCTGCGGCCGGGTGGCTGCCGGAGTAACTCTGCCGTCCCTTGTCGCCGCCGTCCCCCTCCCCAGGGCACTATGAACGAGGAGCAGTTCGTGAGCATCGACTTGGACGATGACAACATCTGCAGCGTCTGCAAGCTGGGCACCGAGAAGGAAACGCTCTCCTTCTGCCACGTCTGCTTCGAGCTGAACATCGAAGGTAAGGTGGGAGCAGGAGCCGTCCTGGGCGGCCCGGGCCGGGCTGAACGCAGAGCCGGCTCCTCTGAAAGCTTCATCGAGTCGCAGGTTTGGAAACGTGTAGCTGCAGAAAGTTTTAAACCAGTTTGTTTTCTAGCTCGCTTCGGGTAAAGGTGGGTGCTGCTCCTCCGGATGGGAAGGTGAGCCCCCCCTTCCAGAGCCCCTGAAATGCCCTGGGGTTTATTCCATCTGCTGGCATCAGACTGCTCTGATGTTGAACTCAGAATCTGAATCATGTTCGGCCTTTATTCAGAGGGTTTGCTCATTAGAGGGGGTCTATGTATAAAGCAAGCTTAAACTGCAAATTTTAAAGTGCAATATTTGGCGTTTTTGGAAGCAGATCGCTTTGCTTTCACTAGAAGTACTCGGGATTATTCCTTTTTGTTTTCGTAAAATGTTGGGATGTGTGGTATGATAAAATGAGATTCATTATCAAAGCTTCCTAAAGTCTGCAAACTATAAAGTAGGAATTTTGGCCATCTTTTAAAAGACTAATCTTGTAAAACCATTTTGGCCTCCAGAATAGTATTTTTAAAAGTTTAAACCCATTTTGGTAAAGAATTTACCCATCTGGTTGCTTTTCTTCATGCATGAATGAGCAGTAGATTGTCCCTTTTTTAAGTCAAATTGCTTGGCTTTGAAGCAACAAAGTAACTTCTTCCACTTACATAGAGTGGTCTTTGCCAATTATGTGTGGATATGACTATCTAGGGTAATTTATGGCTATTGAATATGAAGATCTCAACACTTTTATATGATTAGTCCTATTTCTTGATAACAGATAGTAGACTTTTGTCTACTTTTGTTGCTAGTAGAGGCAGTGTATGTTAATCTGAACGATACTTTGGTATTTCAGTAGTAATTGCCATGTTTAATGCTTTTGT
Source organism: Daphoenositta chrysoptera (assembly GCA_013397915.1). Lineage (NCBI taxonomy): Eukaryota > Metazoa > Chordata > Aves > Passeriformes > Daphoenositta > Daphoenositta chrysoptera. Next base: position 173,152 of record VZRO01006790.1, read on the forward strand.
TTAGAAGAGATATGCCTGTGTACTTTCACTTTTTGTTAAAACTCAAGAGCAGCTGTCTAATCTAAGACAACCTGTTAGTCTGTTTGAGTTTTCCTAGTGCTTTTAGACTTCTCAATATGGAGAGAGGGTGTTTCTCTCTCTAGGCTTTAAAAACATACCGACACAATAAGAATTAAGTACTTCCATTACATTACTAATCTAGTTTTGTTTGGAAAGTGTTGAAACTGATAGAACACATTAAAAAATTGCTGGATGGTTCCTGTGCTCTGTTGTTTGAGATAAGGTGTGGATTTGTCAAAGCTGCTTGTTATGGCTGTGACTTTACAAAATGATCATGTGTTTTAAGTGGAATAGCTTTCTTTTTTTTGGCTCTAAATAGCCTTGATAGTAGGAAAGACTTAATCTGTGCAAAGCAGACTAGTTTGCATAATCTTCTAAATTTTCAGTTGATTTTAAAAGTGGGCTGCTTGGAATAGCATAGTGATGAAAGCTCCCCTGAAGTTACATGAACCATTGCAATTCTTTTATTTTGCATAATAAAAGTATACATATCTTTGATCATTGTAGCGTCAAAGTGCCTCAATTTCTGATATTCTGTCTTTTGTGTGCTACGTTACTACTCATAGGGAGGGGAAGCTTAAAGGTGGCACAGGCTGTGTCAGTGACTTTTTATGAAGAGTCATTATAAGACTTTTTAGCTTAAGTGCTGCATGAGTCAGCTCTTTACCATACCTGTGGTCATGCTCATCCTACTTGTGACATATCTCTACATTCCTGGGTTTTTTTGTGACAAAGACTGATTTTTATACATCTAAAATAAGTCTTTTGGCAGCCCTGGGTGCAGCATGAATTGGATAATTCACTAAAGCACCATGTTAATACTGGATGTTTCCATACTGACCTCCTGGTTATGTTTTAATGCAGTTCAGATGCATTGTAACTTGTTGAACAGAATCAGCTGCAAGTTGCATCAACTCTTGTAGATGTGTTATCCCACACTTACAAATAAGTGTCGATCTCGCTGATAGCTTGTCTTTTTATTTAGCATCATATTTAAAACTGTCAGCAATTAAAACCCGTGCATATATTAAGTATTTCAGGAAGTGAACTAGGCAATTCTAAAACGATATTCATGCAACAGCTAGGACAGGCTTGCTCATTTTTGGTGTTGATGTGCATGTGGAACTGCTCCCTCACAGAAGCAGGAAATAGCTGCTGTTGGAGAGCAGGCAGGCTATTAGTCACAGCTCAGCATCTTGCAGGATGCTTGAGTACTCCCACTGTTTGCAGCACCCTGTTAACTTCCATGTGGTAAGTGCTGTCTGACTTAATTGGAATGTATGGCACCTCTTCCATCTTTCCTGACCCTGCAGTCTGCACCAGGAGCTGGGTCAGGATAGAAAGGAGCATTACAGATGGATGTGCAAGGGCAACCAGTGGGCTTGGCAATCTTGGGTTTGCAGTTGGACTCAATGTTCTTAAAAGGTCTTTTCCGACCTAAATACTTCTGATTTGTGAGTCTAGGTATGAAATTCTGGAAGTAGGTTTCCCAATTTTCTTTTTTTTTTTTTTAGCAGGGCGTCATATTCTAATGCTTTAACAAAACTGATGAGGACAATTCTGTTTCCCCTCATGCCAGCAGCATCTGACTGCTTAAAGCTGGACATGGCAAATCCATCTGCTGGGAACTGATGCAGCTGAACCCACCTTGAAACAGACTTTCTCAAGTGTGTATGAACAAAACACTACAGAAATATAATTTACTTAGCTGCACTTAATACAGTGTAATCTAGTGATGGTGCATCTTTGCATCTCCTGGCATCTGTGAGTTCAGCAGCTGTACAGGTTTGCCTGTGTCTCAATGGTGATGTTGATTGACTTGGGTCAGTAAGAGGAGGAATTAGAAATGGGTGACTTGGAGGCCATCCCCATCTGTAATAATGACTTCTGTCTGGATTAATGTTGTGGCCTGGCTCAGCCCTTACTTTCCTGACACTGGGGTGTTTATTTGTAACCTTTACTATGTTTGGACAGTAGCTTGGTAAACAGTACATAATTGGGGTTGGGGGGGAATTTAGTTTCTTTTAGAGTTCTTTATTGGAGAATATTGCTATACAGAAAGCTTAATCTGTGGTCTGTCTTGATTAAATAACTGTTGAATTTCTGAATAAGGAAGTCAGTTACTGTGTCATAAAACCTTTGTGTTTTGTCAGATATCACGTCTCCATCATGATTTTTCTAATAGTAGATTTTTAGTCTTCTAGTGAAATAAAATGAGCTCAGCCTAAACTGTGATTATGCTTCTTTGCTAAGTTCAGTTAATTCACAGAAACTGCTGGTTTGAGTGTAATTGGGAGATCAGCTGTGGTGTCTGTCCCAGAATTTATTCAGGAGTGGTATATATGGATTATAGGATCTGTTTCTCTGAAGCTGACTGAAAGAGTGCTAGCCAGGGGAGAAGAAAAGAGTACATGGGCATTGGAATAACTAAAGCCAATATGCAGGTTTAAACTTAACCTTATTAAATGTCATCAACCTTTCTTGAACAAGGCAAGAGCAACATGCTCAGCAGAGTTTAGTAGTTCTGTTCTTCAGTCTAAAAGGGGTGGGAGCAATGTTTCCATTTCTCTGGAATGGACAGGATTTTTTTTCCTGTTGCACTGGCTCATCCAGCTCACTTAGTTAGAGGATTCACACTCAGGGAAGCTGAGTGGACTAAGCTACACATAAATACTTGTGTTGCCAAACTAGCTTGTGTGTCTGAAGGATCGGATCGTTGTCAGGTGATGTTAATGTGCTTCTCAAAGTTTAAAATATGCAAAGTACTTACATGTGAAATACTAAACATTTTGAGAAATGAAGCTGATTTTGGACAGTGTTTGTAAAGTTCTAGATGGGGTTTAGAATATCCTGGTGGGATGGATCTGCTGGAGTTTGATGTTGGCTTTTGTTTGCTTTGTGAAGTTGAAGTGAACATCAGAGATCGTGCATTGTTTGTTTTTCTCAGTAGGTGTCACAGTAGTAATCAGTGGATTGAAACAGGAAATGTTTTCAATTCATATGTGACTGGTTTGCATAAGCCAGGAAATCACGTGTTGTGTGTTAGTTGAAACAAAGTTCTTCTTTTTAATTTCATTAGAATATGAGAAAATGATTAACTGAACTCTGCTAGCAGAGATGGAGTACTAACAACAGATCTGCAGTGATACCTCGAGGGTGAGGAGGATGCATGAACACTCAAAAATACAGGCGTGTATGTGTAAAAAAACTGACTGTTTATGTATACATCAACAAAACAAAATCCTCTGCCTGAATATGGTGTTTTGAAGCTCCAGTTGTAGGATTTCCAAACTGTGGATGCTCCATCCCTAAAAGTGTTTTAAGGATGGGTTGGATGGAGCTCTGAGCAACCTGGTCTGGTGGAAGGTGTCCCTGCCCAGGGCAGGAGGTTGGAATGAGATCATCTTTAAGGTCCTTTCCAATCCAAACCAGTCTGTGGCTCTGTATCCCGTACCTAACCCCTCACCCAGCAGCAGTCCTGCCTGTGGTGCTGCTTAGAGGTGTTCAGGTTTCTTCCCATGGGAAGGCATTGCACACAGCAATGTGTCTGGGATCCTCTGGACACCTGTGGAAATCCCAGCTTCAAGATCTTAATACTCAAATGTTTTTGTTAAAACATCAAACTTGGAAGTATGCAATAATTATGACTTACCTTTCTTTACATTTCTTTTCATAGTGTATCTGTCTTAACTGGGTTTATGCTGATATTTCTTAATGCAGAATTACTTAAAACCTTGAAGTTTCCTCACATTCAAGGGTTGCAATGGAGACGAACAGTAACAGAAGTGGAAAATCTGATTGTTTGAGATGATTTTTTACTCTTTTGCTCATCTGGTGCTGCTAACTACAATAGCATCTTGGAGAACGCTGGCTGACAAGCAAACTGGCTCACTTCCATCTCTGTTTAGAGCTGATCAGCTGAATAGTTCAATAGACAGTTCCCATCCCAGGTCTCGTAATTTAAGAGACAGTGTAAGTACTGGGCATCCATTCCCCTGATTTATGTTGAGATAGTTATGTTTCCATGGTCCTTTAAAGTGCTGATAGACTCAGCTTTTGAGGCAATTTCAGCATCAGGTTAGTGCATCTCAGTCTCCAGGCTGAGCAAGGATGTTATAAATAAGCCTGTCTTACCACATAGCTTTTTTCCTGTTAAGGTCTATAAAATCTTGTATAATATCCTCATTCTGTGTTCACTTAAAATTAAAAAAAAAAAAAAAGGAGGGGGTGGGTTTAGTTGTTGCACCCTGTAAGCACTTGAATTTCACTTTTTTCCTTTTTACACCCTACAGAAGAATATCTCACTGAAATAAAATGTGATGTAAGGTGTAGTTGAAAGAATTGGAAATTGCTGTGTAATTTAATTCTGTTCCAAAGTATTACACAACCTTATTTTTTCAGTGTTAATGAAATGATAAACAGTAAAATAGATTATTCTGGCAATAAAAGCTAAAAATTTCCATCGTTGCCCTTTAGACTAGACAGATGAAAACTTGTTTGAAGGTAGCATTTGCAGGCCAGGGATATGACTCATTTCTGCAAACTTGAATGGACATGTGAAATTAGCTGCAGTTTCCACTAAAGCTCTTAACTACAAATTCAAGTCTGAACATGATTGGAGATGCTGTTCTTAACTCTGAATGCTAAATGAGTACCACTGAGCAATGTCAAGCTGTGGGTCTGGTTCAGTAAGTGCATTTTTGCATTCTTAATGTGTCAATTTGGGAGGTTTGTCCATGCAAACAAGATAATTGAGTATTTCTGTTACCTGGCATCATCCAGACTACAGAAATACTGGCTCATGACTTCCACTGTCCTCTAGGTCTGTTCAACTGATTTTTGTTACAAAGATGTGACATAGTATTTTCTCTAGTAAAGTTTTCATCAGAATGCATTGCTTTGTTTAATACAGTAGCAAACTCTTCTTAGTGAAGTAATTTATAAGGAACGTGATATTTGAAAATGTATTTAAAGGGCCAGCAGGATCTCTGTTCACTCTGTTCAGTCTTATATAGGATGTGTTTGCTCTGTGCTACAATACAAATGAGCTGATAGAAATGAAGTGGGAGGTGATTCTGTGATTCTGTGATGTATGGAAAGTACTGGCATTATCATATGAAAGCAAGGAGAGAACTTTAATTTATGAACAAGATAATATCTAGTCCTTACAAAGTGTCTGGTTTTAGAAGTTAATGAATGGCACTGGCATTTTCCTTCTAGCCAGTCTAATAAATCATGAGATTTAGCTCTCAAATGAGATTGCATGTAAACCCTTAAAAATAGCAGTTGGCTTTACATCTTGTCAGGCAGATGTACTGGAGATACACATCTCTAATGATCCTGCTTTTCAGTGTTGGCAGAATTGTATAGCTGAAGAATATCAGTCTTCCCCACCCTTGTCATTTAGACGTGTGGATCACTTGTTTTAGGTTATCATGGGCTGCTTTTGTTTCATGTATTTTGAACATATAGATTCTTGGGATCTGCTTTTCTGGGAACCCCCCCTCTTTCAGCACCCTTGGTAAACAGCCTGTGCAGCAGTGGCTTAAAATAGATGGGCATGAACATTTAATGTCGTGTGAAGCATTTCTGTCTGCTGCAGGTCCTGGCCCTGCACACTGGGTGAACCCCCCTGGAGCTCCTCCCAGCGCTGTGTTCCTCCTGGAGGCTCGCAGGTGGCCGGGAGCTGTTCCATGGGCTGGCTGAACATCCCTGTTTACGGAGTGCTCCTGAGGTGGACAGCTGAGGGGAGCAGCAGCTGCAACATTTCGGAACACACAGTGAAGACCAGGGCTCTTACAGAGGGCAGGCACAGGCAAGGGCTCTTGCTTACGCTAGGATTAAAGTATCTGTCTTTTATGACTTACTTTTACATTCCTTTTCATAGTGTATCTGTCTTTAACTGGGTTTATGCTGGTATTTCTTAATGCAGAATTACTTAAAACCTTGAAATTTCCTCACATTCGAGGGTTGTAACGGAGACAAACAGTAACAGAAGTGGAAAATTAGGATTAAAGGGGAAGAGCTAGGGTTAAAGGGGAAGAGCAGAGGTGTCTGTCTCAAATCTCACAGGAGTTCACTATTTCAGATGAGGTGAATTGTGCCTGGGAAGCATCTCTTCACTGGCTGTGAAGGCAGGTCTCACAGCTAACTCAAACTGGAGACAGAAGAGATGGTCAGGTATAAATCTTAACCATAAGTATTTGTAAAGTCTTTAAAGGGGCTTTAAGTGACTAAGGGCGTAGTTCAAACCTGTTATTGACTATTCACTATTTGTGTCTAGAACTATCCTTGTTCATCTTAGATTCAGGAGGAATTTTCCACTTCAGCTGCTATTCACCATTGCAAATACCAATTTGTTTCCAGCATTACATTAGAAATTTCTAAGAAGGGAATGCAGGCTTTCTTTAATGTTATTTCCAACTGATCGAGCTGAAAGACCAAATAAGAAGTTTGGTTTGTTTTTTTTTTTATAAAAAAGAATAGCAAACAAATGAAAAAGCCCACTGTTGAAGATAAACAAGCAAGCTAATGATCACTGATTTATTTTTTCTATGGAAACATTTGCGAAGGGATGTGGAATAATCTTGGTATTCAAGAACATTCATTTTGAAATGGACTTGTTGATTACTATTATAATCTCAAAATGAGACAACTATTCTAGCCAGCTTTATATAAACATGAGCAAACATTTCAATTTAGTTCTGTATCTTTATAATGAAGAAGAGTTAGACATATTTCTCAGTGAATCAGTTGCAAAGGCAGAAATAAAGTCTTTGTAGGTTTCTTACCCTCAAAAAAACCAGAAAGCAAAAAACTTTAATATGATGGAAACTCATTTACTTTCAAGTTCAAATGCCTTTAAAATGGGGTAGAATTTGTTGAGATGTGATTGCACACCTGGTTATGTGGTAAATATTCTCCCTGTTCTCCGCTGCTTTACAGTTATGAATAAATGGAAGTTACAAAAACATGTATTAAACTGCCAGATTGCTGGTCATGCGTTTACAAAATGACTTTGTAGGAGTGGATTAGGAGTCATGTTGACTGCCTGCTTTGCATAGCTTACAAATTGAAATAGGATTTGGTTGAGTTTTTTTTGCCTAAACATTAGGCACTTGTGTAGGAAGTCCTGTTCTTGAAGTCAGTATACAAAGATATTGTTGAGTGAAGTGATATGTTCATATTTCATCTAGGACACGTGAGTTACTAGAATCAGAAACAAATTATATATTGTAAGCACTTACATTGTTTTATGATTTGTCTGGAGGTTTGGCATCAGCCTGTGAATCATGGGCACTTGAGGAATGATCTCTGGCATGAGCTTGTTTCCTAATAGCGTCTGTGCTGTCTTAAGTTTGTTAGATATGGTCCTCTAGATATTAGTGAATTTTGTGGGATTTTTTTTCCCTACATATTAAACTTTTCTACTCTGGCTGGTTGTGGCCTTTTTGTTGCTTTTTGAGGGTTTTATTCCTTCTCTGAAAACATAAATGTGAAGCCTAGGACATACTTGGGCATATCTGCAATCCTGTTCTTGGAAAGTAAGACAAAGAGCAATGTACACACACCTGCAAATGTGGGGCAGGGGGGGACAGGGAAAGTTGATGGTTTTATGATTTCAGACTTGAAGAACCAGACAAAAAGTAAGAAAGATTGAGGTTGATATTGGAAAACAGAAATGTGGGGACGGAACTGAAACCCTGTGGGAGTCCCCGACACTCACAATAGCTGTTAATCAAAATTACAATATTGCTTCTTTTTTCGTACAGAAATCTTGCCATGCTTTATTCATCTCTTTGTGTAGCGTTGAATAAAGTAACGTGTGTTCTAAAACTGCATCATCTTTATGTGTCACTTGGTCCATGCCAGCTCACCAGATTGTAGCTTTTTCTGCAGTTGTGATGAAGGGAAAAATATGAAGTAATCTGAGTGGAGTATGAAGTCTTCCCGACAAGAAATGGACATCTTTTCTGCCTCATAAAGCTGATGGTATTGCCCATAACAATAGGGTTTGTTCCAAAGAACTGTACCCTTACCTGCTGTAATTCTGGTGTGTGATTGCTGGTTTGTGCTGGCACAGCAGCTGCTGTCCCTGCTCAGCACTTCCAGAAGAGCATGGCTGATGTAGGAAGGTACTAATTGTCACCTTAGGACGAAAGAGAGATTGATGGTTGTTTTAGTTTTGTGTGTTCGTTACAGTAGAAATCCAAGGCAATTACGAGAAAGCTGAAGCAGGTTTGTTAGCAGTTCTGTACAAAAGTGGTTTGCTTTTGCACGTTAGCAGTTTTGCTTTTGCACATTTTCAGTTCCTTTGTTCAAGATTCTTTAGATAAGACCCCTTTTGGGTTTTTTTTAGTGGAGTAAGAGAAAGGGGTAGGATGTAAATTCTGGTCTTGTGTACTTGAAGTGTTTCGCAATAACCCACCCTGTGCTCAGAAATAGGGACATTGTGGCTGATATGTGGCATATAAATAGCAAAGCTTAAACTCTTGAAGTACCGTGGTTTCTTTCTTCTGTAATAATTGCTCATTTCAGGCACTCTGAGTTCAGATAAAACAGATTTCTTTGAGCAGCATGCCTCTCGAATGGAGAAGTTAGCAATGTTCAGAACTCTTACAAGGTAAATTCATCAGAAGGAAAGACTTAAATAACCTTGAGCTTAAGACTTGGACGTAATTGAGTTGGGGCTTCATAAAGTCATGGTGTACTTGTTATTTTTTTGTGTAACAGTTTGTGTGTTGGCTGTTTTGTGTGTTCTCATGCTTCTCTCCTACTGGACAAGTAATATTTATTCTCATTGAAATAATGAAGCAGCCTCAAAGGAATTTCTGTAAGTGATACTGTCAGTATTCTGTCATTTGTTGTGCAGGTGTGCTTGTTAGGTGGGTTCCTGAGCACTACTCTATGGAAAATTGTGGAAAACACGTTTTTCAGCCCATTGATTGTTTTCTGTAAATAAAAGAAAGGACTACAAGCAGCACCAAAGTAGAATGTTGAAGAATCACTTGGGTAAAGCAAATAACATTGAACAAATCACTCTGGTTTTCTAGGGTTTGTAGTGTTGTGAATATATTTGCCTTATAATTTCAGTTGACAGTGTTTGCTTTCCCTTGATGGCTTAAAGATTTAAGGTTTCCATTATGCTAGTTGAGTGAAGCAGGCTTGCTCTATTTAAATAGTGCTGATAAGTCATGAAAACAAATTACTTGTCTTTCCTTGTTTTCACTAGAAATTGTTGGGGTTTTTTAAGTCTCTGTAAAGATAGAGAGGGAAAATAGCATTGCAAGTAGGCAGCAGATCATGCAGAGCTTAAGAAAAGTTGGTGAATATCTGTTTGCTGAAAGAGGTATAAAAGTATTTTGAGGAGTGGAGCAAGACTCTGCTCACTGAAAGGGGGCACAGAGTGTACTTTACTCCAGAACTTCCTTCTGGAAAGGTGCCTCTGGTTAGTATGTGAGTTTTGTTTCTTCTGATAGTTACCTCATGAACAGAAGGAACATCTGTTTTCATGACTTTACCTTTTTTTCCCCTGCTGCTAAGAACAAAATAAATTCCGTTTCTATTTTCTTTTATTTTCCACTTTTTTAGACATTTTCCCCATAAATTGTGTGCACTGTCAGAAACTGAGCCGGAAAAGAATGTGCTTAAATTTCAGTGCTGCCCAAAGAGTGGAAAATCAACAATTTATAATGGCTACTCTTGATGTTTGAACCCCCCAATTGCAAACAGCAGTTACCAGCAAGTGAGATAATCAAAATTAAGTGCTTGGATTTATTTTCACCAGTTTCATGTTAAGAATTTTACCTTTTCAGATTAGTTTTGAGAGTACTGTGGGATTTTATCTCATTCAGTAAGTTAAAAAACATCGTATCATTTGTTAATCATTTTGGATGGGGGGATTACACTTTACCACAAGAATTTAAGAGGGTAAATCAGATAGAACTGAGAATTGTTGTAACTTGTAGCTGTCTGCTAATTGTCTGTTGATGTCTCTATTACCAGATTTTGTTACCTGTTGCATTTCATGTTTTTTGTTTTATTTTAATCACTTTTAATGTGCTTAAAGGTAAGACTGCTGCAGCTTGGTTCAAGGTTCCTGGATTCAGAGATCCAATTACATCCTTTTTCGGTTTAAATACTTTGGCATTGAGCACTTTCAATCACTGTTTCATTTTATTGTTATTTTCACTGACAAACTTGTTAGACAGGATTGTTTTTCATTGTATTGGGAACCTCCCAAGTAGTATATGGGGTGTTGACATAAATGACAAACTGTTAATTACTCTGGACTCGTATTCTGAATCTGCTGTGTAGGTGAATCTGAAGAAAAAGAAATATCCACTGAAGTTGCAGAAAGTAATTTTGTACTGGGGCACTATTAACTTTCTGGAATAGTCATTTCTCATACCATCTGTGTTCACTCACCAACTGCAGATCTTCACAGATTGTGTTCCTTTTTAACCTGTCAATCACTAGCAGTTACTTAGAGGTTTAAGTTACCTGCTGTAGCTATTTGAACAGTCTTTGAGGGAGGATGAGCAAAGAGGAGAATAAACATCCATCTTGTGTGATGTCATGGTTTAACCTCAGTGGGATGGGGAGAGAATCTCAGCTCGTGGGTTGAGACAAAGAGAGTTTCAGAGGGAGAGCAAAAGCTGCCCGTAGAAGCAAAGCAAAATAAGGAATTCATTCACTGCTTCCCGTGGTTGGGCAGGTGTTCGGCCATCCCCAGCAGAGCAGGGCCCTGTCACACGTATCTGTGACTTGGGCCATCACTCCAAACATTCCTCCCTTCCACCTTCTTGCCCCAGCTTTATACACTGAGCATGATGCCATATGGTGTGGAATATCCCTCGGGTCAGCTGGGATCAGCTGCTCCAGCTGTGTCCTTCCCCAGCTCCTTGCCTGCCCCCCACCCACTCGCTGTCGGGCTGGTGGGAGAGGCAGAAAGGGCCTTGACTGTGTGTGAGCCCTGCTCAGTGATAATGAAAATGCTCCAGCACAAATCCAAAACACAGCACCATATTAGACTGTGATAAAAATTAACTCCATCCCACCCAAACCCAGCACACCTCAAATGAATTTCAGGACAGTTTAATGTCGGCCAGCATCGACAGTATTAGAGCTTGCTTCTCTAGCTAAGCTGCAGGCTTGGACCAGTGCAAAATAATTAAGTGTGACTAAAATCTGAGTTACGTTTGACCACTTGAATGAGACAAGCCTGCACCCTGCAGTATTTGAGCAGATGGCTCATAACATTATGCATAGAAAATGGGAGCTTGTATGAGTGCTGTCAAAATGCACTTCGGGATCGTTCTATAGAACTTGCTGATACACATTTGGGTTTATTTTACTTCTGCAGCTTATACACTTGTGTGTAGGGGTGATGCAATGTGTGTGGAGTTGTCAGTTTGCTTCATCTCTGTTACAATCCAAGAGGCACATGCTGAAGTCCTGCACTACAGATTATGGTGTGCAAAACGTTTTGCATGCCAAGGACTCGAGCCTGAGGGAAACTTCACAAATTTTGGACTGTGAGGTACCCTTGTTTGCATCAGTGATAAGACTGTTAGCAGGAAAGCATCACTAAAGTTTTCTTCCCTAAAGTTTCTTCACAACTTCATCACTAAAGTTGTTTTCTTGGTTGCTTGTGAGTAAAGATTTTTAAAAGTTAGCGGTAAGTGAACTTCTTTCTGTTGTGTCTTTACAGGAGTACCAAAGTCGGATCTTCTACATACAAGATCTTTAAGGGGGCACAGAGACTGCTTTGAAAAATTCCACTTAATAGCAAATCAGGACTGTCCACGATCAAAGCTCTCTAAAAGTCCTTATGCAGAAGTAAAAAATATCTTGAGCAAAAAAATTAACTGGATCATACAGTATGCACAGAACAAGGATTTAGACTCTGATTCTGAAAGCTCAAAACCACCCCAACACCAGCTTTTTAGCTTCAGACATCAGACTGATAGAAAATTACTCCCACAGTTTGACTCCCCAGTACCTAGATACTCTGCAAAATGGATAGATGGGAAATCTGGAGGCATCTCAAGCTGCTCACAGACTCTGCTGGAACCAAGAGAATCCACTGATTTCAGACTTGGTACTACCTTCTGCTGCAGCAGCGTTTTGTGGTCCAGCCACAAGCAGGTCCAGAAAGCTGATAAAGCTGAAGGTGATTCACTTGCCAGTGTTCATAGGAGACATCCTCAACACAGCAGAGAGGAATGTGAGTATACATCTATTTACACACAGCCTAGCAAGCAAGGGCATTCTTTCAAATACCTATTGACCACTTCATGTCCCCACAGGGCATTAATGCTCATCCTGAAGTCCAGTGTGTAAAATCTCTGGGTAAAAAGGAGCTACCTGGCTGAGCAAATAGGGTGGTTTGTCTGGTGGGTTTTTGGGTGTTTTTAATTTTATTCTTAGCTGTAGCCCAGTGTGATACAGGACATGCCTCATTTATTCAAAAGAAAAGTAATTTCAATGTCTCATTCATGGAAGTTGCACAGCCCTGTCGGTGGAGGTGGAGTTTACTCAGATCCTGCAAATCTCTCTGTTACTGAGCTTGTACAGTGCCCTGAGTTACATTTTACAGACAGCTGCCTGAAGCAACAGGGGAAATTAGATGTCATGTAGCAGAGCAAACGTGAAACAATCTTAATAATAGCAGACTTTCCTTGTGCATTTTACTGGATTTGTTTTTTCCTCCTGTTTATTGAGCATAAGAAAATGGGAAAGCCCTTATGCCACCATGTCCTCTTAAAGGCTGTAGCAGAAGACCTGAGCCATCTTTTGATGACCGGGGCAATAGTGAAAATAACAGGGAATTAATTTCCCTGTTGTTTAAGAAGATCACTAGAAGAAATCTTTTAAAAAACCTAGGATATTCTAGTGTCTCTGCAATCAGGCTGCATGAAATGTGTTAGGAATAGGTTCCTATAGGTATGTGCTGTTTCCATCCTGCTTTTAGGCAGTACTTGGTCCTGAACTGGTTTATCCCCACTCTTGCTTTTGCAGATGAGGAAAGTTACTGGAGAGGGTTTCTGAATTTCAAAAGACTCGAGAAAGAAAACAAAAACACTGATAAAATATTCCAGGGAAAAACAGGTGATGAAAACCAAGGTAATAATGGAATTCAGAATGTCAGAAGAGTCAGAGAAAGAGGTACTGTAAAAAGTTGGAATTGGCTTCTTTAGGCTCCTATTTTTTTTTAACAAACTGACAACTCTGTCCTTGCAAAGCTGAGTCATTTCTCATTCTTTATGAAAGGATTTTACTTAACTGCTGCATGATGTGTCATGTTGCATTTGTAGTGAATTAGTGGCCTTAAAGCCATAAATCAAAACAGATACACTGGGCTGTTTGACCACCTGTCCGCTGGAGTCATAAATTGGGATTACATAAATCAGGACAGCAGTTAACAGAGGAATTAAGAAAGCTTGACCTGGTTTATGGGGTGGTCTAACTGAAGTTAGTGACTTAGAATTTATCTCCAGTCTTTGATTTCAGGACAGGAACATAAAGCTGCATTGATCACAATAACAGGTTTTTTCTTCTGTTTTAACAACATAATACAGCTTCGAGGCATTTTTGCTTGTATTTTGCAGTATTTACCTTTAAGAGACATTCATTTGGAGTCTCTGGGATCATATAAACTTTGTATTTTAGATGAAAACTTAGACTGCCAGAATTAGGTACCTTCTTGCTGCAATACTTTCACTGTTAATATCATATCTGTCTACCGAAAAAAGTATTAATGGAACTGTAAGTAGCTTGGCCAATATTTCTTTAGAATTTACCTCAGCTGTGGATAGAATAATATTTTACCATTTAAATGCAGTGCTCCGTTCCTTCTCCCTTTCCATTCTGTGTCAGAGTAATGTGACATGAAACAGTCCTGTCCCAAAACACACACATGAAATGTGTGAACCAGCCTGTCTGCCAGATGTCAAAATGTTAATGAAAATACTGAAGAATGGGGAAGTAACATCCTACCACTGGGTATTAAAGGGGGGAAAAAATCTTGACATTTTGAGCTGTTAATTACAATATTAAATTTGGTCAGGGTTTTCATGGTGCTTAAAGGGTGTTAAGATGTGAGAAGGGACTTTTCAGGTGTATTGATAGCTGAAGGTAGGACAGAGCACCATTTTACCTGGCTGATGGAGGAGAAGGGTGAATCTATTTCACTCTTAACTGGGATTATGTCTTGAGTACCAAGTCTTAGCTATAGCCATCTTCTTTGGTTTGGCAGTGCTGTCAGCAATTTAACATCCCACAACTGCCAGCTGTGAGAAGGTTTGAAAGGGAAGGCTTAGGATAATCAAATAATCCAGTGGGTCGGTCAAACCCATCTTTTTCAGAACTCTGGACTTTAAATTTGCCATGTAGAAACCTTTTTCACAGACAAATCTCTGAAAAAAAGCTGCAGCATCATTTTTTCTCAAGTATGAAGTGAGATCTTTGCTAAGCTGCAGCAGAAACAGCTGAAGTTTAAAACCAGTATTTTAAAATTGCAAGGTCTTGAAGCTTGTGCCAGTGTCCTACACCCCCTCTGGTGTTCAGATTGTCACTTTTCACCGTGGTGACAAGGGCATCTCAGCAGCAGGCATGGCACCATGCGTGTCCACTGCAGGGTTGAGGAAATCCTAGGAAGCAGGCCAGTGCTTCCCTGCTGTTGATCAAGGGCAGTGAAGAGCACTTTCACAGTTCCATCCTTTGAGGCTTAACGTGTGTTTTCTGTGAGGATGATCAATGCACACAACCTGAGAAACAGAAGGGCTTTTGAATGATACAGAGGATCTCTGAGTTCTCACCAGGAGCACAGAAGGAAACCTATTTTTATATGCTGGTCTTCGTATCAAACCACGATTGTCCTTCATCATTTATCACAGATACTCGGTGGAAACTGTAAGTTATTCCTGTATGCATAAAGCACAAACCTTGATAACCAAAACAGGGAGCCACATGCTGGAAATTCTGTCAGGAAGCTGCTTCTTGCAGGCTGGGAAATGTAGCAGGGCTTACCTCAGAATTGTCCCCGTGCCCACAATTAAACAGATGTGCTTGCAGGGGCTACACTGGGGAAATCATGTTTTGCAGTCAGAGGAGGGTGAAGCATTTAAATGTGCCAAGCAGTTCTGATTCTGGATGCCACTGTTTTCAGGGCTTGATTTTCCACCTTTTTGACGTTGAAGAGAGGGCTTTCCAACAGAGTAAATCCTTGTCTGTGTCAACATTAAGAAGAGAATTTTCAAACTTTCCTCAAATGACTGATAAATGCTGTTGTCTCTGACTTACTGCCACACATCTGTTGATTATCAGGATGCAAATAGGAGAAATCTTGAGAAAATAGGAGTCTGCTTAGGGATGCTTATGTGACTTTGCTAGTAGTAATAACAGATTTTATTGTTGCAGTGACTACAATGACTCTAGGAGAGTTAAAGCAACTTAATGAAAAACTGCTCAAGCAAATCCAGGGTGAGAATTTTTCAATACTCTTGGTTTTGGGTTTGTGGTGCTTTGTAATAACAAAGAGTCTGGTTTTAAAAATGAAATTTTGATTGCCTTTCTGTCAGTGAAGTTTTTTACTAAAGTCTCTTGTTTTGCATGGAAATGCATGATACAGAGAGATTTCTAGGTTTTCATTATGTAATCTGTTTTGGTGCTGCAAACTGGCACAGTATTTTCTTTAAGAATTTGACTAGAACCATAGAATTGTTGAGGTTGAAAATGACCCTTAAGATCATCAAGTCCAACCATTAACCCAGCATTGCTGAGTCCCCCACAAAACCAAGTGGTTCCTGAATGCCACATCTCAGTGTCTGTTAAATCCCTCCATGGATGGTGATTCCACCACTTCCCTAGGGAGCCTGTTTCAGTGCATGACAACCCTTCCCATGGAGAGATGTTTCCCAATATCCAATCTAACTTTGCCTGGTGCAACCTAAGGCCATTTCCTCTCATCCTGTCACTTGTTACCTGAGAGAAGAGCCCAACCCCACCTGGTGCACCCTCCTGTCAGGGAGTTATAGGGAGTGATAAGGTCCCCCCTGAGTCTCCTTTTCTCCAGGCTGAGCCCCCTCAGCTGCTCCTCATCAGATTTGTGCTCCAGATCCTTCCCCAGCTCTGTTGCCCTTCTCTGGACTTGCTCCAGCACTTCCATTCCCTTCCTGTGAGGGGCCCAAAACGGAACAGACAGGATTGGTGTTGTGGCCTCAGCAGTGCCTAGCACAGGGGTGATCTCTGCCCTGCTCCTGCTGCCACACCATTGCTGATACGGGCCAGAGTCAGCTTTGTTCTGAGTTCTAAACTGATCCACCTTGGCTCAGGTTGCCCATAACTAGAATTAAAGCGATCCTGTTCAGTTTGCTGTGCTGGAACCGGGACAAGCAGAGTTCCTGTGCATGATCCCACTTAAATGCCCGTGCCTCCTCCCTAGAGTTGTTTGTCACTGTCCCCTGAGCCTGTGTAGGTGCAGGCACACGTGCATGACCCGCTGCTGTTGTTGCAGACGTGTTTGAGGAGCTGGCACAGCAGGTGCAGGAGAAGGACTCGCTGGCCTCGGAGCTCAACGTCCGCCACATCGCCATCGAGCAGCTGCTCAAGAACTGCTCCAAGCTGCCCTGCCTGCAGGTGGGCAGAGGGGGCACGAAATCCAACGTCCCCATATAAAGGGAGACAGCTTCCATCCTCCCACCCAGAGAAAACTGTCCCTAACAGCGTTGATAACCATGGAGTACAGCTGCACCCGTATTTAGATGCTTCGGAGAAAACTCGGGCAGCTTTTTCTTTGTATTCGTAATCTGCGGGAAGTCTTTATTCCACTTTGGGTTTAACAAGAAGGGCGAATATTTTGGGTATTAAAATCTACTGTAATAAGGTTTATTCACATCTGGGGATTTTTTTTTCCCATAACTACGCATGAGACTTGAAATGAATTCTGTGTTTTGTTCATAATAAAATTGTTTCTAGCAAAGAATGACCTGAAGCCTGTAAACCTGCCTCCTTCATACAGAGGACAAAATAAAAATTTGACTTTTGATCAGGTCTGATCCTGTTACATCCAAGAGAGCTTTAAGGGGAGAACAGTATTAATGAAACTCGTGTTTTCTTATTTATTATGAGCAATATTTTATTATTGAAATTTTATACTAAATAAATATCACTATTTTAGGTACTTTTCCAGATCTCTTTATAAAATGTCTGAATTACTCTGTGTAACGTTTATGCCTTGTGTATGATTGTTTATCCTTTTTCAGGTCTGTATCTTTCATGATACAATTTTAAAAAGTGTTGTTTCCCAAAGAGATGAATTTCACATGTTGAAGAAAAAACTCTAATGGTGTATCACTTATTTTTATCAGCTTTATAACTGAAGGATTTGGTTCATGAGATGTTTAAAAAAAGCACATCACTTGCTTTAAATTAAAAAAAGAACCCATACTTTGGTTTTAATGCATAGAAGTTGAAGTTGTTTTATATGTATGAAATTTTCAATGCTGAAAAATTACTTTGACGAAACTCAATAAATTTGTAATACTACACTGCCTTGTTATGATTTCTTTTTAAAGTTGGATCAGACTGATAAAGTGTTTTAATTCTGAAATGCAAGTAGTAATGATACATTATAAATCAGAACAGCCTTTGCATTTTTTCAACTTACATCAGTCTACCATGACAAGAAATCTCTGTCTTTGCCAAAAATACTGCAGGGCTGCATTTGAGTAGCTGAAAGTTGCTGAGTTGCACTGAAAAAATCAGGGGGAGGATGGGATGAGTGGAAGATACAGACCCACACACAAAAAAGTTAAAAGTCTGCTCTCAACTCTTTAAGTGAAAATTGAATCACTTTTATAGCTGAAGGCATGACTAGCATGAAGAAAGGTTTAGGTTTGATTTTAAACTCAAGCTGAGAAATAAGCCAAAGTTCAGAGTAGGTTTTTTGATTGGCCTTTGTGTGGTGATAACTGGGTCACATAGGACAAGCTGGTTTTATTTGTGTTTTTATTATTTTTTATTATTTTCTTCCATATCCTCCAGCTAGTCCAAAGCCCCTCCACAAATGCATGAGTAGGGACTTGAGTTTTTCTGGGTATTTTGTGGTTCAGGAGGGGAAAACTCAGTAGCATCATTGCTTGTGTATGCAAGTGGGCCTATGAGTAAATGGGCACTAGAATATCATTAATTCTAGTTGTCAGAAGATGGATTAATCTCCATGTGCAAGTCTGTTTGCAAACCTTGTTGATTCAGTACCCAGGTAAGGGTCAGGTGAGAGAAGTATCACTGAGAAGGACCTGAGGGTCCTGGTGGAGAGCAAACTCTCTCTGAGCCAGCAGTGCCCTTGTGGCCAAGGAGGCCAGTGGGATCCAGGGGTGCATTGGGAAGAGCACTGCCAGCAGGTCAGGGAGTGATCCTGCCCCTCTGCTCAGCCCCGGTGAGGCACCTCTGGAGTGCTGTGTCCCGTTCTGGGCTCCTCAGGGCAAGAGAGACACGGAGCTCCTGGAGCAGCTCCAGTGGAGGTGGCAGAGATGGTGAAGGGATGGAGCATCTCTCCCATGAGGAAAGGCTGAGGGAGCTGGGGCTGTTCAGCCTCGAGAAGAGGTGACTGAGA
Source organism: Daphoenositta chrysoptera (assembly GCA_013397915.1). Taxonomy (NCBI): domain Eukaryota; kingdom Metazoa; phylum Chordata; class Aves; order Passeriformes; genus Daphoenositta; species Daphoenositta chrysoptera. The sequence continues at coordinate 191,831 of VZRO01006790.1, forward strand.
GGGACCTCATCCATGTCTGTCAGTGTCTGCAGGGAGGGGACAGAGCATGGACCAGGCTCTGCTCGGTGGTGCCCAGCAATGGGACAAGGGACAATGGGAGAAACTGGTGCCCAGGAAGTTCCTCCTGAACACGAGGAAGAACTTCTGTCCTGTGCAGTGACCAAGCACTGGATGAGATCACCCAGAAAGGGTGTGGAGTCTCTCTCACTGAAGATATTCCAGAACCATCTGGACACAACCTTGTGCCCTGTGCTCTGGGGTGACCCTGCTTGGGCAGGGAGGTGGGACCAGATGTCCCACTGTGGTCCCTTCCAACCCGACCCATTGTGGGATTCTGTTACTCCTTCCTGTGAAAATGGCCATCGTGCAGTCTGAGGGAGGCTGCATTTAGCATTCCCTGGGTATCTGATCAGACTGATGAGGGTCAATTTCAGTTCAGCTGGATAGTGAGGAGAACTAAGTTATACTTAACACTTCTGCTGTTTGCTTTTGTGGAAATTAAATGCAGAACATCCACACTTTGAAGTCCTTACTATGATTTGAAGCATTTTATTTTTGTTACAGTAGATAGGTTATTGATCCAGGCAAGGTTGAGGGGAGGTTCTTTTGTTTTTAAGAGGAATTATAATTAGGAATGCTGACTTTGGGGACACATAAGCCATGGAGAAGCAATTTTTTTTGTGCTTTGCCTCGGTACGATTGTGGCTTGGGGGAAAGCTAAGTGTACACCTGGCACACACGCTGAAAAATTAACTACACAGCTTTTTTTTCTCAGGCTCAAGTTCCAGAGGGGGTCAACATATACCCCAATGCCTGTCATCTCTGAACTGCATTTGCTGCAGCATGTCTCTGTAGCCCAGAGGAGTTCAAGAGGACAGACATGGCTATAAGAAAATGGGCAGACCATCACATATATGGAGGATTTCTTTCCTCATTGCTTTCCTGACTTTCACTGGAAAATCTGCGTGGTGTAAATATTGAGTTAAATGTGAGCTGTTATCTAGATCGTGCATTAAATTTGAATTGCTTCTGTATATGGAATATTGAATCTTCAGTATTCAGTTCAGAGATGGATGTATTTTGAGTAAGTAGTGAACAGTCTTTAAAGAGGCCAAGGGGAGAAGGTTTGGATTTTCAAAAGTGGTGTTTGAGGCAATGAACACTTATGAAATCGACCTGTTGGAGAGAGGAGAGCAACAAGGTGATCAGAGGGATGGAGCACCTCTGCTATGAAAAAAGGCTGGGAGAATTGGGATTGTTCAGCCTGGAAAAGAGAAGGCTTTGGGGTGACCTCATTGTGGCCTTCCAGCACCTGAAGGGAGCCCACAGGAAAGACAGAGAGAGACTGTTTATAAGGGCCTGGAGTGACAGGACAAGGGGGAATGGCTTCAAACTGACAGAGAGTCCTTGTACTTTAGTTATTAGGAAGAAATTCTTCCTTGTGAAGGCGGTGAGGCCCTGGCACAGGCTGCCCAGAGAAGCTGTGGCTGCCCCATCCCTGGGAGTGTTCAAGGCCAGGTTGGATGGGGTTCTGAGCAACCTGGGATAGTGGAAGGTGTCCTTGCCCATGGCAGGGGGTTGGAACCAGAGGAGCTTTGAGGTCCCTTCCAACCCAAACCTTTTCAGGATTCTATGACAACACTGCAACTGTTTCTGACAAAATGGGAAATGCTAATTCCATGTGGCAGACATGTAATAGATTGCAGGGGCATTTACATTTGTTTTTCATCTGTGAGATCTAGATATACATATTCAAATACTGGAGTTAATTTTGAGGGAAAAGTAATAAAGCAATCTGCTACTTTCTTTTTTTCAGATTAGCAGATTGCTTATTTTATTTTTCTCCCCAGGATTTTTGTTTCTGAGAAAGAATAAAATGTTGTTTCTGGTTTTTCCTGGATATAAAATTGATGATGTGTAACTGCAACTACATGAAGGAAGCTGTATCTATAGAAATAGCATTGAGGCTATTAAAGTTGGTTGGGTTTTATGTTAAGGGAACTTCCACACAATAGCCGTGGTTCTAAAACATCTCGAAATCATGATGCTTCTGGCTAAAGAAAGTCAGGGTTTAAATTCATAAAGTCTGCAAGGAAGTCTGTTTTTTAAAAAGTCCTTTTTTATTGTGTTGTGTGAAACGCCCCTCTGTTCACTTTTGTTTTGCAATATTAAATGTGTTAGCATCACTTGGCTTCAAGTTCTAAAAAAATGATTTCATAAGGACGGTATGTTAAGACAGTGTGTTGGAATAAAGGGAAGTAGGAATGCCAGTGGCCATAGCTCTCAAAGTAGATTAAATTCTGCGGTAGAGTGGAAAAAACAAAGATGCTACTAAGTTACTATTGTTTGGCAATGTAATAATATCACAAGTCAGTGGTGGATCCTGTGGTGAAATGAAAGACAGAACTTTACTGGGTTTTTCACCCCCGTTTAATTTGTATCCCATAGGGTTCCCATTGCCATAAAGTCCTTAAACCTGCAGGAATGTCTTGCAATCACTTGTTTATCTACCATCTGCCTAAATCTTTATTTAAAGGACTGTTTTTCTCAATTACTGAGAACAAATTAATTTGCTGGTTGTAGATATGCAGTTAATTCTTTTCCATAGGCCTTTCCAAAGGCAGCCACATCAGACACCTCCCAGTCCTTGCCTGCAGGAGCATCTTGCTCTGTTTGCTGTCATCTGCAGTCCTGAGTCACCATGAAAAGCCTGACAAATGCCATTGTTCTGTTGGTATGAACAACAGCGAAATCATGGTTCACTTCTCAGTACTGGTAACACCTGAAAATTTACTCTCTTCCCCTCCAACACCCTTGGTAACCCCCCAGTTCCTTCCTCACTCAGCCCCTCACTTTCCTCAGTCCTGGGCACAGATGTTTAACCCCAGCTCAGGTGTCAGGAAAGGTGCTGTCACCTGAGACAGCGCCGTGACAAAGAGAGGCAAAATTGCAGGCTGAAGTAGGGTTGTTGCCAGAGCAATTTATTGGTAGCTCAAGGATTCAAGAGTAAAGCATGGACATGAAAAAAAGGTAGAAAAACAGGAATAGCAAGTGCAGAGCTGGCTGAAAAAGTGCCTACCTGCACACTATGAAAATGTTCAAAATACGTTATTTTGAGGAAGATGTTACTTAGCACTGATGAAAAATGTGCATGCTTATTAATAATCACCTAATGGCTAACAAGGGAAGGCTTATGCAGTTCTGTCCTTTGTCTCCATCTACCTCAGTAACTCAGGAATCAAACAGTGCCTTTTTCAGTTCTTTAAAGTGTAGTCTTGGCATTAGGCTAGCATTAAAAACAAACTCATTGTAGTATTCAGTTTTACTCACAACAACAAAGAAATGAATGCAAGTACCTTATTTACTGAGGTGCTGTATTGACTCCACATCAAAATGCCTCTGAGCAAAACCCTCTGCAGTAAGAAGAGGCCTGCAGAGACTGGTCCTGGAGCAGCTTGTATGTGAACCTCTATTGCAACAACTTTAGGATCTTGATCATCATCATCATCTTCATTCGTATTTCAAAAGTGTGCAATGCTGAGATGAAGCAGAAATAGGTTATGGGATAAAGGTGGCCTTTACAGTCCAAGTCATGTGGGGCATCTTTGTAGCCATGCTCACAAAATTGATGAGATACATTCACATCTATCTGTAATGAGAACATAGGTAAGAATTTTTCATGCCTCTTATTTGAAAATTTGTTGTGCTTTTCTGTGTATTCTGAATACTTTCCAGCCAGTGTGTTGGTTCTGTGGTCATTCAAGCACATGACAGCCTTCACTGACTTCTGTTAAGGATAAAAAAATATCTCTGTATATAACATATGTACATATATAAGAGTGTATGTTACTGTCATGGTAGCATGGATTACTATATCACATAAGTGAAGAAACATGGCTAAAGACAGAGTTTATTAGCCAAGGGTAGCCTAACTTCTTTTCTTATTTAATAACACCAGTTTGGTCCAGGGTCCTGAGCAGAACACTTCCAGTAGTTCCTCTTTAAAATACTTTTTTCTTCCTGATAAAGCAGAAAAAGTAAGTACTCTGTGAAGCCAAATACCAGCTTTAAATGATAGAACTTCTTTAATCTGCCTAAAGCAAGATGAAATTATCAAAAATAATTTCAGGGTTTTCACCTTTTCAATGATTTTTGCTAATCTGCTAAAAAAAATACTGTGGGAAGTCAATTTAAGGCGATTGGGGCAGGATAAGTAGCGGTTTTGTGGCTTCCAGTAGGTAAAGTAATTAGAATTCAAAATCCAAGGCAGCCAGCCTTCAAAGCTAAAAGATCATAGACTGCAAATTATTCTGTTTAGAGCTGTGAATTGAGATAAACAATTATGGACTTCTCTCCACAGATGACTTTAAAAGGAGATCCTGAATAGATGTTTATGCAGGGTGCACTTTTGAAAATCAGTTGTGCTCCTTTCTGCCTAGAGGTTTGTTTGAAGTGCCATCGCTTTAAGTTCTTTGTGTAGTTAATCTTCAACAAGGCCTTTGTACGGGTGACTGTATTTAAAGATAGTTGGTCCTTCATTGTGGAGGTGGGTGAAAGGATAATAGTGTCAATCTGCAAATAACTTTGGAACATGCAATGTTTCCCCTGCCTCAGCACAGTGCAGGCTTCAAAGTGTTCAGCAAGCAACAGCACCCGCCAAAACTGCATCCAAAACTGCAGCCAAAGCCCCGTGGGCAGCAGGGCAGGGAGGGGATTCTGCCCCTCTGCCCCTCTGCTGAGCCCCCACCTGCAGTGCTGCATCCAGCTCTGGGCTCCCAGCACAGGAAGGACAGGGACCTGCTGGCGCCAGCCCAGAGGAGGCACCAAGGGCATCAGAGGGATGGAGCAGCTCTGCTGTGAGGAAAGGCTGGGAGAACTGGGATTGTTCAGGCTGGAAAAGAGCAGGCTTTGGGGTGACTTAATTGTGGCCTTCCAGTGCCTGAAGGGTAAGGAAAGGAAGGCAAGGCAAGGCAAGGCCTTTAAAAAGTGCTGAATACAGTCATGGGAAAGATGCACTCACCTACACCACTAGTCAGCAGGCAGGTCAAACTCCCCTTCATTAGCCTGAAATCCTCTTGGTAAATGTTTTTCCCAGCAGCAAATGAGTACTTATTTTTTTATTACTGTATGTGCTTATGAAGGTTTCCCTTACAGCAATTTCATCCAAACTAACCAGTTCTCAAAAATTGTATTTTCTCTTCATAACCAACTCTTGAGAAGGGAAGGAGGTTAATTTATGAAGGCAAGATACTGGTGCTTTATACTGAGAGGCAAAGGAACAGGAAGGAAAAGGCATGGCCTTCTTTCTCTTTTTTTAGCTTTTTAAAAAAAGATAATGAGAGTTCTCACAGCAGTAACTAACAGGATCCTGCCCTTGGAGGAGGCAGTCAGCATCCACACCAGGCTTTCAGTGAGACTCTGTCAGCATCAGCTCCCTCTGCAGCTGACTCCACTGAGACTTCACCCCGAGATGTGGGGGACGAGGATGAGTGGGAGGAAACCCCTTCTTTTCCAGCCCTCCCCAAAGGAAGCTGTAAATCTGTGGTTTGAGATAGTCCCATGCAGACCCCAAGAGCTGGGTTTCTGCCAGCAGGCACAGGACTGCTCCCACAGGAGCAGGGCTGAGCTGGCCTTGTCCTTGTGCTGTCTCCCAGCACCCACCACCCGTCCTTGGGCTTGCAGGGAGGGGGCTGGGGTGAAGCACAGCCTGTCCCCAGGGCGTGTTTTTCTGCTGGGTGACAGTGACCCACAGCAGAGCTGCCAGAAGGCCTTGGCTTGGCCACAGAGACAAGCCCGGCCTGTTGCTCGTGAACAATTGCCATTGTTTTCTTTCAGTGTGACAAACGGCCAAGGTGGCTGGCTTGTGTTTGTTTTTGTACGTGTTAGAACAACACAGCACTCAGACAAGCCTTCGGGTTTCGGTGTGTGGGTCAAAGAAAGACGTTGATCCAACAGGAAAAGCAGACTGGTTATTGCTCCCAGTAATGCAGTGGTGTCTTTCAGTGCCAGAAAAATAAAACTAGTGGCCAGATGCTTTCATCCATTCCCTTGTTTCTGTGCCATCCTATTCACAACAAATCTGTTAATTAACTGGATTGATCAAAATTAAGTGCCTAATGTTCAAATTCAACATTTTAGTGTTCGGTGCCACATCATGGTCAATGTAATCTCTTTGCTAGCTCTGTTTTTGTACTACATGTTGTTTAGCAGCTGGGGTTCTCCACAGAGGAAAAGTCAGACAAAAGTATTCTTCTAAAAGCAGATAATTTACACACAGTAATAGCATTTATTTGTAGATACAACACCTGTACATCTTCAAATCTCAATCACAAGTACATTCATTGTTCTATCTGGCCAAAGAGCTTTAAAACAGATCCAGCAGGGACAGCGAGACACCTGGTTCAGTGTCACGGGATCACAGAATGGTTTGGCTTGGAAGGGACATTAAAGCTCATCTTGTTCCACCCCCCTGCCATGGGCAGGGACACGTTCACTGGACCAGGTTGCTCAGGGCCCCATCCAACCTGGTCTTGAATGTTTCCAGGGATGGTTCACCCACCCTCTTCCTGGGCAACCTATTGAAGTGCCTCATCACCCTCATTGTAAAAGATTTCTTTCTGATATCTAATCTAACTAGAGCGTGGTGTAGTTTAAAACCATTACTCCTTGTCCTAGCACAACAAGCACAGCTAAAAGGTTTGTCCCCATGGTTTGTCATCTTCAACAAGACCTGAGCAGGCCCTGCCAAAGGAAGTCATCAAGGGGAAGTTACTTAATGGTGAAGGTCAGCTCAAGGCTTTGCCAATTTAGCTTTGATATTCTTCATGCTGTTATCTGAGAGGCAGATCCCAGACACTGCGTAGCTAACTGTGAAATGCAGCTTTCCCCCGGCTGAAAGCACACGGCTTAGTCATCATTTATATTATTTATATTAACCTTCTACTTCAATGCATCAATTCTTCAGCACAGTACCATTTTCTATACGGCTTTGTGAATATTTCAGTTTCATTTGCTGATCATAGGCCTTTTTGAAGGTGTGATTGAGGCAAGACTAATCTTTTCTGAAAACTTGTATGTAGCTGCATATTATCTCTTGAGAAAATATTATATATTTTACACAGCTGATAAAAGCAGGGAAAATAGCATTGCCCAGCAATGCAGAATTCAGACTCCTCTGATCACAACACGATCTTTCACTTGCTAGTTTGGCACTGCTGGTGTACACTCCTCAAGACAAGGTGTCTGCTTCCTTTCTCACTGCTGGTAGCTGCAGCTCTGATGAACTCCTGTGTGCCTACACGCTGGCATAAGGTCACGGAACCCTCCCTGTAAGGATGCCTTCTCCTGCCCCTGTGAGTCTGTGTCCAAAGCTGACCATCCTGCACACCTCTGAGACATCCCTTGTGCTGTGATGGTCACTTCAGAGGTTGTGCCTCCAAGCCTGGCTGGCAGGGCTGTCCCTGCCAGGCTGAGTCCTCAATCCAAGCCAGCTGTGCTGTGGGGTTTAACTGGCCATGAATTTCACCTGCTGCCAGCTCAGTGCTGGGTCTGGTGAGGCAAAGGCCCCTCTTGGTCACCAAGGGGGCAGGTGAGGGACATCTGCTCCCATCCCTTTCATAGCTGTCCCGCAACAGAAACAACCACCACCATAATTCATGGTGTTAAATAAAGTCAGAACAACCTGGCTCATGTTGAAAGAAAGTGAATCAGAGACCAGCAGCTGCCCTACAAAGCCGAGGAGGCTGCAAGGGCCTGACGGTGCTGGAGATGGGCTGGGACCAGCAGCTGCTTCTTGCTGCTCTGGTGGAGCCCCCAGCCCTGCTGTCAGGTCACTGTGCTTCCACCCCTGAAGCACTCGCAGGCCACCTTGGCTCCAGCTCCCTGAGAACCCAGCCAATGGATCCAGCTTCCCTGGCAAAGCCTTTCCCATGCACAGCCAAGTGTGGTGAGCCCTTGGAGTCAGGCTGAGGGGGAACCCCAGATGGGAATTACCCCAAAACGAGGTTGGAAGCTGGTCAGGATGAACAGAGCTTGTTGGGCCCCTGTGTGTCCATGTTGTTTCTCAGTGCAGGAGCAGACAGGCCGGTCAAACACTGAGCAAGGTTAAAAGACAGTATCTCTGGCTGCTCGTTCAGCGAGCTCCATCTACTGTGGGAACGAGGGGGAGGAGGAGGAAAGCACAGAGAAAAACCATATGTGGTGGTGTGAGCAAAGACTGTTTCATCATGACTAACCACAAAGGGACAAACCACACTGCGCTGCTAACTTTAACTGCAACATGGCAAACCAGAACGCTTCATTTTGCAAACTTAGCTCCACAGGCTGCCTTTCCTACAGAGCCTTTTCACTGGTTTTAAGACACCTTTTACGATTTTGAACTAAAACTGGGAAAACTAAAGATATTTCCTTGTTGCGTCATACTCAGACACAAGATCAGATCTGTCCAGAAACATGTGTCATGTTAATACCTTTGCTTACACTGGTGGGAAAGGTGAATTCATGGTGCTCTGGCAGAGCTCTCATTCCCAAGGCAGGCTTGAGGTTCGCCCAGCAAGCAGGGACTAAATGATAATCTGGAGATGAGTGGCACGCACTGACTGCAGGCCACTGAGCAGCTCTTGCACTCACTGTTGCTCTCACAGGCAGACACAGTCACTCACTAGCAGGGATCAGCTGAGGCAGGAATGCACTGGGGGAGATCACCTGGTCCAAACCCAGCCAGAGCAGGTTGCTCAGGACCGTGTCCAGACAGGTTTTCTACCTCAAAGGCTGGATAATCCACATCTTCTCTGAGTATCGTCTTTCAGAAGAGCCAACATTATTCACCATTGCAGGTAAAAATTACAGAAAAAAAGTACAGCTGCCTGCATTGCAGTGCCACTAGTGCTGCTAGTCTCTGCTTCCCTGCTTTTTGGGAGGATTAATCCTTCCAAAAGTTCTCTGAAATGGACTGCAGGGTCCTTCAGACGTATTGAAAAAATGTGGAGCCCAAAATACAAACAGCGGGTGTTTTGTGCACTACAGTCCTTGCACCGGTAAATTCAAAATTGCCTGAGATCCACTGGGACCTTCTTCCCTTGCCCATGGTTTAAAGCAGTCTTGCCGGGCAAGTCATTGGTAAGCAAGTGTGGTGCCAGGTCACCTGTAATAGGGTGGGTTTTTCTCTGCCCCACAGAGGTACATCTGCTTGTGTTGCCCCTGTAGACAATGATAACCACCCTCTCCCTCTGCAACTGCTGCATGAAAATAGTTGCAAATATTCCTTATTCCTTTATTTTCCCTTTGATATGCGTCAGCGGTTTTATATCACGAGGCTGTATGCCGCTTCCATTTGGAACTGCTGCGCTCTGGAGCCAGTTTTTACCCCATGGTTTTATCCTGTGCTAAGAAATACACTGAAATTGGAAGCCTTGGGCTAAAGCATTGATAGAAGAGGAAGAAAGGTAATATTTGCGGTCCCTTGCTTCAAAAATCCAGTATAAACTCTCAGCCTAGCACTGGCATTTATGAAAGCAGCACAGAGCAACTCGTCTGTTGTGTCACTTTCTCTTTATAAACTTTGCAAAGGTACATTTGGAAAGGATGAAGGAGTCATTTGCAGGGAAAGAAGTGTAGAGATCTGTCAAGACAGATCAGGCACACTGGGGGTGACAGTGCAATGGAAAAGACGTCCTGAACACTGTAGTCCCTGTTGTTTTTATGGCTTTTCTTCAAATGGAAGGTGCTCGACCCCACCTGGAGTACTGCATCCAGATCTAGGGTCCTCAGCACAAGGAAGACATGGACCTGTTGGAGTAAGTCCAAGAGGGATGGAGCAGCTCTCCTATGTGCAAAGGCTGAGACAATTAGGATTGTTCAGGCTGGAAAAGAGAAGGCTTTGGGGTCACCTAACTGTGGCCTTCCAGTACCTGAAGGGAGCCTACACAGAGAAGAGAAAGAGCCATAACCTCCTTCATACCGAGGCACATTGGAACCAGGGGGTTGGACTGCTCTCGCTGGCTTTGTGCCTTCCTGAATTTCTCCACATCCCTTTCCTTATGCAGCCTCCTCTGCTTTTGCAGGTGGGCAGGCACAGGCCGTTGTGTTCTGCTGGCTTGTTTCCACCCAAAGCAGTTCCCTGAGCTGATTCACAGCGTGGTCTGAGAAATGGCTGAGCTGATGCTGCTTCACAGGCCGTGGCAGGGCTGGTCCTGGGGACATGCAGTGCTGGGCAGAGGGAGGGCCCCTGCTCTAGGCAGTGCCCTGCTCCAGTACCACACCTCACCCTTCAGGTGAGGGAATAGGATGTAGAGCAATGGCAAAAGAGCCAAACTGCATCCACAGCCAGGCACTCAGTTTAAAGTTTTAAAATCAGAATCACAGAATCATTTCAGATTGAAAACACCTTTAAGATGATCAAGTCCAACCATTAACCCAGCACTGCCAAGTACACCATTAAACCATGTCCCTCAGTGCCACATCTACACAACTTTTAAGTACCTCCAGAGATGGTGATTTCAGTAATTCCCTGGGCAGCCTGTTCTGATGCCTTTAAGGGAAGAAATTTTCCCTAATGTACAATCTAGACTCCCCCAGGTTCAGCCTAAGGCCATTTCCTTGTGTCCTGTCACTTGTTACTTGGGAGAAGAGCCTGATCCCATCTGGCTCCACCCTCCTGTCAGGGAGTTGTGGAGCGTGAGAAGGTTCCCCCTGAGCCTCCTTTTCTCCAGATCTGACACCCCCAGCTCCCTCAGTTGCCCCTCATCAGACTTGTGCTCCAGNGGCAGCTTTCCAGCCACTCTGCCCCCATCCCGTAGCACTGTTGTGAGCCAAGGGCAGGACCCAGCACTTGGCCTGGTTGAACCTCAGGCCACTGGCCTCAGCCCATCAGTCCAGCCTGTCCAAAGATTTATTTTACTGTCGTGAACTCCGAAGGATGAACGTGGCTAAGAGGAGAGTTTCACATACTACCAAAGGCATGCAATGCCTTGCAGGGTCAAATCCTGTATTGTTTATGACAGGTTTTCACCTTTACTTTAAAGCACAGTCTCAAACTGTAGCAACTCCAAAACCTCACTTGGGGCTGATGAATTTTTAATATGATCAGCCCTGACTGCATACCTGGTCAGTCAAGTAGTGCAGCAATGTGTCTGTCCTCATTGATGTCAAGGCCTGGAAACCACAGGATTCTCAGCAAGCAGCTAGTGCAATGATCACAAATAAAGAGCTCGCTCTGGGGCGCAAATTAGGGTGGAATATATTTAAGAGGTCCATTTTTGTTAAAATAAATTTTTGAAAACTACATTGGAATACATCTACTGCCACAATGTATTTTATTAGCACACAAATAAACTAGAGCCTGCTTCTGTACTAGGATACTTAAGCATAGTCACCCATTCCTAGCAGAACCACTGAAGTTTGAAGTCTTGTCTATATGAATCCCAAACCAACATGAATAGCTTAGCTTTTTTAGGACTTCACAGAATTTTTAGGCTGTCAGTGTTGTTATTTATTTAGTGACACACACACACAAAATAAAAGCCTGGAACACGGCATTAAAGACAGCCTATAATTAAGTTGGCCTGACAGAACATGCCAGAATAATCCACATGACCTGTGGTATGGTCTTTTTCTGCAGGGCTTCTTGATGTTCATGTCTACATACAATTAGATTGTGTGGAGTTTGGTCATGGGTCTGGCTCACTTGGAGGGCATGCATTGTTTTGGTGGCTATTTAATATGCTGTTTGATCTCTTTCCACAAAAAAAAAAAAAAAAAAAAAAAAAAAAAAAAAAAAAAGAGAGGACCAGAGNGAGTATCCTTTACAAAAAAAAAAAAAAAAAAAAAAAAAAAAAAAAAAAAAAAATCTGAGTACACTTGGATATTTCAATGAGCAGCATTTAAGACACTAAGAAATTCCTAGGTCAGGCATTCATTCCTAGGCCTAGATGGTTTCTGGAAGAGAAGAGAGCCAGCTGCAATCACTCTACCTGCAGAGAATGTTGCTTCTGTGCAGGCCTGAACGTGCCTGTTTCCCAGCAGTCCCTGGAGGTTTAGTGTGGGAAGGACCGGCGTGGCCAAGTTAAGTGAAAGAACTGAACGATAACAATCGTCTTCCTGTGAGAACAGAGGGCATTGTTGCCTCAGTGAAGATTTCCATCTGCTTTCACACAGGTCTCAGGAGGCTCAGATGATGATGGCTTTACTCACTTTCAAAACTGCAAACACACTTCTGCAATAAAAGTGGAGAAGGGATATTGGAGGTGAAGAGGGCAGGCAGGGGGATGCTGCCTCTCAAATCACAAGGCTGGTGGAGATGCTGGATCACAGTTATCGTCCATTTTTCCTGGCATCCTCTTTGCAACACTGAATGCCCAGGAATGAAGCCGGGAAACCTGGAAACATGTCCTGGCACTTCCCAGAAACAGCTTCAGAGCTTTGACCTGCCTGATTCTGTTCCTGAGCCGAGGCTGGTATTTTGGCACAAACAATACCAGGTAAAATACATTCCAAACTCTACCACACAGACAAATGAAGAGTGAAACAAACGTTTCTGTGAAGTTGTATGCACTTCATGGAAGCTGGTTTTCTCCACATAAGAAATCCAGAGTGATAAAAAAGTATTTCAAATCTCAATGAAGGTGTGATCACATACATTTGACAAATGTTTTGCAATTGTGTAACGTGTCAGTTGTGGAAAACAAAAGTTATGCCTGAGCTTGATTGGTCAAATGTTGAATTTGATGCTCTTGGAGATCTTTTTCCAACCTACGTGATTCTATGACACTATGAATCTATGATTTCATGGCAAAGGAGAGATGTGCAGTGCAGGTCCCCACTCAATTCCAAGGGCAGTCCCACCACTCCCAGAGTGCCCCACGCTCTCTAGATTATACCAGCCAAAATCAGAGGAACCAGAGTCAGACCAGGGCCTTTGCAGACAGGAGACATTCAGCTCGTAGCAGCTTTCCCCTGGCTGCCATCAGTTCTACCAGCTGTCCTCATCTCTTCGAAGGATCAGGTGTGCAGTTAAAAATGACTTGACTCGTGCGCACACACAGAGCATTTGTATTTCCTATCAGTGCTGTGAATTTCGATTCTTACTCTCCACCCGATAATTCAACGCTTAAAAATACTTCCATTGCGAGCTGAGAGCTGCGGTACAGCCGTGTGCAGCGTCCCTAACACAGTCAGCAAGACAAAAGCTCTCTCTGGTGGTACATTTCAGTCGTTGCATTTTCCTTTCCCTCCCTTTCCAAGCACGTCGAGCAGCCCGGTGCTGTCACTCCCTTTCCGGATGAACCTACCCCAAGCTGGACCAGGATTAGTGACAGCACTGGAGCAAAGAGCAAGTAGGACATCGTCCTGTTTGAACAGAGCTGAACACACTTGGGGGAAAACAAGACAGTTTAGATGGTGAGCTGGAAACTAAAGCTGTGAGGTCAGAAAATTCCCATGCATTGGCATTAATGAGTGCTTCATACATATCATTAAGCCCAAACACATCCAGGAGCTCAGGAAACAGAACCTACCCCAGGTTTTAACGATTTACTTATTCTTACAGGTACAATTTCTCACCACAGCAAAATATAACCTGTCTGCCTTTTCAGCCCCAGGAGAGAGCTTGGAGCAGCAGACAAGCTTTTGTTCAAATCCAATTTCTGTGCGTAGCACTGACTGCTGAGCAGCTATCCCTCTAAAGTCACTTGCTGCTTCCAAGGTGGAAACATAACAAGTAAGTTAATGCCCTGGGAATGAAAGGATGCAGAATAGCCATAGCTTGTATAATTTGCTGCTGATTTCTCCGAGTACAGTTCACATCAGTGGAAGATTTGTGTTTAATATGGATAGTGTTAGTGCAGCTAGCAATAAATTGTAAGACAATATGCCTTCCTGTCCTTTCACATAATGTCATTATGCACCTTTTTTGGGGGAATGTGTTCTAAATAAAAAAAAACTTCTACAAGATAAAAAATTCATGATACCAAGGAATCCTTCAGTGTCCAAGTCAAAAGCTAAGGCACAGATTGTGTTGTTTCTTTACATGCATATAATATTCACTTGTCTGTCAACTACTTATGTTTGAACACTGGAAAAAAATCACATGTCACACAGGCAGTCATATTATGGCTGTCTTGTTATTAGGCATTTATCAGCACAGGTTTGCCATTCACTGTATCGTGTGAATGATGGATTTCAGTGAATTGCCTTCTCATTCCGATGACCTATTTGTACCTTTTGGCACACATATCTAAGGATGGCAGGAGAGCCTGGAGTCAAAAACCTCATTGTAATGCTCAAAAACTCATCTGATTGCTAGTAGGCTGTTATGTACACCACTGTCTTTTGGACACAAAGACACTTATATGTATGTGTGTATATGTACACATACATATGTACATGTAGATTGGATTTTTGCTTTCTGTACTAACACATGACTGGGAAAAGCACATGTGGAATTTCAGACCTGTGACTTCAGTAGAACTGTTCATAGGTTCAAATGAAATGTTTGCTTAGGTACTTGGTTAGGGTAAAGGTCAGGGTTGGGTTTATACTGGTACCTAGGCATCTTGGAATGATGTGCAGGGACAGGAAGATTTCATAAGCAAATTTTTTATTTCTTAAGAAATAATTGCACATGCCAAGATTAAAGTGCCTTTAGCACTTTGTCATGTTTTGGAAGAATTTTAAGACAAACAAATATATCTGATAAAATCTGGTGTTGATTCTGTCTCTGTCATGGACACATATACAGGTTTTCAGTCTGCCACACAAAGGAAAATTCATTAAGTCTTATTTGTTATCCTTCTAAAGTTTGCCATTCCTGTTAAGTAACAATGCATTCTAAGCACCGGTGGACTTAGAACACCCCTAAAGCAACCAAGAAACTTGTGTCCTGTATTATAGTGCTAACAATTCCTGCAAGCCTGAATTTCCATGTGTTTGAAGAAGTATTTATTGATTAAAAAGATAGGTTCTGATGCTTGCTTTATGCAGAGGATCGTTGGTGTGCTCCAGGAACAGCATGCTGTAGATGACTGAGAGCAAACAGAGCTGGATTACAAATATATATAAAAGACAGGATGTATTTATACTGCTTCTTGCAGAAACACACCTGATCATCTTTGTCACAGTCCTGGTGGACAAAGAGGCTTTCAGTGGTGGTTTTGCACAGGCAGGGTAGAACACGTATCTGGCGTGGCTGGCAAGGGCTGTCTTTTAAAGGAGCATTCCTCCAGCTGATGTAATGCACTGTGCCCAACTTGACCTCATTCCATCCCAGCAGTTTAGAGGTGCAAGTCTCCCTGTCACTTTTCATAGTACTTAGTTCACTGCTGAAAATGGTGTCTCACCTAGGACAGCAGGCACCAGGGAAACAACCTTTGAATCCATTTCAAAAGAAGATTCAAGAGCAATTGCAATATTTTCTTCTTCTGGCTTACTTCTAGCCTGCTGCAGAGTCCAGAGGAGAGAGTAAGCTGACGATACAGGGGAGGAAACCTCTGACAGAACAACCAGTTTGGGACTGAATCAGAAGCAATGTGCTGACCTTTGTCTGGAGCAGGCACCAAGCTTCCCAGTGCTTGTTCAGGCTTGCTCTGAACACACAAACAATGGTGCAAAATTACTGTTAACCAGTGACTCCTGAAATTTTAGCTTGCCCACACCTCTCCCCAGTGTGTCAAGGGGTGGGGGCAGAGCTGGCACCATGGTCTGGAGCTGTTACTGTCTAAACAGAGGAGAAAATAGTGCTGCTGGATCTGGACTTGCCTTAATGTAAAGCTGCCTGGATCTCAAGCTTTAGCATGTTTTTTTCTGCTGTCGCAGTAAGAGTTGGCTACTTCTGCTCTTCTTCCACAGGGATTTTATATTGCCCACAAAATTTGAGCTTTCCATCAAAGACTGCTTTCCATGCATACTGAAACAGATGCCATTTCACACACAGAATATGCACAATCTCCCACTTTTTAATGTCCAAGTGAGTTCTTGTCCTTCACTTTTCTTCCAATCCCTTTACAGCCACCCCAGAGACTGGTTCTGGATAGAGGGTGTTTCTTAAGCCAACAAGCCAACTTTGTGACATGGGAAATGCAGCCAAGAATTGCTTTATCTTTATTAATAAATGACCAGAACCCAGGTAAACACGGAGGCGGCAAAACGATTGATTGTGTACAATACTGACCTCACAGTTACACCATGATGGAGTAAAACATTAACCTAAAGAAACGGGGTATTGTGTTCATAAATGGATAAGTGGTGTTTATTGTTCATAAATGGGTGCTGGTGGGTGAGAGGCTGGACGTTATTTATACCAGTCCCATGAAACTGAAAAGCAGATTAATTTAGGAATGTATACTCACAGTAAAATGGTATTAAAGCTTTTCTTCAAGACCAGCCCTGGGAGAAGGATTTGGGGGTGCTGGTGGGTGAGAGGCTGGACCCGCCCCGGCCGTGTGCTCTGGAGCCCAGAAACCCCCTGTGTGCTGGGCTGCACCCAAAGCCCCGTGGGCAGCAGGGCAGGGAGGGGATTCTGCCCCTCTGCCCCTCTGCTGAGACCCCACCTGCAGTGCTGCATCCAGCCCTGGGCTCCCAGCACAGGAAGGACAGGGACCTGCTGGAGCCAGCCCAGAGGAGGCACCAAGGGCATCAGAGGGATGGAGCAGCTCTGCTGTGAGGAAAGGCTGGGAGAACTGGGATTGTTCAGCCTGGAACAGAGAAGGCTTTGGAGTGACCTCATTGTGGCATTTCAGTCCCTGAAAGGAGCCCACAGGAAAGTTGGAGAGAGGGCCTGGAGTGACAAGGGGGAATGGCTACAAATCGAACAATGGTAGGTATAGATGAGATGAGGAAAAAATTCTTGACTGTGAGGGTGGTGAGGCCTTGGCACAGGTTTCCCAGAGAAGCTGTGGCTGCCCCATCCCTGGAAGTGTTCAAGGCCATGTTGGATGGGGCTCTGAGCAACCTGGTCCAGGGGAAAGTGTCCCTGTCCCTGGCCAGGGGTTGGAATGAAGGGATCTCTAATGTCCCTTCCAACCCAGGCCATTCTATGATTCTATAATTCAAGCAGCACTAAACCTGACATCCTTAAACTAGAGGAGCAGTAGGACTGAACCATGGCCAGACAGAATTGTCTCCTTCCTGTCTCACAAATCAAGCTCTAAGCTGAAATGGACATTCAAGACAGAACATTCAAAACAGTGTTTAAACCTGCACCTGCTGTCAACCAAAATGCAGCTTGGGCTGCTTCCTACCAAGCCTCCTCCCTCACCTGAAAGTCTGGCCATTAAGTTGCTTAGTAATATTGCCACATAATCTGTCTTCTAGACACAAATGCTGTCAAAATACTGTTAATTACTGTATGAGAATCCATTTGGTAAACTAATGTTCCTTTAAAAAGAAAAAAAGGAAATAACAAGCAATGAATTGGCTCATGTTGGAGCTGTCTGCTGCATTGTACAAAGTGCCTGCTTCACTGGACAACTAATCCAAAGTAATCCTCTTTTGAGATCACCGATTCACCATCTGATTTGTACTCTGATTTGCACCGGGAATGCCTGCTGTGGCAAATTATTCCAAAGTGGCAGATTAGATTATTTTTCACTGCCTACACTTTGATCTCCAGAAACTAAGAGACAGCACAGTCTTTCCAACAGCTGATGAAATAAAACCCAAAAAAAATACGACTGACACATTTTCATAAAGTCTCCTACTGGGAATAAACCTAAAATAAACATTGTATTTTGGCAACTATCTGTGAAGGGAAGGTTCATAGATTAAAAGCTTTGCTTTTAGCTTTTCCATAATCCTATCCTCCAACTTCCCATTTCCTCTTTTTACCTAATGACTCACGGTTCTGTCAACCTTTCCAACTAATGCCTAAGTATGCTTTCTCTTCTTTTGCTCCCACAGCTCTCATTGCTGGAAGAATTCTGACCTGGTGAATGCTGTGGACTTTGATACAGAAAACCTGGTTTGGGGTTATCTTTCTGTTGCAGGGCCCCTCTTTGGTCTGTGGTATCTCACTGAACTAATTACTGATTTGGTTCCCCCTCTGTGAAATAAAGACAACCATCTGCCTACTCCTTCACCTCTCAGCATTTGGTTGTATTTATTATTTAGATTACAGGATCTGTGTGGTAGGACAGGTTTCGTACTGTTTGCCTGTCGCGTCTAACACAGCGAGGCCAGTCTGGTTCAGAACACTGGACTCAAGCCTACCACAAAAATAGCAATATGATATTATTTGCTAGTTGTGGACCCCAGCCCCTGACTTAGCTGTGTCTTTAAGCCAGGTTTTCCCCTGATGGATGGGGGAGTGACTTTAAAGAAACTTTCAGCACTCTCTGCTTTAAGATAGTTTATTAAGTCTTATCAGAGAAGTAAGGTCACTAGCGTGACCCAGACACAGCACACAACAGAGAATGCAGCAGAATGCCTGCGAGAAGGCTTGATAATGCTTGCTTATCAAGATAACACGGTCTTCTTAAAGATAAATCATCCAATTAAAGCTTAAAATGAAAGATATTTTCACTTTTCTACCAATGTTAGACAAATGCTTTAGTCACGTATACAGGAACTGCGGAATTTTTCATCCAATAATTTTTAGACATTTTCTACTGCAGAATATGGCATACTAGAAGAAGAAGAAGAAGAAAGTCTAGAAACAACAACATCCTCCATTTTGGAGTTTTTGCTTTTTATCTATTTACTACATTAATAAACCCAACACCTTTAGATTTTTCACCCTGTGATAACCTTACATAACATTCTATTATTTAGTTCTCACTAGAGTAGATTCTAGTTCTTCCCAAAGAGTTGGCAGTTTTCTCCATGGATAAAGGTCAAAAACCGTGTTGTCCAGGGGGGTAGAACCCTTCAAAACAGGCAGGGAAATATTCTCTGCATTCAGGGCTCCCGCAGCTAGTGATAAGAGTGTGTTTAATATTTTAACCAAATTAACACCTGAAAGAAGAAATTTGTTAGGTTTCTGCCTTACTACATTCCTATTTCCTAACTCCACTATACAGGGTAACAACATGCACATGTTAATAACGTGTGTGGTGGGTTTTTGTATATAAAATACTGTGGGGTTTTTTTGGGTTGTATGAGATTTGTTTCTACTTTTGAATGATTGTTCCATATTCTTAATCAAGTATTTCCCCCCAAAAATTGTCCTTTCATTAAATAATTCCAGCAGTTCAAGACTAAAGTGAAACAAAATCAAGTATTATGAGATACAGGAAGACTGCAGAATCTAGCACTTTCTTCATATTTGTATGTGCTACTTCGTTATCATGAATGTATAATATCAAGTCATTAAGAAAGTTTTGCCATGTGTTTTTTTCTCTTCAGTTACACAGATTAAGTTAACATTAACTAAATCCATAAGATAAATCAGGATTACAAACTGGAAATAGAGGAGTACAGAGGAGATAAAAATACTGAAATACATCCAGATTTCAGAAAGTTTTGGATTCATGGCTATGACCCTTTGCCATAACTCATGAATACACAGGGTGATGGTCCCTGGATGAGGTACAGCAATCACATCAACACTCATTTGAAAAACATTGACTAATTAGCTTGAGGCTGATTTTATGAAGCCTGTCAGATTTCTTAGGTAGCTGTATGATATATCCAGCAGAACTGATAATTGGCAAGAAGCAATTAACCACATTTTGTTCTTTGGTGCCTGCCAAAAATCTTTTAACTTCCCAATAGCAACAGTTCCAATGAATATAAACAAATGCAAACTTCTCATGGCAGGTTGACCTGCTCATGTAGTGATTCTGACAGAAATTGATGTCTTCATAATGCACCCAGGTTTGATTGACAGAAATTTCCACAGGCAACCACAGCACATCCCTTTTATCTCTTTTAATGAAGCTGCAGTTTTCATTCTTAGCTGCATCTTGTTGCCTGAGCAACAATGGTTTGGATTTGGCTTTCTTTGTTTCTCAATTCTAGTCAGATTAAACGGGGAAAGAAAAAAAAAAAAAACAACAACAACAACAAACCTAGCAGCATGGCTGTCAGCAAAAGGTTCTGTGCTTTTCTAGCCCCATCTCCCACAGATTCAGTACCTACCCAAATTGTGCCCCAACAGAAACAAAAAAGAAACAAAAGGCTTCTTGCTGCACAAGTTTAGACCTTCAGCAGCATCTATGAGTTATGGCATATGTTGGCTCTAGCAATGAAGTTGCTTGACAGGGAAAATTGAACAAAAAAGAGAAAGGCAGGAAGGTAAAGAGGGGAAAGTGGCCAGCAGGAAGGCAGCAGCAGGGTCCAGGAGGCTTGGGAGGCTCCCTGTCATGCAGCAGCTGGCTGTGATGAGGATGATGAGGATGATGAGGCCTTTTTGCCAAACTCTTCCAGCAGCACAACACACCAGTTCTTACCAGCCCAGCTCCCCTGGCCACCACTCACGTCTGGGTCTGCAGTGCATGGTGAGGTTACCTGGCCAGGGGTGACTGAAATGAGTGGCATAAACAAGTTTCACACAGGGTTTCCATGTAGTTCTCCAGTGGCAGGAGCCTTTCCTCTGCTCAGACAGAAGTCAAACTGACAAGCTAAAGACAAGCCCAGTCTGAGTTGTGTTTTTGCTTTATAAATCTTATTTTTCAGGGCTTGTATACCAGAACCATGTTGTCATGCCTCAGTTGCTCACAATGAAGACAAGAACTG